>JAQSUU010000671.1:6000000-6566872 GCA_038087645.1 Saccharum hybrid cultivar R570 | reverse complement strand
GGAGTTAAATATTAGGGACGCCCTTAGAGCGGCAGAGGCCAGTGAGACACAGCGAGCTAGCTAATGCCATCAATCAAGTGTAGGGGCACAGTAGGACAAAACAAAGGTTTAGAGTGGGGATGGACTGGAGGGGAAATAAAGTAACACCTCTGTTTAGTTTATGTTGATTCAGTGGCCACTGCACGTTCCCCTTTTATGCTCCTCGATCCAATGGTTGCTGCGCCCACTTGTCATATATGCATCAGAGGATGGCCAAGCATCATACATGATGATTGAATAATTATGGCCAGAGATATGCTGCCCCCATGGCCCCATGGAGAAGCCTTTTCTGATTGCTGGTTGCTTTCCTTAGGCTTATTGGGAATATATAAAGATCAGGTAGTGGTTTTCGCGGCTCTAGCTCTTATCCTTTGTGAACTAATTGCGTTAAAAATTGATCAAACCAAACAACACCTGATTGATTTATTCTATTGACATTAAATTAATACAAGATCCACCGGGACAAATTAAATTGACAAAACAAATAACGAGTTTATGGCCATACTCTTACCTTACAATTAGGCCTTTCATGACATGTGACTTCCAAGTTTCTTTTTCAATAAGCGAGGGACCTATGAAAAAAAAGTAACCGGCTCCAGTTTCTTTGCACCCATGCTGTCAATTTCCCCTAGCACTTTGTGGATTTCTCCTTCTCCGGCCGGCTTGGAACAGAGTATTGCACGAACCCATGTTTTCTGATCTGAAGCAGTAGAGGACAGGGATTTTGAGGTCGAGCTACCACTAGTAGCAGACATTATGCATGTCTGCAGTGGAGCAAACCTCTGAATTTTGAAAGTGAAGGTTTCAATCCCACTTAGTGGAACAAATCCTGAGAACAACACATAGAGCTCACCAAAGTTCATATTGGGTGCTCTAAATTTTTGAGCCAAGGAGTTAGTGAACGCAGTAGAGCTCAGATGGTGTTACAATCTTCATCTATCCTGTTACCATGAGGTTAGAGTCTTTGGACAAAAACAGCATCATTGATATCTCTGATGACACCAGTTAGTTTGCTGATGTTATTGACTATTGAGGATGCAGTTGGCCGATGGATATAGAGGGCAAAGGCATCCAAACCATTCTGCAGGGATAGTTCCCACCACCATTCTTGTAGTCTAATATAACATGTCCTGCTGCTAGGAATGCAAGGCAGGTTGTTCGTTCATTCAGGTTCCCGGGCAAACCGCCTGGCATACCTGCTACTTCTCATGCCTAGTGGAATAATCAGCTACTAATAATAAGACTTGGAAATGCACCAATGCATGAATGTTGTATGGCATGCATGCAACCATGCATATTTTGTCCTGGCCGGGGTTGACGTACGTGTTGCGATCATAGTTATACCAGTACTGGCAAGGAGACAGCTAGAAGGTGTTCTGTTTAGATAGAAAGAAGCAAGAAATTCGTGGTACCTATACTTATAGCTGTAGCTGACAAGCAAAGCGTTGGAGAGAGGATGATTGAACTAACTCTAGGAAGAACTAATAACGCCTGTTTTGATTTACTTTTTGTTAGATGCAGAACACTTTCCTCTTTTATACGCCTATATACTATACCATATTAAACTATACAGCCTCCTCCTGTTTCCATAAAAAATATTGTGTTCTAATACATGAAAAGGCAAGTTGAGTATATTATACATTTTAAACCATGTCTTGTATCTTTACGAAAACCTTCATTTATCCTGTGTACACAGTATTAGAGCACCTAAATCGTGTGAAACAACGTTTGAATCAGGAGACAGAAAAGGCATGGCACCGATTTTGCCATTGCAGGTGCTGACGCTTTTGGTCAAAAAATTCTAGCCTGATGCATCTACCCAATCAGGATGCTTAGAAATAAAGAATGGTCATTGATGCCATGCTTGCCTGTGAGTAGGAGAGAAAAGCATGTATGTGTCAAGCAACAGTTATGGTATTACTTTTTTGTTAACCTCATGGGTTCCACAAACGAAGCTTATATTTATCCGCTGCAGTGAAAACCTAAGATTAACCATTGGTGCTACATGTAAGTGAAATCATGTTTGAAACAAGTGAAATCATGTTTGAAACCTTGCTACTCTGTGGCTAATCTTAGGATGAAAACAAAATGTTGACCTGCTCTGCTATCAGTTCAAGTTGCCGATGTAGCTCCTGACACAGTTGTCTGTTGGATAGATGGGCAAAGGCTATCAAAACATTCTGTGGCAGCTCAACCAGTTGTTGTTGTAGTTCAGGATATACTGTTGCTTCCCATGCCTAGTACTAGTAGCAAGCTAAGACTTGGATCTACACCAATGCAAGTACTAGAGTGTTTAGACAGGGAGAAACAAGAAAGAAATTCGTGGTATACATAATGTACAACTGCATGACAAAGTAAAATGGGCGGAGAGGATGCAGCACGTCGCTGCACACCTTCCCCTTTTATATGCCTATGGCTATATGGCTATATACCACTATTGTCAAATGGGCAAGCCTGCTGCAGTAATCACGGCCAGAGTATTGATAGTAGGCATCCAGTGGGGCATTATTTGTGGCTCCTTTGATGATTTGCAGAAAGAGTAGGAAGGCTGGTTGTGTCTAATATCCTTGAAAGCTTAATTATTTGGGAAGAGTGGAATAGTTTGGACATTTGGGAAGAAGTAACGCAGGGGTGAATGAATCTCTTGGGAATGGCTTGTGCCTTGGGACAGTTCGTTGCTTACAGCAAACTGAACAAGCTGTTGGAGATGGACAGGGTTCATTGAGACGGCATGTAGTTTAATTTGATCGAGAAAATCAAATTGAGATGCTTGTGCACTAACCAATTCACACAATTATATATTGTCATGCTTAAGGTTGGCGTTCATGAGCATAACCAATTTGTTTGTGGATGCATGGTAAACCACCAGAGATGAGCTGCAGAGTCTGCATGTTTAGGAATGTGTTGGTGATGTCGACCAGTTTGTTTTGTGTCGAATGTTTGCTTCATTATAATGTGATGATGAGCTAAACTTAGGTAAATTAGTAAGCTAGCGCATACCACCTTCTTCCTTGCGCATGCACGTTCTTAGTTTGACAGTGTGTATTTTTTCTTTGGAGCACAACTTGAGTCTTGAGGTGAACCAAAAACGTGTCCAAGACACGATCTCGAAAAAAAAATTGAGTGCCCTAGTCTCTTTTTTCATTTTCCATCGCCCTATGCATGCAAAATATATAAATGCAAATGAAGTTTGCAAATATAAATCGGTGTCTGGGTACATATCGGTGTCCATTGTTAGTATTGTTGAATCTGAAAAAGAATGGCCCTTTGTGGAATAATCAAATCCAGTTTGGATTGGAGAGGCTCATCCCGACGACAGAGCAGATAGCACGATACAACACAAGCTCGCGTCTTGAGAGTCTCTCTTGCCCCGGCCCTCTCTAGTCGGTGTCTCCGTGGGTGTCACCTGTAGCGCAGTGTCATCTCGCAGGGTAACATATCCTCCATGTCATGATTGGACTACTAAGTATGCTACTTTGGAAGTTTAGATCCCCTTTGCAGCAACTTTCAGCTAACACTTGCCATCCCTGCCCAACTAATCCTCCTATTTGCCCTGCCCAATCTGACCTCGCTGGTGTTACGGGGCATGCAAACCACAGTTGGATAGAGGGGCAAAGGCCAGCAAGACACTGAAATCCAGCTCTTCCCATGACTGAAGTTGTCCAATACCTCCAGATGCTTCCCATGCGTTGCTAAAACTGACTTGGATCTAGCTACGTGTACCTGGCCCAAGCAGAATGCCTTGCTTGCATGGAGCCAGTTCTATCCAAGAGTGTGTTTAGACAAAGAAAGAAGCAGAGGAAATTTTGTGTAGCAGGACAATGCAAGGTGTGGAGTGGGGATGAACTAGGATGAAACAACTAACACCTGGTTGGTTTCTGTTTGCACGTCTCATTTTTATGCTCGATCAAAGGGCCTCAGTTCCCAGTTGCAATACATGCTTGTCAGTATAGGCATCATACCTGATGATAGAGTAATTATGGCCAGAGATATGCTGCCGCAGCGGCGGAGCCTAGGCCGGTTGGTGGTAAGTAGTACTGTCAGTTTGGATAAATTAAATTGTAAAAACAAATAACGACTTAATGACCATAGTCTTACCTCACAATTTGGCCACTTCCAGAAATGAAAAAATTGGAAACCATGCTCATAGAACGTGTTTCAGTAGACATAAATAGAACAAGAGAAAATAATAAAAGTAGACAAACTAGTCTAGTGAAAGGACACTACAAAAATAGAGTAAAGGGAACTGAAATTTAATTGCTTACCTTGAAGGTCACAAACTAGTTTTAGTCAAATTCATCGTTATGGGGCTACTATGTTTCTTCTTTGCAAGGGACCCAAACCAAATCCAAGCTGACAATTTTGCCTTTCTCAACATATTACTTCAATGTTTCCCTATCAACCATGGAGGGACCTTTATATGCAAAAAAAAGTAACAGGTTCCGGTTTCTTCACACCCAAAGATCTAAATTTCCCCAAACTCTTTGCGGATTTTTCCACTTATGTGGCAATGGTTTCAATCTCCACATCTTCGGTTGGCTTCACGTTAAAGCTTCTAATGGTTTGGGTCAAAACTGGTTTATACGGTTTGGCTTTTATTTTGGGCTGAGCTAGTTTGGTGGGAAATGGGCTGAGAAATCTAGTGGACTGGTTTGGTTTGGATTAGCACGCCTAGGATGGATTGATCTAGTTTGGGTAGGTTTGCCATTGGATGCTGCAAGGAGCGAGCAGATCGGCGTTGATCTCGTGGTTCTGGTTGATCTCGTTGGATTGGCTTAGGAGGGAGGAGCAACAGGGTGGAGGCAGTATGGTTCACGTGCATCTAATTATATGGTTTGGTGTGGGTATAGTGTGGTTTTGAGCCCATTACCAGGTTTACTTCTCGTAAATGAGTGCCCGTGTTTTCTGATATGATCGAAGCAGTAGAGGATATAGATGTTGAAGTTGAGCTACCTGCTAGCAGCAGAAATTATGCATGTGTACGATGGAGCAAACCTCTAAGCATGAAAAGCGAAGGTTCCAACAACTTAGAAGAAGACAACCAATCCCACTAAGCGGAGCGAGTCATGAGAACAACGACACAAATAGAATATAACGCAATGAAAAGACAGAAAGAAAATTTTCATGTTGTCAGAGCTCTCAAGGTCTGAGCTAAGTTTGAGCGAAGGCAGCAGAGCTCAGGTGTTGCAAGCTTCATTTTTCTTTGTCATCATGTAGTCAGAGTCTTAGGGTAAAAACAACGAAGTCCATCTGCACTGCCACCAGAGGACAAAGATAGTGGTTGGATAGAGGGATAGAGGGACAGAAACTACCAAACCATTCAGTGCTAGCTCCTACCGTCCATCTCCTAGTCCAAGATGTCCTGCTGCTTCCCATGTCTAGTAGTAGCACTACTAATAACACTTAGATCACTGCACGATGCATGAATGTTGTATTGAATGCATATGCAGCAAAATGCATGTTTTTTCCCAGACGGCCAGAGTTGGTGTGTTGGAATTGTAGTTGCAAGGCAACTAGAGTGTGTTTTGCTTAGATAGAGGGATGCAGGAAATTTTTTTCGATGCAACAGGTTGCTGCGCACCTTCCCCTTTTATATACGGCTATATACCAGTCTTCTTGAAATGTCTGGCGGGCGGCAGGCCCTACGTGTCATTATATTACATTATTTTTTTCTCATGGGGTCTATGTGCCAATTATATACTCGTTTGTTGTTTTGTATACACTGACTTCCATTGAGAGTTGTGGAGTTCTACAAGGACCAGGGTGTCTGAAATGGCATTTCATCTAGCTGGACCTAGTTGGCCTGAGCCTATGTCTGGCACTAATTTTCGTTAGGCTACCCGCTATTTGGGAAATGTCAGGCTTTCTTGGCCTGTGGCCTGCCATTGCGCCCTCAAAGCAAGCCTATGTCGACTAATGCTGCCTTCTCTTTTCTAGCTGACTAACTCGCCCCCTCCTTTTTTTTTCAAAGGATCATTGTCGTGCGCCAGTGCTGCTACTGCCTATAAGTGTAGTTTAGACACATTAAATTGACAAAACAAATAACGAGGTGAGCGACCATACTGTTACTAAAAGTAGATTGTGGTGCTCCTTAGAGGTTGATCCATTTGTGGGAGCCATTAGATGCTTCAGCTACCATGACTTGGGCTAGGTTGAAAAAAGGCTGGTTTGTTTTGGGCCAAAAAATTGAGCCCATGACCATCCCACAGGCTATGTCATTGAGCTGTTATTTTCGATCCAATCATAGGTAGGCCGACATGTTTGGGCTGGGCTTAAAATGGTCAAGTCTAGTGCAAACTATTGGTGAAGCCAGAGGACTTCACCTTCAGTGGTAGTCTTAGTAAAGACACAATGAAAGCAGAAGAAATTTAGGATCACTAGATGTCACTTCAAGTATAGGAGCACACTTTTTTTGCGAGGAAGGAGGATACTATTTGTAGTGGCACTATTCATGTATGAGGATACTTTTGCCCTTATGTACCTAATACATAGGTGGAATATTCTATCCTACATGAGGGCACACGAATCCATTGAGAACCTAGGAATGCAAAGCCAAATCGAATTTGAGGTCAACCAAGTGGTTGGCAATAATTAAGAAATTCATACTCTTCTTTCATTTATCCAAGCTCTTATGCACGCAAAATAAATCAGTGCACACCAAGTTTGAAGGTATATGTCAGCGTCCATTATCTTGTTTCCATTTTCCTACAGAGCAATTCTCAAGAAGTGTGTACTTTGGTGGAATAATCACCTCCAGTTTGTAATGGAGAGGCGAAGTTGATGCATCCTTTGGTACAAACGGAGAGGATCAACCAACGATGGACTTGACAGCGTGAATACAATGAACCATGGTACTTTCAGCATCTGGCCACAGTCTTAGGACAAAAAGCACAACGTCGATCTGCTGTGCTATCAGTTCTTAGCTAGCATGTTGCTGAGGATGTAGTCGGCCATTGGGTATGGGGGCAAAGGCTACCAAACCAGGCTTGGTCCAGCTGTTGTCCTCGTAGTCCAAGATGTCCTGCTGCTTCCCATGCCTAGTGGAGTAGCAAGCTAAGATTTGGATCTGCACAAATGCATGTTGCGTGGCGGCATGCATGCAACACAAGTTTGATTTTTGTTTGATGAGTGGATGAGAATTCAGTAGGCTGCTGCACACATTGCCATTTTATATGTGTGCGTATATATGGCTATATATATATATATATAAGTATATGGCAGCCAGCTGGCGTGATAACATCATTTACCAAACCATTGTAGTGCACATTTAATTTGGACCAACGTACCTCATGCACGCTGCGTTGATGGTTTGCAGAAAGAGTAGGAATCAAGGCCGGCTGTTCAATTATTTGCTTTGATGCAAGCTTTGATGCAAGCTTTGATGACCATTCTGTAAAGTAAATTATTTGCCTTACAAATTACATGCAAGCTTTATTTGCTTCAGCTACGTACGTTGGAGAGAAGCTAAGCTAGCTTTAAACAAGACTTAATTGTTTCCTCTGTGTCTGAGGACGTCGTCAATTCAATGGGATCGCAGGCGACTGGACAGACCACGATTATAGGGTATTTGTTGCATTGATGTATTCATCCATGTAACTCAGTAGTCGACTCACTTAGATCTCTTCGTCAAGAGCTGTAAAGAGGAGTTCCATAATCGGATCACGCCGATGTGACTCAATCAGATTTAATCGAACAAGCTAAACTGCATAGTTCTTCTATCAGTTATAATTGTTGTTGATACAAATAAAATGTATTGTGCTTGATTTTTATCATTTATTTCAGTAAGCACATGATTTTTATGGACACATAGATTCTTCTTTTCTGATACACACAAAAGAGATTGCATCAGTCGCTGGCATCTCCATGGGCTTCGTCTCTAGTGTGACCCGGCATGGTACAATGTCATATCCCCTTTCTCACGATTGGACAACTAATTAATTTGGAAGTTTGAGGTCTCTATGCACCAAAGAGCATTTGACACTTGGCTCCTATGCCCTGCTGAATCTGACCTCGCTGAAGTTACAGAGCATGTAACCCGCAGTTGGATAGAGGGGCTTCGAAAAAAAAAAGGTTGGAGAGAGGAGCAAAGTCCATAAAGACACTATTAGCATGCTGCTGCCATGTCCTAACACCTCCTGCTACATCCCATGCCTAGCTACGACCAACTTTTATCTAGCTAGCTGCACGGAAGCAAGATACATGGCTTTACCTGCAACCCTGTTCGTTCTCTCGAAACTAACTTCTGTTTGGTTTGTGTTTGATGATCAAGTGATTTGCACGTTCACCATTTTATATGCTCCTCAAATGGTTGCGCTGCCCTCACTAGTCAAACATACATGACATATAGGATGGGCCCAAAGCGTCATACCTGATGATCGAATAATTATTGCTACAGAGATACACTGCGCCACAGCGGCGGAGCCTAGGCCGATTGCTGAGCAATGATGAAGTAAATAAGGGCAGCTCCGGCATGTGTTCCAACTTTCAAGAGATAGATTGATAGAGAGAGAGAGAGCTAAAACCTCTATTAAACATTGAAGCGCGGAGGTGCAAAGGCCAAAACTTAGCACAGGTGCAAAAAACAGTTCCCGTGCAAACGATTAGAAAACTATTTCGTTCATTCACTGCATATTAGAAAGGCATATTTATCCTATTTTAATAAAATCAAAATTAAATAAATATATATTTCACCTGTTACCTCTGAATAAGTAATAGATATTTCTAACAACCTGATCTCATTGAATGAATGACCCACAATTATTTATGAGTATCACCGCTAAGCTCGAGACTAATACTTTTACAAGGCTATACATAATATACATCTTTTTTTTAGGAACTATACATAAGACATCTGAACTGATAAATTTATCTTTCGTCAATTGACGTGCAGGCTGCATTGTCGAGAAGTATGCATGTCAGCTACCGTTGTGGGCTGCCTATGGGCCATTAAAAATTTTAGCACCAGCAAGCCCTGCATATGAGCCAATTTCCCCATTTGCCTCAAGCTCAACCTCAGGCTCCTAAAAAAAATGATGGATAACTGCATCCTCAAGGGCGTTGCTCCTACTAGTGAAAGTTGTCCGAGTGGGGCCAGTAATCAACCGTGTTCGTAGCTAGCTCGGTGAAAATTTTGAAGCTGACATTAAGAGGACATAATGGTATAAGTTGCTTGATCAAATCTTCATCTCGTACTTTCCATACGAAAGTTATAGTATCAAAATTTAGGAGTGGTACATCTCCATCATATAGATCATGGAACCTATGCAACAAAGATATACAAATTGTTGATTGTGAAATGTAAACTGGTTTTGTGTTGTTTATGTGTTCCACTTGCATGTGTTGCCAATCCAAAAATACAATGGTGCAGTGCACTCGTCTAAATGTTCAACAGTTGAACCGAGTTTCTTCCTTTATCTAGCATATCCCAAATTTCTTGACTTGATCATACAAAATCATCACAAGTAAACCAACTTATCTCCATCTTGAATATTTTTTTGTGGGTTTTCAAATGTAAGCCGGTGTGTTAGTATCAAGTAACAAACGTGTGTGATCAGACGCACCTCTATCTAGGGCATGTACTAACACTAGGGGTATCTAAATTCCTATCCCATCGTCATTAGCACTCTAGCTAACTTTTAACAGGTCAAAATTGGCTTGGAAATTAGCCCATGTAAACTAACACTGCATCTGTGATGTGATCATTTGTGAAATCATGGCAAACAAGACCTATGATCCATACAAGATTAGCCTATATATTTGGTAGCAAAACATCAAATTTTAGTCAGTTAAATACTCGAGCAGTCTCTAAACTCGATTCGGGATGTCATCAAAGTCTTTGAACTTCAAAACAATATATTTTGTGTTATAATGCACGGATCCAAACCAGCCTACTATAAACACAAGCCAAAACACCCTCAAGCCTAGGTCCACTAGAGTCCATAACATACTAAGGCCTTGGGGGCCTAACTCACCCCAAAAGACTAGCTTGATAGGTGAGTGTTGCCCCCCTCCAGCCTTATATGTGGTGCTTCCCCAACATCAATTACCAATGTGGGAATAAACCTCACAATCTTCTATCACACATCAAACCTAACTTTTCATATCACACAACCCCGTCTGATCTCCGAAAGACGTTCTCTAGGGGGAGGGGGGGGGGCTAGGGTAGGAGATGAATCCTTATAGATTTTGATTCTCCTTTCACAAGCAAAACTATTTTATTTCCTAATAAACTCGATTCTATTTCCTAAGCAAATTCTCTATTTAATTTTCTATTTCCAACACTTTTCTATTTTTTTGAGGGGACTTTTCTATTTTTTTGGATATATACTTGTAGATTGGGAGATTCGAGGCTAGCTGTGCTGCCCCCTGCCTGTGCACCTCCTAGTCTGTGCACAGAGCGGCCCTATGGCTGGCCAGGGTTTGGTTCTAGGCCTCGCCAGGCCCATTTGGCCCAACGTGGGGGTCCCATTTAGGATTGTGACAAAAAATTATTAAACTAACTAATTAGTGTAAAATAACCAAAAAAACAAAGATGCACATGAATAACAAACGTGGGGGTCCCATTTAGGAGTGTGACAAAAAGTTATTAAATTAACTAATTAGTGTAAAATAACAAAAAATAAAAATGCACATGAATAACAAATTATAAAATATAAAAAATATATAAATGAATAACTTAAATAATGATGAAAAAATAAAAATCACATGTATTCTACCTAAACATAACTTGTATCTCACATAGCATATGAACATTAAAAACTTGAAATGAAAAATGAAATTAGCTCACATAGTAGTCAATTAAAGAAAGAAATAAGAAGGAAGAAAACAGAAAAGAAAAGGAAAAAGAAGAAAACAAAAATAAAGAAAATAATTAATTAGAGTAAAGTAAAAATAAATATAAGAAAGATAAAAATATAAAAGAAGGTGAAGAGAAGAATAAAATACCGCAAAAAATAAAAAATAAATAAAAGAAACGAAGTAAGAAAAGAAAATTGAAAAATAACTAAATGTCAATCTACCCGGTCTAGAGGAAACAAAAATGATCCAACTTGGGCGTCTGTCCATGACTCCTGTCTGGACGTGGCTCCCGAGGAGTAGGCCCAAACAAAAATCAAAATCCTCCACACAATCGTGCTTATCCGCCAGCACATCCCCAACTCCATGCTTATCCGTAGGCCCCGAAGTAGCGTGACTACTCATTGTCCGAGCCTCTTCCCCCACCGTGCGCTCGTTCCATGCCACGTCGTGCCCCACGGCCCTGCGCCCCATCGTCAGCCGCGCCACGCGCTCGTCTGCTACCGCGCCATGCCCCAACGCTGGCCGTGCCGCGTGCCCGTCCCAGACACCTATGCTACTCGCTCCTTCACCGTTCGTCTGTTCATTTGACTCCCATCGCCATCACGCATGCCACTGACCCTGCCATGGCCGTTGGGGTGCATGTGCCATGGCGCCTCATGTCTTCCCTGGCCGAGCCAAGGGCACCTACGAGCGTGGGTGGTGCTGGTGTGTTCACGCGCCGTGGTTTGCCACTGGCTCCGACCCTGACGGCCAAAATCGACCAGCCCGGTCTTCCCCTCCTCTATGTTGCATATGTATGTTTCAAGTATTTCAGGCTTTTCAAATGTATGTTGCAATTGTTTTATCTTGATATTGCAAAAGTAGATCGAGGGATGTTGCACATGTTGCATATGTTGCAAGTGTTTTTCATAGGCATGTTGCAAGCTTTTGTTCAAAATGTTTCATCTATTTTCAGACGTATGTCGCAATCGTTTTTTATCTGGATGTTGCGTATGTTGCAACAGTATGTTTCTAAATATTTTAGTTGTTTCAGTCTTATGTTGCAGCAAGAGATTATGTTGCAAGTTGCAAGTGTTTTATTTTTGGACGTTTCATGTGTTTCACACATGTTGCAAAAGCATGTTTCCATGTGTTTCATCTATTTTCAGTCTTATGTTGCATTCATGTTGCAATTATTTTATGTTATTCGGCCGGAACGAGCCGGGGCCGGCGGATGGGGGTGCTGCAATTGGGGCACGCCAGAGGCATGCTCGTCTTGAGATGCTCATTGCGGCCCCTGAGTGCTTCTCGTGTGGAGAGAGAGGAGGGGAGGTCAGGGACAACCGGCGGGGGCAATGACAAGGCGGAGTGCGCACGTGGGGTAGGGTGAAGGCGGCCGCGGTCGGGGCGAAGGCTGACTGGTGGCGGGCAGCGGTGGGCATGTGACTAGGAGCTTGTCCATGGTTCCGCTCGAACTAGTAGTTGAGTCCAGACACGCTGCAGTAGCCGGGCATCGCTCCTGCGTAGCTACACTCGCTATGGGCCACACATGCTAGTTGCTATGCTCGTGGACCAAGTTGTGGGCCGTGCTCTCTAAAGCAGTGTCGGCACTTGCGTCTCCCGTCTGAGCACTCAGACGGGAACATTCGTGACGTTAAAGAGTTGGTGGCTGGACTCTCTATCAACATGAGGCCTCTATCTTTTTCCTTTTTTAAATTGGTTCAACACACATCTCCATCAAGACCCAGCCAGCTAGCCATTGACATGAATTCTCGATCTCACCAAAGTGGAAAAAACCAAGTCCGATCCGACTCCTCTGGTGGCATGCAAAAAAAAAAAAAACTGGACCTCCTTGGCCAGACCTGCATGTGCCTGGCTCCATGCACGCGCGCATCGTCTAGCTCTACCCCAAGCTTGAGCACACCATGCCTTGTTGCGCCTCCGCCATCCAAGATATCTCAATCAAGTGGAATACAAGCCACCTCGATAATTAATATACCGAGTCCATCATGGTTTTCACCATCATCGTTGCTGCTGCACCTCAGCCCTGCAACAATCACTCGAATCAAGATCGATCACCTGTCAATCCGATCTTGAGCCAAAGCATTCGATCCACCTGCTCGAAGTTTCCATCTCCACTGATTGAGTCGTCGATCGCCGCCATGCTCCACCATGTCCTTACTTGGACACACCCGTAGCCTTGCGTGGTGTGGAACATATCCATCACATCTTCCACAATCTTTTTTTAATATAAATCTGGCTCTAGAATCCCACTTGACTCCTGCGAGCCTTGCGTGGTGTGGAACATATCCATCACATCTCCCACCATCTTCCTCTATAAATCTGACTCTAGAGTAGCACTTGTTAGAGTACACAGCTGATCTAGCCCCCAAAATTTCCATATAGTGCCATCTAGATCCAAGAGAGCTGACCAGTTACAGACCCTGACATGGATCTATGTGGTGGATCCCACGTCGCGTGGCTAGTTCATGACCCAAGGTCCCACTCAAGGTTGTTAGGTCGTCCAACATACCTACCATTGTCCGAGCTTGTCCACCTCTCTCTCAACTCTAGAAGAAGGTAGATGGGTTGGGGATGGTAACTGCATCATATTACTAATTTACTATGCCAGATTACAGCGTGCAGAGAAAAAAAAAGATTCTGGTGAGATAGAGAGGAAGCTGAGGTCCGAGATATAGTGGTAGGGCTGAGATGTGGACCGTACATCAAATGTGATCCATTAGCCAATGAGGGATCCATCATGCATGTCACTTCGAGGTGCAGAGTGAGTCAGAGCTTATTTGGACTTATACGGCATCATGTGACAGTATAAGTTCGGAGACCAAGAAAGGTCACTTTGATATTCTGGGATTTGAACGATTGCTTAGGAAAGTTCGAGGACCTGAAAATACATTTTTGAGATTTCATCCACTTGAACATCTACATGTTGGTGGAGCTAGAGCCTAAGTACGTCTATTCCAAAGAGCATGGAATTAGTGAATTAGTATATGTAACAATCATTTTGCCCTATAAATAATATTTGTAAACACTTAGCGGGGTAATGGACAAAATGGTCAATTCCTCCATGAACGGTTTGCCTTGCCATTAAAATAGGGCTCCTTGAGTCCTTGTACATGATGATAACATAGTAATTGACTAGGTTGACTATTTTTTGAATGCAATGGTTAAGAACGCTGCCCTTTAATTAAGAAGAAATAGAATTGACCCACTTTATGAGATAAACCATGCCCGAAAAGATTACAGTTGCATAGTTTATTAAAGGGAAACTAGATGAAAACCTAAACACGACAACTGAGACAATTAACGCTAAGGAACCTACTTTTACACACGTCAAAGACTGACGTGTACGGCTAAAAGCAGCTGCAAACACTAAGCCAGGTGAGATTGCCCGTCGTCCACATGGAGCCATTGCAGATTGAAGACCATGCCGATAGCAGGGTCATCGTCGCCAGGCAAGGTTTGTCTTTCCCTAATAACGCTCCTAGATTTGAATAGCATGCACGTACACGTCGACGAAATCCTCAGAACTAACTCACCAGCCTCGCCCCAAATGGCCCTGTCAACAGGCACCGCACCACACAGCCGAGGGGTCCACGGGCCATTTTTGTGGGTCAAGTTTATTACGCGCCTCAGTCGATTTGACTAGGTTATATATAAATTCCGAATTCACAGAGTTCTTACCTTGGTTTAAAATTGCTTTTACATTTGGCGTATATACAAACTCAAAACAGAAACATTACCACAAATACTGATCTGAGAACATGTTATTTGCCGTGTTATTCCAGTACCCGGGAACTTAACAACACCAAAGTATTACCAAATTATTTAACGCGTGCGCATAGAACATATATAACAACACGGCGCGTTTCACATTATATTGTCCTGCATGGGCGGCCACTGCTGGGCTCCCAATATGCATCATGCCAGCAAGACGTGATTTCCAATAATAATGCTTTGTATGCTTCTGAGGTTACCAACTTCGTCGCGTTGGCCGCGACGTATCTGTGTGGTGTGCGAGGATTTCAAAGACGGTTATTCGGAACGCGTCGTGTCTATATAAGAAAAGAAAGGATGGACTCCTCCATTGCTTCCCTCTTCTTCTTCTGCCTGCTTCTGCTTCCTGCTCAACATGATGGTGCCTCCTCCCATACAAGCTACAAGCTAGGGTCCAGACAAGTATTTTTCAAGACACCTGGCAGGTCATCTGGCAACTCACAGCAGGCATCCACGGTGCCTCCTGGAACCACCTTGCTCGTCCATCGCAACTGGTACAGATAGAGCATATATGTATATTTATATAAAATAAATGTATTGTGCTATTAGTTCTATTATTTTCTTCTAACAAGTATACCTGTGCTTTACAACGAAATTTACATCTTTCATCATTTTTTTCCAATTATACTTTTATCTGTTTAACTTTTACAGGCCTAGGCAAGAACAAGGTACCAGTAGTGCACCGGCAGAGCCCATGCTCGCTGTTGCACGGGCTGCCATCCCTGACGGCGGCAGATATCTTGCGTCGTGATGCCTCTCGCATCCGGCGCCGTTTCTCCTCACAATCGTCTCTGGTGGCTGTGCCGGCCCCGTCACCGGCGGCCACCATAATCCCCACCAACGGCTCGTCGAACCCGGCGACGGCACCGGGCACGCTGGACTACATCGTGCTCGTCAGCTACGGCACGCCGGAGCAGCAGTTCTCAGTGTTACTCGACAACAGCTTTGGCACGTCGCTGCTTCGGTGCAAGCCCTGCGCCTCAGGTTCCCACAACTGTGATCCGGCATTTGACATGTCGCGGTCCTCGACGTTCGCCCATGTTCTCTGCGGTTCGCCGGACTGTACGACCAACTGCTCTGACGGCTCCGTCTGCCCGTTCGATGACCTGTACACTGGACGCTGGCGTCCACAGAAGTGGAGTACGAACGTGGCCGGAGGAAGGGTTGGCTTCATCGCATGGAGCTGCTAATGTAACAACATATTATGCCACAGAGTCTGTTAGACAGTGTAATTATAGGCAATGGCTAGGCTTAGTCTCCTACGCATAGAACGGTTGTCCACCCTCATGTGTGGTCGCATGCATCTGTAAATGTATATATGTATACACCAAACACAGATCAATACACAACCATTCCCACACTTTCATAGTATCACAAGACGGTTCGTTCCCACGACCTCTCCGCTCCGCTAACTCCAGAGCCGCCGCCGCCGAGTCCCTCGCCGGCGTCTCTTGCCGTCGCAGAGTTTTGCAGAGCTTGTCGCAACTCGCCGGCCCCTCCTACCTCCACGCTATCGCTGAGCACATATGACTCACCGGCCCAGTCTCGTGCGTCGCACGCGATCCGCCTGATCCACGACGCTCAGTTTCGCGTGAGGCCCGATCCACGACGCCCGACTTCGTGTGAAGGAAGCCTGCGCCCCGATCACGACCGCAGGATCCGCGTCGCGGATCCACGACGCTGCCTCGCGTGGAGTTCTCGTTCGCGGTGTCCAGCGCCCGCACCGAGTGAAGCCTGATCCGCGACGCCTGCCGTTCCCACGGTCACGCGTGATCGCACCATCCACTCCATCGCCGCCCGACGCGCGTGCTCGATCGCCTGGAGCCGCACGACCGCCAGGACACGATCTCTCTGCCAAGAGCCGTGGACCACATGGACCTGCATCGCGTCATCTCCTCCGTCGCGCAGCAGACACGTCATCTCCTCCGCTCGACCGCTGCCTGACGCCGCGTGAAGATCGCCCACAACCGCGCGGAGCCACGCGACCCGGCTCTCATCGCGAGAAGCCACCCAACTCAGCCGCGTGCGTCCGTGCGGCCTGATCCGTGTGGCAGCCAAAAAAAACCAGAGAGAGAGAGAGAAAAAAAAGAGGAAAAGAGAGCATCCGCTCCTGTTGTGCACTGTGCGGTGATCTGCATTGTGCCCGCGTGCACACTTCATCTCGACTCGACGCCGCGTGACGACCGCCTGCCTGCTAATCGACGCCCGCACAGTCGGGGCTGCAAACCTGCGGCTTCCCTGGATGGCCGACACCGAGGAAGCGCGACAGGTGCGTGCCGTCCATGCCGCTGGCTCCCATCCCGGAGGGCCTTGTTCGTCGGCGCCGTTCATCAACGCCTGGGCTGGCACGGTCCAGTTCTGGCTGCACCCGCCCATTCCCGGCAATGCACCGGGGGTGCCTCTTCGTCCTCCACCGGCTGGCTTCGCCGCCATCCCACAGCTGCAGCGGTACTCGGTGCCCCACTCGCCGTACAGTGCCGGCACGCATCCTCCTGTGTTTGGCGCGCCCCCTCCAGGGTTCAGCTATGGGGTGTCCAGCCCAGACCCTACATCGTGCAGCAGCAGCATCCCCAGCCATGGACTCCGATGCAGGGTGGATCCTTTGATGCGTCGTCCCTCGTCAACAACTTCAGCACCATGTCGTTGAACTCACCACCTTCGACCGAGTGGTACGCTGATTCCGGCGCTGGCTCTCACATGGTCAACAACGCTGGTATACTATCCTCCTTCATCATCAAGTCCTTCATCCATCATTGTCGGTAATGGAGCTTTGCTTCCCGTTACCTCTGTTGGGACACACTACTTTTCTACTTCACAACCTCATCTTTTTCTTTCTAATGTTTTAGTTTCACCCAGCATTATTAAGAATTTGATTTTTGTTCGTCGTTTCACCACTAATAATAATTGTTCCATCGAGTTTGATCCCTATGGCCTATCTGTGAAGGACCTGCAGACACGGAGAGTGATCGCCAGGTGCAATAGCACGGGTGACCTCTACCCGTTCTTTCCACCGGCACCCGGCAGCACCACCGCCCTTACTGCTGTCTCATCCTCCACCACCCTCTGGCATCGTCGCCTTGGTCACATTGGTCAAGAGGCATTGTCCAAGCTCATTAGTTCCAATGTTATTTCTTGCAGTAAGCGTCTTCCTGATCACATTTGTCATGCCTGCCAATTAGGACGCCATGTGCGTCTTCCTTTCAACATGTCAAATTCTCGAGCGCTTCACCCCTTTGATTTAATACATTGAGATATTTGGACATCTCCAGTTGTTAGTGTGTCCGGCTATAAATATTATCTTGTCATTTTTTATGATTGCACACACTATACGTAGACGTTTCCTTTACGCCTCAAGTCTGATACCTTCGGCGTTTTATCTAACTTTTTCTCATTTGTGCGCATGCAGTTTAATTCTCCCATTAAGGCAGTTCAGTGCAACAACGGCCGCAAGTTCGATAACTCCTCGGCCTGCACGCTCTTCCTCACCCATGGTGTAGTCCTCCGTCTGTCGTGCCCATACACCTCACAACAGAACGGACGTGCTGAGCGCACTCTTCGCACAGTTAACAACATTGTGTGTTCCCTTCTTTTTCAGGCTAGTCTTCCTCCGGTTTATTGGGCAAACACTCTTCACACTGCCACCTACCTGATAAATCGTCACCCAACCAAAACCCTAGACGGTTGCACTCCTTTCTTTGCCCTCTACGGCACTCAGCCTTCCTATACCCATCTTCGGGTTTTCGGTTGTGCCTGCTATCCCAACCTCTCGTCCACAGCTCCACATAAATTATCACCTCGCTCCTTCCTGTGTGTTTTCCTCGGGTACTCCTCCGATCACAAAGGATACCGCTGTCTTGACCTTCATTCCAACCGGATCATTGTCTCTCGTCACGTTGTGTTCGACGAGACTTTGTTTCCGTTCTCCGAGATGTCCACCACCCCTCAGGATGCTAACACACTTGCTTTTTTGGACGATGCTGATGATTCCTCTTTGCCCATATGGCCAAGAGCTGTGACTACAAGTACTCGCCTCCCTGGTGGCACTGGGCTAGGGACGCTCAGTCCCTCGCCCGGACCCTTCGCCACGACGACCGGCGCTGCTGCCCCTGTGCACCTTGCACAGGCTGCTGCTAGCAGCGCCCCAGTCGCCTCACTGACCGCGTCACCGGGTGCTGCGGCCCCTGTGCATCATACACAGACCATTGCCAGTAGCACCACAGCCATTGGTACCACCTTGCCGATCGGGAACGCCGGTGCTGCTGCCCCCGTGCACCCCGCACAGGTAGCTGCCAGCAGCACCACGACCACCGGTCGCACGGTGGACACTCGGATGGTCTCCATCTCCCCCGTCGACAATGCGCATCCCATGCGCACACGCGGCAAGGCCGGCATCGCACAGCCCGTGGATCGCCTCAACCTCCACGCTGTGCCCATGTCGCCTCTACCCCGCTCTGTTCGTGGTGCTCTGTCGGATCCAAATTGGCGCGCCGCTATGCAAGCTGAGTATGACGCCTTACTCACCAATGACACTTGGAGCCTTGTCCCTCGACCTCTCGGTGTTAATATGGTCACTGGGAAGTGGATTTTTCGTCATAAACTCCACGTAGATGGTTCTCTCGATCGCTACAAGGCCCGCTGGGTCCTCAGGGGTTTCACACAGCGGCCAGGTATTGATTATGATGAGACATTCAGTCCAGTGGTCAAGCTAGCGACAGTCCGAGTGGTTATCTCTTTGGCTCTTTCTCAGGATTGGCCCATACACTAGTTGGATGTGAAAAATGCATTCCTACATGCCACCCTCACTGAGACAGTGTACTGCATTCAGCCCACCGAGTTTGTGGATTCTTCTTGCCCTGATTTTGTCTGTCGGCTCAACAAGTCCTTATATGGTTTGAAGCAGGCTCCGCGCGCTTGGCATCATCGGTTTGCCTCTCATCTTTATTTTACTTAGATTTGTTGAAGCAAAGTCAGATACCTCACTTTTCATATATCGCCGCGGGACAGACACGGCCCTGTTGTTGCTTTATGTTGATGACATTGTTCTTACTGCTTCCACCACCAGCCTTCTGAAGCAGATTATTGGGGCACTCCGGCGTGAGTTCGCTATGACAGATATGGGTCCTCTTCACCATTTTTTGGGCATCTCAGTGACACGGTCTGCCAGTGGATTATTTCTTTCTCAGCGCCAGTACTCTCAGGACATTTTGGATCGAGCCGGGATGAGTGAGTGCAAGCCTTACAGCACCCCTGTTGATGTACACTCCAAATTATCTGCAGATGGACCTCCTGTCACTGATTCCATGCAGTACCACAGTCTTGCTGGCGCCCTTCGGTACTTGACATTCACCCGTCCGGATATTGCCTTTGCCGTTCAGCAAGTGTGCCTCTGCATGCATGATCCTAGGGAGCCCCACCTCGCAGCTCTCAAACAGATTCTTCGGTACTTGCGAGGCACTCTTTCACTTGGTCTGACCATGCGCCGCTCATCACCTACAGAGCTCGTTGTCTACACGGATGCTGACTGGGCTGGATGTCCGGATACTCGTCGCTCCATCTTTGGCTATGCAGTGTTCCTGGGTGATAATCTGGTGTCGTGGTCTTCCAAGCGTCAGCACACAGTCTCACGATCCAGTGCTGAGGCTAAGTACCGTGCTGTGGCAAATGGCGTTGCTGAAGCCACCTGGCTGCGACAGCTGCTGTTTGAGCTTCACCGCCCTCCTCGCCGAGCCACTTTAGTCTATTGTGATAACGTCAGTGCAGTATATCTCTCCAGCAACCCAGTGTAGCATCAGCGAACGAAGTATGTTGAGATCGATCTCCACTTTGTTCGAGAGAAAGTCGCACTTGGTCATGTCCGGGTCTTTCATGTTCCCACGACATCTCAGTACGCCGACGTCTTCACTAAGGGTCTTCCTACCTCGTTGTTTTAGGAGTTCAGGTCCAGTCTGACCGTTAGCGGTGCTCCTGATTAGACTGCGGGGAAGTGTTAGACAATGTAATTATAAGCAATGGCTAGGCTTAGTCTCCTACGCATAGAATGGTTGTTCACCCTCATGTGTAGTCGCATGCATCTGTAAATGTATATATGTATACACCAAACACAGATCAATACACAACCATTCTATGCGTAGGAGACTAAGTCCTTTTTTGTTGCGTCTTTGCCAGCGGGTAATAGTGGAGGATGTCCTCATCATTCCCACCCCCTTAAACAAGGGTCCAGCTTTGATACCAAATGATACATCCGGCCCAGGTGGGGTTGGCCGAGGCCCAATAAATTAAGGTTGCCCGGACCCCAACAGTTCTTAGGCACACCCACTCGGGGAAAGGCTCAGTGTCATTAAAAAACCAGTCCGATAGGGGAAGGGTGGCTCTCTCTTTTAAGGTGACTTTCTTCTCCCAAGCTAAGCAAGGTGGGATTATTCAGAGGCTCACACGGTCACACTTTCAGAGTCCATAATATGTTGTTATATTTATACACCTTTGAATTTGCTTTGAACTTATTTTATTTTCTCATTTCCACTTTGGTGCAATAATGTTTACTTTAATCTATTACTGCTTCCAAATTAATAAAGGTTAATTTTTCCTTGTGACAAACTGACAATGACTCATGTACGTATGTCCTACACTTCATGCTTGGATATCATCTGTGTGCGACGACTGCTAGTGTATGACACTATGACTTGCTCTTGCCTGGCTACATTCTGCTAATCAGAAATATTTAGACGAGGCTTCGTTAAATGAGACTGCTCTTTTCTGTGGACTGCTTTCAATACATTGCTGGGCTGGGCCTGTCTATTCTAGCCTGGGCTGCAGCTTCTTGGGCCGATCTCGGCTTCTCGAAGCATACAGTCATTGATCTCTCCAAGGTATGCTGAGGTGGAGCTGAGGAGATATAGTAATTGAAAGAAAAAAGAAACAAGCTGTAATTTTATAGTCAGCTTATTATGCATAAGAAACTTTGTAAGAAAAAAAAGTGGATCATAGACGAGGTAACTACTATACAAGTAGGTTGATAGGTGAGTTAAATGTCCATATAACTAACATCGGTCTGTATTATTACCTTTGCACTTTCTCTCCTCTGTGGTGGCTGACTGTCATGGCCGAGTGCACCAGCGAAAGACTAGTTAAGAAGCTTCGAGAAATCTAAAAGTAAGTGCATGTTCGATTTCGCTAGGATGAATATATAAATTCTAAATTCATAAAGTTCTTACCTTTGTTTAAATTGCTTATACTTTCGGCATATGTACAACCTCAAATCACAAACATTCCCATATATGCTGTAATTTGGCGTGTTAATCCAGATTAACTACCTGGGTAGTTAACAACACCAAATTATGTAAGGCATGCACATACTAGAACATAACGGCCAACATCTGGCGCGTTTGACATTGTCTGCACGACAGTATGTGATATTTTGTTTGTTGCATTGGCCGCTTTCTCTAGCTCGATCCCTGCTTTACAATTGCATTGCATTGGGGAAGCAGCATGCCAGCAAGCAGTCAGTAGTCTTGATTCCAGCAGCATGCCAGCGAGTCGTGATTTCCAGTAATAATAATCCTTTGCATATGCTTCCTGAGGTTACAAATTTCGCCTCAGCCCCGACGTATTATTCGGAACAGCAAATGAACGCCAAATTTTGCGTTGCATTGGACTAGCTGCTCCAAATCATCTACGTAGTATAGCACGACTGCGCAGAGCACAATGAATCCCTGCTCCGTTGCTTTTGCTTCTCTATTCTTCTCCTGCCTGCTTCTGCTTCCTGCTAAACATGGTGCCTCCTCCCATGCTAGCTACAAGCTAGGGTCCAGACAATTTTTTTTCAAGACATCTGGCAGGTCATCATCTGGCGACTCACAGCAGGCCTCAAGGCTGCCTCCTGCAGCCACCTGCTCGTCCATGGCAACTGGTACATAGATCTATGAGCGTATATATTTCTATATATTATAATAAATGCCGTATATGTTATTTTGCTAATGGCTTTATTTTTCACTAACAAGCATATCCATGTGTTGCAACGAACATTACTTCTTACATCATCTGTTGTAATACGTTTCAGAATAAGAATCTGTACTGTTATTGTGCACACGCAATTATAACTCGTATGAGCATGCGTCCGGAGTTTCGGCTCGTTTTAGAGAAAATAAATCAATTAAGACTCCAATTTGTTGTTCATCATGTATAGCTATGTTTGGCACAGCTTCACCGCCACCAGCTTCATGAGTTGGTTGAAGCTGTTGTTTGCCAAACAGGCTTGTTGCAAACAGCTTCACGGCCGAGAATGCATAAAACGGCCGAGAATGCATAAGTGGATGCCAAATTTGTCCCCTGTGTGAAGGACACCAGCGTGGAGCCGCTGGCCCGGACCAGTGGGCATGGCCACCGGTGATGCTCCGGCCGTAGCCGCAAGGACACGATTTAGCGTGGCAACTGGGGCATGGTCGAGGGTGACCTTTGGGGCGTGAGCGAGCACGGCTGCAAGGGCATGGCCGAGCACGGCCGCTTGGGCGTGGATATGAGGCTCCCCCATGGGGCATGGGAGGGGCGCGGTCACCAGGGCATGTGCGAGCACGGTTGCTGAGGTGCGGCCGAGTGACCTTTGGGGCGTGAGCGAGGCTGCTGGGGTGTGAGCGGGTTTAGCCATCGGGAGGCGCGACTATGCGGCCCCACCATGTGGCACGGGTGAGGCGTCGCCGTGGAGGTGTGGGCCGTCGGGAAGAAAGTGTTTGGAAAAGGGGAAACCGTGGGAAGGAGATGACGGAAAAATAGAGCAGGAAAAGAAAAGGTAATTAGGGTCATTAATTTTATTTTATTTTTTGTCTACCAGGAGAAGTTGTCTTGCCAAATGGATCTCCAAAATAGCTTCAGGTTTACCGGTAGAGCTTCTCATTAACCTGTGCCAAACTGTAATTTCTTAGTAAAACTAGCTAGGAATTTTATGCTCGAAAGACACGCACATGGAGAGAAAGTGCAATCGACAAACATTTTTTAAAAATAATTATATATTATTTATATATGTTTAACTTTTACACAGGCCTACGCAACAACAAGCTACCCATACTACACCGGCAGAGTCCATGCTCGCCGTTGCACGGGCTGCCGTCCCTAACAGCGGCAGATGTCCTGCATCGTGACACCTCCCTCGTCCGGCGCCGTTTCTCCTCACAGTCGTCTGCCCGGGCCCCGGCTCTGTCGCCGGCAGCCATCATAATCCCCGCCAACGGCTCGTCGGACCCGTCGACGCTACCAGGCGCGCTGGACTACATCGTGCTTGTCGGCTACGGTACGCCGGAGCAGCAGTTCCCGGTGTTCCTGGGCACCAACGTCGGGACGTCCCTGCTCCGGTGCAAGCCGTGTGCCTCAGGTTCCGACTGCAACTCAGCGTTCGACACGTCACAGTCCTCCACATTCGCCCATGTCCCCTGCAGCTCGCCGGACTGTCCGGTCAACTGCTCCAGTTCCGTCTGCCCGTTTTAAGACCTGTATGGGACCATCGGTGGCACGTTTGCGAAGGACGTGCTCACGCTGGCGCCGTCCATAGCCATGCACGACTTCAGGTTCGTCTGCATGGACGTAGAGAGTCCTTCTGCTGACCTGCCGGAGGCTGGCTCCCTCGACCTCAGCCGCGGCCGCAACTCGCTGCCGTCGCAGCTGTCGTCGTCGTGGACAGCCCGCGCCGCCTCCTTCTCCTACTGCCTGCCGCAGTCCCCGAGCTCCCGGGGCTTCCTCTCCCTCGGTGGTGATGCCACCATCGGAGACGACGACAACCTCACTGCGCACGCTCCGCTGGTGTGGAACAACGACCCCGAGCTGGCGACCATGTACTTTATCGACCTCGTCGGGATGAGCCTCGGCGGCGAGGACCTCCCGATCCCGGCGGGGACCTTTTACAACGCTAGCACCAACCTGGATGTGGGGACCACCTTCACCATGCTGGCGCCGGACGCGTACACGCCGCTGCGCGACGCCTTCCAGAAGGAGATGTCGCAGTACAACCGCTCGTCGCCGGGGTTTGACGTCTTCGACACGTGCTTCAACTTCACCGGGCTGAACGAGCTCATCATACCGCTCGTCCAGCTCAAGTTCAGCAACGGTGAGAGCCTGCTAATCGACGGGGACCAGATGCTGTACTACGACGACCCCGCCGCCGGTCCATTCACCATGGCCTGCCTAGCTTTCTCCTCCTTGGACGCCGGTGATGTCTTATCCGCCGTGATTGGGACGTATACGCTGGCGTCCACGGAGGTGGTGTACGACATGGCCGGAAGAAAGGTTGGCTTCATCCCATGGAGCTGCTAATTATCCGATCCAAAACAATACAGTATACTACACTTCATGCTAGCTAGCTGGCTTAGCTAGCTGGTTCGGAGACACAAGTACAGTACGAAAGAGGAGAAAAGCAAGATGTAAGTTTACAGTCCGCTTATGCATAAGAAACATTGTAAGAGAAAAATATAGATGATATGTAAACTAATAACTAATATATAAGGGAAATGCTAATAGGAGAGCGCGCAAAGGATGAGGATGCCACCCGCACACCCATGACCCACACGCCGCACACCTCGTGACTCGTCTCGACTTCAACCCTTCCCCCTCCCCGCCCCCCTCTCTCCCTCTCTCTCTCTCCGGCAGCCTCCTCCCCGGTGCTCAGCAGCCTCCTCGTGTCCGCCCAACCGCATACCCGCGCCCCAACTGCTTCCCTCCGCGCGCGGCCATATGGCGGATTTGGCTGCGGTGCCACCGGATCTGGCCGCGGTAGCGGCAGATCCGCCACTAGGTAGGCCCCTCGTCCTCATCCTCCTCCTCCTCCTCCTCCACCTTCTCCTCCTGCTGCTACTGGATCTAGCTTTTAGGGTTCCGGCGAGCTCTCTCTCCCTTCTTCTCCAACTCCGGTGGGGTATAGAATGGCCGGCCAGCCAGGGGGAGGCAGGTAGGTCAGGCGGTGGGGAAGGTCGACGGGCGGTTTAGGGGAGCTGGCGGTGGTAGGGGTGGTTGGGCCAGGTTGGGGCAGGGGAGGCTCGCCGTAGTTGGAGACGATGCCGACGGCGAGCTCGATGGAGCTGGAGAAGATGGCGGCAGTGGGGGGGAGGGGAAGAGGGCGGCCACCGCGGGTACTTGGGTTCACCGGAGTTCCGGCGCCCTAGCTCGCTAGAGCTGCAGCGAACCCTAGCGTCTGTGGCGGGGTGGTGGCCGGCGGCAGGGGCGAGGGAGCCGGAGTCAGTAAAGATAGCTGCTGAGTTTTTTTCTTCGACTCAAATCTCCTATGCTTGTGCTATAGAGGTGTGCATGCCGGGAGTTTAAATCCTGCACGCGCATGCTGTAGTAATCTCCAATATATAGATAGGCTGATAGATGAGCTATAAATATTCTAACAGTGCTCGCTGACCATTCCAGCTGCACTAGTTGCTTTGTGTCGCTGCCTCCCTGGGTTGCTCACTTCGCACCGTCACCACACATGACCTCCTCGACACCTCACCTGCTGAAACTTGACCTTCTCGTCAATCGTCTCCTCATAGCACGTCAGTCACGCTTCCTGCTCGTAGGCTCATTGCAGACTCATCTTATGCTACGACCCCCCGCCAACACAACAGCTACGGAGAGGGGTGGCCGATTGAGGATAGAGAGATGTGGGTGCTGTGTGGGATATGGGCTTGAGTCTCATATGGCTGCATCCTTGGGCTAAGGTGGACTGATGGGAGCGAAGGGCCAGAGGCCATGCAGCCTTGATGTATTGATGGGCTACGCACAAGAGGGATGTGAGGGAGCCCCTATAATTTCCGTTTATATATATTTTTTTTGAAAGATCTGGTTGCCTAGCTTTGTATTATAATAAGAAGAAGATAGCAAAAGTCACTACAAGCGCGAGAAGAGTGAATACAGTGAACCATGGTACTTTCAGCATCTGGCCACTGTCTTAGGACAAAAACCACAACGTCGATCTCCTGTGCTATCAGTTCTTGGCTAGCATGTAGCTGAGGATGCAGTCAGCGATTGGGTATGGGGCTACCAGGGTAGCTCCAGCCGTGGTCCTCGTAGTCCAAGATGTCCTTCTGCTTCCCATGCCTAGTAGAGTAGCAAGCTAAGATTTGGATCTGCACAAATGCATGTTGCATGGCGGCATGCATGCAACACATGTTTGATGAGTGGATGAAAATTCAGTAGGCCGATGCACACATTCCCATTTTATATGTGTGCGTATATATGGCTATATATATAAGTATATGGCAGCCTGCTGGCGTGATAACATCATTTACCAAATCATTGTAGTGTACATTTAATTTGGACCAACGTACGTACCTCATGCACGCTGCTTTGATGGTTTGCAGAAAGAGTAGGAATCAAGGCTGGCCTTGCAAAAATTATTTGCTTTGATACAAGCTTTGATGACCATTCTGTAAAGTAAATTATTTGCCTTGACAAATTACATGCAAGCTTTATTTGCATCAGCTACGTACGTTGGAGAGAAGCTAAGCTAGCTTTAAACAAGACTTAATTGTTTCCTTTGTGTTTGAGGACGTCGTCATTTCAATGGGATCACAGGCGACAGGAGAGATCACGATTATGGTGGATTTGTTGCATTGATGTACTCATCCATGTAACTCAGTAGTCAACTCACTTAGATCTCTTCGTCAAGAGCTGTAAAGAGGAGTTCATTAATCGGATCACGCTGATGTGGCTCAATCAGATTTAATCGAACAAGCTAAACTGCATAGTTCTTCTATCAGTTATAATTGTTGTAGATACAAACAAAATGTATTGTGCTTGATGTTTATCATTTATTTCAGTAAGCACATGATTTTTTTGGACACATAGATTCTTCTTTTCTGATACACACAAAAGAGATTGCATCAGTCGCCGGCATCTCCATGGGCTTCGTCTCTAGTGTGACCCGGCAAGGTACAATGTCATATTCCCTTTCTCACGATTGGACAACTAATTAGTTTGGAAGTTTGGGGTCTCTATGCACCAAAGAACATGTGACACTTGCCTCCTGTGCCCTGCTGAATCTGACCTCGATGAAGTTCAGAGCATGTAACCCGCAGTTGGATAGAGGAGCTTCGAAAAAAAAATGGATAGAGGAGCAAAGTCCATAAAGACACTATTAGCATGCTGCTGCCATGTCCGAAATTGTCCTAACACCTCCTGCTACATCCCATGCCTAGCTACGACCAACTTTTATCTAGCTAGCAGCACGGAAGCAAGATACATGGCTTTACCTGCAACCCGGCCTGTTCGTAACTGGAGCAGCTGGTGGCACTTACGCAGCACTATCAGAGACAGTTGGCGGACCTGTCCCTACACTTCCGGGTCCAGATCCCGGGAATGCAGGAGCCTCCTGCCTCGATCTTCGCTCCACCACCAGTAGTTCTACTACCTGTTCCTGTACCTGGTCAGGTGAGTACAATGCCTGTCGCTTTAGCTTGTGCGGCCAGCCTGCAGGTACTAATTACATCACTTGGTCTTTGTGCAGGCACCGTCGGCGGGTTCGAACCCGACACCAAGTGGTAGACCTCCACTGGGTCCTTCTCCACTGCATGGCTGGGCACCTTACCAGAGCTTCCCCACGCAGCCGTACATCTGGCCTCCTCCACAGACGTAGGGGTACTCCTCCTGGCCGCAGCAGGGGCACTACGGGCCTCTAGGCGTCTCTCCGCAGCAGCTGGGGCAGTATTGGCAGTACGGTTCGGCCCCGCAGTCGGGTTGGTCGCAGCGGGAGCAAGGTGGGGGCACAACTCCGAGTTGGTCTCCGTGGGAGCAAGGTGGTGGGGGCTCTGGGACCCCTGGGGATGGCGCCTCGAGCTAGGTACCACACTTGTCGCTTTTGGACCTTGTATGGATGACTTGTATGGATGACTATGTATGGATGACGATCGACATTTGTCGCTTGTGTATGGATGACTTGGAGGATATGTGGGTTCCATGCTATATATGTGATGTGCGGATGAAAATGGTATTTTGTTGCTATATATGTGGGTCATATGCTATATATGTGATGTATGTGTTGAAATGTCGTGGAAATGTAAGAAAACTGAAAAAAGAAAGAAAAAATTTCCCAGGTTTGCCGATGGCCGGCCGTCGGCAAACCTGGGATTATGTGTCAGCAAATCCCTAGGTTTGCCGACGGCTGGCAGGCCGTCGGCAAAGTGACCATAAGTTTGCCGATGGCCGGCCGTCGGTAAAAAAAGTTTGCCGACGGCTGTGGCCATCGGCAAAAAAAGTTTGCCGACGGCTGTGGCCATCGGCAAAGAAATTCCAGAAAAAAATAAAAAAACGCTTTGCCGATGGCCGTGCCACGTCAGCCGTCGGCAAAGCCGCCGTCAGCCTGACGGCACGTCGGCTGACGTGGCGCCTTTGCCGATGGCTGACGTGGCCATCTGCAAAGCTTTGCCGATGGCCTCTTTGCCGATAGGGCTTTGCCGACGGCCACGTCACTTTGCCATCGGCAAAGCCTTCGCCGATGGCTTTCTGGCCTTTGCCGACGGCGGCCAGCCATCGGCAAAGGGGTGACTCCGGTAGTGCCTGTTCGTTCTCTCGAAACTAACTTCTGCTTGGTTTGTGTTTGATGATCAAGTGATTTGCACGTTCACCATTTTATATGCTCCTTAACTCAAATGGTTGCGCTGCCCTCACTAGTTAAACATACATGATATATAGGATGGGCCCAAAGCGTCATACCTGATGATCGAATAATTATTGATAGAGAGATACGCTGCCATTATAGTATCAAAATTTAGGAGTGTTACATCTCCATCATATAGATCATGGAACCTATGCATCAAAGATATACAAATTGTTGATTGTGAAATGTAAACTGGCTTTGTGTTAATTATGTGTTCCACTGCATGTGTTGCCAATCCATGAATATAATGGTGCAGTGCACTCATCTAAATGTTCAACCGTTGAACCGAGTTTCTTCCTTTATCTACCATATCCCAAATTTGTTTGACTCGATCATACAAAATCATCACAAGTAAACCAACTTATCTCCATCTTGAATATTTTTTGTGGGGTTTCAAATGTAAGCCGGTGTGTTAGTATCAAGTAACAAACGTGTGTGATCAGACGCACCTCTATCTAGGGCATGTACTAACACTAGCGGGTATCTAAATTCCTATCCCATCGTCATTAGCACTCTAGCTAACTTTTAACAGGTCAAAATTGGCTTGGAAATTCACCCATGTAAACTAACACAGCATCTGTGATGTGATCATTTGTGAAATCATGGCAAACAAGACCTATGATCGATACAAGATTAGCCTATACATTTGATAGCAAAACATCAAATTTTAGTCAGTTAAATAATCGAGCAGTCTCTAAACTTGATTCCGGATGTCATCAAAGTCTTTGAACTTCAAAAAAATATATTTTGTGTTATAGTGCGCGGATCCAAGCTAGCGCTATAAACACGAGCCAGCACACCCTTAAGCGTAGGTCCACTAGAGTCCACAACATACTAGGGCCTTGGGGCCTAACTCAACCCAAAAGACTAGTTTGATAGGTGAGAGCTGCCCCCCCTCCCGTCTTATATGTTGTGCTCCCCCAACATCAATTATCAATGTGGGAATAAACCTCACAATCTTGTCCATCACACATCAGACCCAACTCTTCATTGACACAATCCCGTCATTTGGCCCAACGTGGGGGGTCCCATTTATGATTATGACAAAAAAAAATATTAAATTAACTAATTAGTATAAAATAACAAAAAAAACAAAGATGCACATGAATAACAAACGTGGGGTCCCATTTAGGAGTGTGACAAAAAGTTATTAAATTAACTAATTAGTGTAAAATAACAAAAAATAAAAATGCACATGAATAATAAATTATAAAATATAAAAAATATATAAATGAATAACTTAAATAATGATGAAAAATAAAAATCACATGTATACGACCCAAACATAACTTGTATCTCACATAGCATATGAACATTAAAAACTTGAAATGAAAAATGAAAAGAAATTGGAAGAAAACAGAAAAGAAAAGGAAAAAGAAATAAAATAAGAAGAAAACAAAAATAAAGAAAATAATTAATTAGAGTAAAGTAAAAAGAAATATAAGAAAGATAAACTATAAAAGAAAGTGAAGAGAAGAATAAAATACCACAAAAAATAAAAAATAAATAAAACAAACAAAGCAAGAAAAGAAAACTAAAAAATAAGTAAATGTTAATCTACCCAGTCTAGAAGAAACGGAAATGATCCAACTCGGGCGTCTATCCATGACTCCTATCTAGATGCGGCTCCCCAGGAGTGGGCCCAAACAAAAAACAAAATCCTCCGCACCCTCGTGCTTATTCGCCTGCCCACCCCCAACTCCTTCATGCTTATCCGTAGGCCCCGAAGTAAGGTGACCGCTCATTGTCTGCGCCTCTTCCCCCACCGTGCGCTCATTCACTGCCACGTCGTGCCCCACCGCCCTGCGCCCCATCGTCGGCCACGCCGCGCGCTCGTCTGCTGCAGCACCATGCCCCACCTGCCCGTACCCCATTGCTAGCCGTGCCGTCCATCCGCTCGTCTGACTCCCATCGCCGTCACGCATGCCACTGACCCCGCCATGGCCGCTGGGGTGCATGTGCCGTGGCGCCTCATGTCTTCCCTGGCAAAGCCAAGGGCACCTACGAGCGTGGGCGGTGCTGGTGTGTTCGCGCGCCGTGGCTTGCCGCCGGCTCCGACCTCGACGGCCCAAATTGACCATCTCAGCCTTCTCCTCCCCTTTGTTGCATATGTATCTTTCAAGTGTTTTAGGCATTTTAAATGTTTGTTACAATTGTTTCATCTTGATGTTGCAAAAGTAGATCGAGGGAAGTTGCACATGTTGCATATGTTGCAAGTGTTTTTCATAGGCATATTGCAAACATTTGTTCAAAATGTTTCATCTATTTCCAGACGTATGTTGCAATCGTTTTTCATCTAGATGTTGCACATGTTGCAACAATATGTTTCAAAATGTTTCAGTTATTTCAGTCTTATGTTGCATCAATAGGTTATGTTGCAAGTTGCAAATGTTTTATTTTTGTACGTTTCATGTGTTACACACACGTTGCAAAAGCATGTTTCCAAGTATTTCATCTATTTTCAGTCTTATGTTGCATTCATGTTGCAAGTATTTTATATTGTTCGGCCAGGGCGAGCTGGGGGCCGGTGGACGGGGGTGCTGCAGTCGGGGCACGCTGGGGGCGTGCTCGTCCTGAGGTGCTCATCGCAGCCCCTGAGTGCCGCCCGTGTGGAGAGAGAGAGAGGAGGGGAGGTTAGGGTCGACCGGGGGGGTGGGGGGCAATGACAGGGCCGAGTGCGCGGGTGGGGTAGGGTGAAGGCGGCCGGGGTCGGGGCGAAGGCTGACGGACTAGTAGTTGAGGCCAGACACGCTGCAGTAGCCGGACATCCGGACGGTAGTGCCTCTGTAAGGAAAGCATCGCTCCTGCGTAGCTACACTCGCTATGGGCCACACATGCTAGTTGCTACGCTCGTGAACCAAGTTGTGCGCTGTGCTCTCTAATGCAGTGTTGGCACTTGCGGCTCCCGTCTGAGCGCTCAGACGGGAACATTCGTGACGTTAAAGAGTTGGTGGCTGGATTCTCTATCAACATGAGGCCTCTATCTTTTTCCTTTTTTAATTGGATCAACACACATCTCCATAAAGACCCAGCCAGCTAGCCACTGACATGCATACTCGATCTCACCAAGGAGGAAAAAACCAAGTCCGATCTGACTCGTCTGGACTCTGGTGGCATGCAAAAAAATAAAAAAAATTAAAAACCTGGACCTCCTAGGCCAGGCCTGCATGTGCCTGGCTCCATGCACGCGCGCATCGTCTAGCTCTACCCCGAGCTTGAGCACACCATGCCTTGTTGCGCCTGCCGCCATCCAAGATATCTCAATCACGTGGAATACAAGCCACCTCGATAATTAATATTCCGAGTCCATCATCGTTCCTGCTGCACCTCAGCCCTGCAAGAATCACTCAAATCAAGATCAATCACCCGTCAATCCGATCTTGAGCCAAAGCATTCGATCCACCCGCTCGAAGTTTCCATCTCCACCGATTGAGTCATCGATCGCCGCCATGCTCCACCATGTCCTTACTCGTACACACCTGTAGCCTTGCATGGTGTGGAACATATACATCGTATCTTCCACAATCTTTTTTTTTATATAAATCTGGCTCTAGAATCCCACTTGACCCTGGTGAGCCTTGCGTTGATGTGGCGCTTGCTTGTTGCTTGTTGATGTGGCCCTTGCTTTTTCAAATATTTCTTAATTATTTTGACAGGCTTTCGTTGATGTGGCGCTTGCTTGTTGCTTGTTTTTGTGCTTTTCAGTGTGGTAAGTTTTTAAAACACGATTAGATGCGGTTCGATCTTTTCTGGGAATTTTCTGGTCTTTTCCAGAACCTTTTCCTATTTTTTCTAGAGCAAAATCCAATTTTTGAATGCTCTAAAATCAAATTTCATGGGCTCCAAATATTTTATTTGGATTTGTCATGTCTCAATCTATCTCTAGAAGTTTTCCTTGAATTTTTGGGATCTTAGAAATATTTTTTAGTGATTTAAAATGATTTCAGCTTTTTCTAGAATTATTTTTGAACTGAAAATGATTTTATAAAAATCCTGAAATTAATAAATGACTCGTTTTCCCCCGACTCCAAACCCTAACACTATATATATGCCAGCGTAGCCTCGACGCGCTGGTTCGTTTCATGAGCCGCCACCCCTAACTCGCTACATCTATCACCGAAGTTCGCATGGCGAACTTTTCCGGTGAACCTTTGGCGGTCATCTCCGGCATCCCATGAGGAACCGTCGCCACTCTGAGGTTCGTCTCATCGTCCTCTACACCGGCACACCTTTCATTTTACGAATTCGTGATCTATTCATCGTTTCCCTAATCCATCTTTCTTTTTTCCGGCGAGAAGCTCCATGGACGCCACCTTCCTCTTCATTTCCGGCCACCGCGGACCATGGCCGTGACCCCCTCGGCTAAGCGCACCTACGGGTCCTACCCATGCCGCCATCCCGTGCTTGACCCTGCACGTAGCACGTCCTGGCCCCCGCCCTGCCCGCGTGCTTGGTTGAGCAGGCATGGAGGCCACGCGACCATCCTTCGAACCCTGTGGGCCAACCGGCCCCACCCCGGCGCCGTGCTTGGGCCACCACGACTGCGCTGCCGCGCCGCCGGCCTGCCGAGGCCCTGCCCTTCCCTCTGGCAAGCAGCAGCAGCCCCATGGTCACGTCCGGATGAAGATGGCCCAAGGTAGAAGATGCTCATATTTACAGTTTTGCCATCGATCGTATTATCCCAGCCGTTTAATCGTTTTAACTTCGATTCGAGTACTTCTTGTTGCGTTAGTTTTATGATGTCGCGATGCAGTAGGCTAGTGGTCATCACTTCGTGTAATTATGAATTTATTAATTTAAATACAATTTGATTAACATTTATTTACTCCCTTTTAAATTAAAAGCAACCTAGGGTTTAACTTTGTTTTTTTCGCGTTGCGGTCGAGCCAACACATGCTATGTGTTAGTAGCAACATGTAGCATGTATCACACCTCTAAATTTTATAAGTTACATATTAATTTGATTAATATTTATTCAATCGAGTTTCTAATTTTAAAGTAATTTTGGGTTTTATCCGGTCTTTTATAAATAAATGTTAACTTGATGAATATCAACTTTAATGTGTATTTATTAATTATAATTTGCTTAGTCTAATCTAAACATGAAACATATGATGGTTTGATTAGTTGCTCTGACACGTTTTATGTCTCATAAGTTATAAATGTTTAAATGAATTAAATAATATGGATTATTTATAAATAAAATATGACTAAGGTTTAACCTTGATCTTCTCAAGTAAAATATAATTTGAATTAATTGAACTTTAGGGTGTTTCTTTGACATGTCCATCACCTTATTTCAGTAACTAAAATGAATCAAGTTTATAGTCCGCTCTTTTAGTTATGTAGCAAACATCTCGATAGTCGTGTCCTTTTTAACAGTAGCTCTGATATTCGTTGTTCTTGCGCTCTCGTGACCAGCATCAAGTCGTGCCGATTAGTGCGCTCTTTTCAAGCTTTTCCTTTTGAGTGATGTGTTGTTCTTAATCGTGTTGTTTGTTGTCTGTTTGTTTTGCTTGGTTGCTGTGGGTAGAGGAAACGTGGTTCATTAGCACTGAAGACCAGGAGCTGAGGACTGATAGTCGAAGTAGAAGCTGAAGACCAGAAGACAAAAGTGGAAGATTCTGAGCAGCTAGACTTTGGGGAAATAGGCAAGTGTAGGCTCCCTTTGATCATATTGTAGCTATTCATTAAATTCACTTTTACTTTCATTGCATGTGACTGCAAACCCTAAGGACCTGACTAGTCCTATTTATTGTTCCTTGTGTACCTGGGGTTCTATATTTGGGTAGTGTAGTGATGTGTAGTGGTGCTTAGCTGCTCCACTCACCTTTTCCACTTGTTAATGAAAGTAATAATATTGCCTAATGAACTCTTCAATGATGATTAATAATTAATGGTGAAAAATGGTCACTTCGGTGATGGAGATGTTGTGATGCTTGCGAGCATCGTGGTTATGGTGATGAAAGGGGGAACGGGTACTAGAGCTTGGCCCGATTTCCGGGGGTACCCGTTGCCACCCCTCCGTAAGGACTTAGTCGTGGAACGGCCACCTAGGACATACAATGCAGCTTCAAGCTATATGGCTCTGGCTTGACGTAGTATCAGGACCTCTACTAGTAGGGTGACTTACCGGTTAGGCGCTACATGGGGATTTAGGTTTTGAAGTATGGTAATTTTGGTGTCATGGCTATGGGGGCGGTTGCCATGCGCCTAAGCTCTTCCTAGCAGGTTGCGCCCTATTAGTTGGAACCTGTGAAAAGTCTCGTACTGAAACCCTGCCTACTCACCTTGGAAGTGTTTTGGGGAATGGACCGCCCCGGGCATATGGGAATCATGACTTGAAGTGAAAGTGCACACCTCTTCAAAGTTAAAACTGATATATCAGTTGTGCTCACAGACACGAGCGGCCCGGATCCTCACACGATGAGAAATTGGACTCACATGGACAATGGAAGGCGGACTCACATGGACGATGAGAAATTGGAGTCACATGGACAATGGAAGGCAGACTTACAGACACGAGTGGCCCGGATCCTCACACAGACAAACACGAGAGGCCCGGATCCTCACACAGACAAACACGAGAGGCCCGGATCCTCACACAGACAAACAAGAGAGGCCCGCCACCTATCAGAAGTAAAAGTGAAATGTAACTTAGCTAATTAGGTTCGTTGTGGTAGAACCAATCCACCTGGGTTCAACTTCTCAACTTGGCACGGATGCTCACATTTTTTAAAATTATTATAGGATTTAACGACGTTATTGTTTAAGTGATAGGCGACATGACCATTGATAGTGAGGCACCTATGGTGACTTTGTCAACTTACCAACATAGTCTCTGAGAGGTGCTCATCACCACGTGTTTATCTGATGGGTATTACCTTAGCTGGGTCACTTGCTGCTTCAATGAAAAGGTAAGGGTCCCATTCTTCGTCATGCAAATTTTACTCGACACCAATATTAAGAAGTTATTAGTGGTTAGTGCTCTCGCGTCCCACATGTGAACACATACATAGTACTAGTGGAAAGCAACAGAGGAGATGCATCATGATGATGATGAGCTAAATTCAGGTAAATTAGTAAGCTAGCGCATACGTCCTCCTGCCTTGTCCACACATGTTCTTAGTTGGACAGTGTGCAACAAGTTTTCTTGCGAGCAAAATTTTAGGTGAATCAAGCAAGGGCTAGGCAATAATTGTGAAGTGCAGCCTTTTGTTTTCATTTCTCCATCAACTTATGCATGCAAAATAAATGCAAATGAAGTTTACATGGAACATGTAGTGTGATCCGTTGTCAGTGTTGTTTGAATCTAAAAACAAATGAAATAATCGCCTCTAGTTTGATTGGAGAGGCTCAACTTTTTTTTTAGGCCTTTTAACTGGGTACAGCAGTAGTCTCCCTCGTCTTGTTAGTCTCCCTCGCGCCTCTCGTCGACACCTCTATGGCTGTCACCTCTGGTGTAGTCTCATCCAGCATGGTAACATATCCTCCTCGTGATTGGACTAGCTACTAAGTATGCTATTTTGGAAAATTATTGCCCCTTTGCAGCATATTGCAGCGGACACTTTCCTCCCATACCCAGCTAATCCTCCCATCTGCCCTCCTAAATCTTGCCTGGTCGATGTTACAGAGCATGCAACCCACAGTTGGAAAAACCTAGCAAGACACTGCGAGCTAGGTCCTGCCAAGACCCAGGTTGTCCAACATCTTCATCTCCTGGTACTTCCCATGCCTAGCTAAGAACCACATGGATCTAACTACCTACACCCAAGCAAATTGCATGGCTTGCATGCAACCCGGTCCATTATGTCTAAGAGTGTGTTTAAACAGACAGAGAGAAGTAGGCCTTGTTTAGATGCACTCCAAAAGTTGAAATTTTTTCACTCTCTCTCCATCACATCAATCTTTGGACCCATACATGAAGTAGTAAATGTAGGTAAAAAAATAACTAATTACACAGTTTAGTTGAAAATCACGAAATGAATCTTTTGAGCCTAGTTGGTACATGATTGGACAATATTTGCCAAATAAGACGAAAGTGGTACTATTCATCGGGTTGAAATTTTTTCACAATCTAAACGTGGCCGTAGAGGAAATTTTGTGTAGTGGCACATCAGGACAAAGCAAAGGTGTGGAATGAGGATGAAGTGATGAACTAGAGGGAAAGAAGTAACTAATGTTTGGTTTCTGTATGATGTAGCGGCTGCTGCACGTTCCCCTTTTTATTTTCCTCAATCAACTGCCCCCACTCGTCATACAAGCAGGACAGGATGGGCCTAAAGCGTCAGACCAATTTATGGCACGTCAATTACACTACCGCAGCAGTGGAGCCTAGGCTGATTAATTGCTGAGCAATTGTGAAGTAAATGGTTACTAACTTGAGTATATATAAGGTTGCCTCCCACGTGTGTTTCAAGATGGTTCCAAGAAGAGAGAGAGAGAGAGAGAGAGGTAGACTTTAGCCTATCTCTTTCAAGCATACGTTAAAGTTGCCCTAATCACTGTTCTGTCATGAATCTTCCAAGCGACGACACGTGTCAACAATCCCAAAGCAAACGGGTACAATGCTGCGACAGTCAAAATCCACCAAAGATTAACATAACATAATGACAAATATATATAACAACATAAGTTCTGGTGGTGCTCTGTTCTGCTTTCTCGTTGCACGTCACGAGAGGTGTGTCGCCTGGAGCCATTGACTCAGCTCCTCTGCTTCAGGCTCCTTCCGTGAGTGTGGGTTGCTCTGTTCTGCTGCTACGGTGACATGCTGCTCTAGTCCTCTGTTCTGCGGGTCCTCTGCTCGTGCTCTACTTCAGCTACTTTGGTTATTATTCCTGCTGCCTGCTGCTCCTATAGTGTGCTCCGCTGCTTTGGTGATTCTCTCATATTCCTTGATCTGCTTTTCTGCTGCATGCCTTCCTCGTCGGTCTATAGGACCAGTGGAGTCTGCTCTGTTTGGGTTTGTCTTCTCCTGCCCGTTGTGCATTGTGTCATCTGCTGAACTTTGCTGCAATATTGCTAGTGTTGTGTCAGAATTCAGAATAATGGCTCCTCATATCACCGGATCTATCTCTATAGCTGCTGCATCTCCTAACATTGCTCCTCAGTCTTGGGTTTTGGATTCAGGAGCCTATTTTCATGTAACATCAAACAAGACTCAATTGATCGACCGCAAGCAAATTGTTGATGGGTATTCAATGTTAGGACAAAGTCAGATGGCTCTATAGAGAGATATAAGGCCCGTCTTATTGCTAGAGGTTTTCAGCAGACTCAAGGTCTCAATTATGATCAGACATTTGCCCCCGTTGCCCATATGACAACGATTCGTACATTAATTGCAGTGGCTGCTTCTTCCTCTTGGCCTATATCTTAAATGGATGTTGAGATTGTTTTTCTTCGTGGTGATTTGACTGAAGAAGTTTCTATGCAACCACCCCCAAGTGTTGCTGCTCCTTTCTGGGCAACGACACAGGGCTCAGGCGGCCAGACCAGCTCATTTCTGTTTACAACATGTTCCGTGAAGAAGATTGCACGGTGAAGCTAGCTACTTAGTCCAGGCATGTTAGTACTTGTGCATTCAAGATCTTGTAAAATCCATAGGAAAAAAATAATAACTCCAAATGACTTGAATTTTTTTTCTTTATCCCTGTATTGTCATGTGCTCTAGATTTTGAAAATATATAAACTTGTGAAACACTTGTGAATCCAATTTTATTCACCTACATTAGTGATGCTCTATCTGTGGAAACATCACTGATACCCAACTCACAATGCTTATATGATACTAATATTGCCTAACATGTGAACACCGACATACTTAATGAAAAAGAACTGTCCATATATTTTTTGTTCTTTGAAGAGTATATAATTTATACCTTGTATAAATTATTATCTTTTTCCCAACTACATATTGAATCTGTTCCATTGGATAAACAATTAAGTTTACAAATTATTCAACTTTGACTGTCGCCAAATAGAGACATAAACTAGATATTTACTATAATATATATGGCATAGTTATACGAACCTAAAGGTATACTCTATTAGAGAGCAGTTGTTTTTTTTTCGAATTCTGAAGATATATTTGTCTAAAACACTCTTGGTTGATTGGTACATACTAGCATAGCGAAACGAGTTCATCCGTTGTACTACGGCATATGCACTGTACCATGGACTGGCTCACTGGCAACTGGCCAAGCTCCAAGCAGGCACGGCGCGGCAAAGCCGCGCCAGTTTTCTAGTAAATAATTTGTATAAGGAAATTTGATATAGGACTGAAGGCCAGCAACACACTTTGACCATGCTCCTGCAATGACCATACTTGTCCAACATCTCCTGCTACTTCTCATGCCTAGCTAAAACTAACTTTGGAGCACCGAAGCAAGTTGCAAGGCTTGCATGCAACGCTGTTCATTCTGTCAAGAGTGTGAGAGGTAAGCAATGGAAATTTTGTGTAGCAGCACAGCAGGATATAGAAAAGGCGTGGAGTAGGGATGAACTAGAGGAAAAGAACTAATGCCTATTTGGTTTCTGTCTTCACGTCCCCTTTTTATGCTGCATGATCAAATGGTGGTGGTCCCCACTTGTCATATATGACAGCAATGAAGCTTAGGCGGGTTAGTACTTTATTTGGGCTTCTCGGCAATATATAAAGATCAGGTGGTTGCAGCGGCTCTAGCTGTTCTCCCTTGTGAACCAATTGCAGTTACAAATGACCAACCAAACAACACCTGATTTTTTTTATCATTCTATATTGTCATTAAAATGATACAAGGTCAATTCAGATAAATTAAAATTGACAATACAAATAACAGGATAATGGACTGCTCTCTTGATTTTTGGCCGCTTCTTTGGCAACGAGTTGGCGTTGAGTGTCGCCCGAACCTGTGTTTTCCGATCTGAAGCACATGAGGATGACCTAGATGTTGAGGTTGAGCTAGTGTTAGCAGCAGACGTTATGCATGTTTGCGATGGAGCAAACCTCTTAATATCAAAAGTGAAGGTTTGAATAACAACTCGGAAGAAGAATACCAATCCCACTTAGAATGAACCATGACTACATGACACGAAGAGCAGATCACAAACCATGAAATAACAGGAAAAAAAATCCATGTATGAAGACTTGAGCCAAGGAGTTAATGAAGGCAGCAGAGCTCAGGTTAGTGTGACAACCTTATTAATTTATCCTGTTATCATGTGGTCAGAGTCTTAGAATGAAAACAGTGATGCTCTCGCTGATGTTTAGGACACATTCAGCTGTTGGATATGGAGGCAGCAAAGGTAACCTAACCATTCTGGGCTAGCTTCCACTGATGTCCTGCTGCTTCCCACGCCTATTAGTTTTTTTAACATAATTCCCAGGCCTGGTAGTAGTAGCAAGCTAATATAAGACTTGGATCGGGGTTGGCAATGTTTGTGGGAATGATTTCTAATTATATATAGTGGTAAGCAGGCAACTACACGCCGGTAGCTGTTTTAGACACTTCAGACTGAAAGAAGGTAGAAATTTACGTACAACTGTAGGACAAGCAAATAAAGAGGTGGAGACAGGAGAGGGGATGAACTAACTCAACATAGGAGGAAGAACTAATGATAGTACCAGTTATGGTTTATTTTTTGTAGGATGCAGCAAGCAAGCCGCTGTACACCTTCACCTTCTATATTCCTATACTATATACTATACCGGTCTTGTCAAATGGCCTGTGGTAGCCCCCATTTGTCATGCCATGGCAGCCAAGTTGGTCTAAGACGTCATCCATTACCAAGAGATACTGATAGGCTCCAGTGGGGTGATAACATCACCACAGTGGGCACTAATATTAAAGGTGCACTCATATTAGAGCTCTAGCAAGGCCCCTATTTAAGCCCTCGAAACTAAATTTGAGGGCCAGAGCCAAAAAAAAAAGAGCTCCAGCAGAGGCTCTACTAGACACTCAGCTTTAAGGGGCCTTCAAATCTCCCCCTCGGCCCTTGTTCATGGGGTCTGGAGGGAGCCCTCAAATGACAAATGTTGTTGTTTCCTTTCCCACGAGCACACGGATTCCATCTCCACCATCTCCATGAGATCCTCCGATCCCGATGGCACGGCTCCCCTCCAATCACGGCGGCGAGATCGCAGCCAGTTCCAGGCGAGGTAGAGGTCGCGGCTAGGGATCCGAGCCCTGGCTCCTCTCGCTCGGCGAGTTTCAGTGACGCACCAGCGAGATCCGGCGGTGAGGTCGTGGTCAGGTTGCACTCCTCTCTTGTTGGCGCTGCTCGTACTTATGGCCGGAGATGGCGAGATCGCAATGGACCCACACTCGTGGCTGGAGCTTCCTCCACTAGCCTCCACTAGCTCATGACGGACCCCGATTGAAGACGCAATGCGACCTTGAGGACCCCGACAGAAGATGAGATGTGGGTCCTCTTTCTCTGTCGGGGATCTCTTCTTCGTGATGGACCCCGACCAATAAAAGACGTGAGATGCGGCTCCTCTTCCTCTGCCAGTGCCCTCTTTCTCATGACCAACTGCGACAGAAGATGATGCGGGCGAGGAGGGTATCTCAATTGATATAGCAAGAAGGGAATAATAGGTGGGTCTTATATGTCATGGTCTATTAGGATGAATTTGAGGGCTCTCATTTGAGAGCTTCTGTTGGAGTAAATACAAAAATTTGGGCCATCAAAAATGAAGGGAGCCCTCAAATCAAAAATAGGGTCTCTGATTTGAGGACTTTTGCTGGAGATGCTCTTTCCATAGGAAAACAAAGGAAAGCTGTGGTGCAGCCGTGTAGGAGGATGTGTATAAATATTTTCAAATGACGAAGAGCCCACCCTCATCATCCACAAGGATTCCTCTGCCCATCAATGATCGATACACTGAGTTCTTTTTTTTCACGTGCCACCTTTTTTTTTGAAAATTTAACTTTTTTATTGATAAGATTATTTGTAAATATAGACTTATAAAGACCTCATAGAAAAGGATCAAAACGCTTATTTTTAGATTAATAAAAACACTCATTTATATTAATAAAAGCAACATGGGGAAACATCAGAGGCCCACCACTTAAAGTGAGTATAAAAAGCTACTATTGGTAATGAAGCTTGTCACTATATGTTTATCCAATGGGTATTACCTTACACCAGTCTCAGTTGAGAGTTTTATAACATTGTTTCCAAGAATATCATGTCAAATAAAATATAATGAAACTTGAATGAAACAACCACTCTCAATGTGTAGTTCATTCTAGAGTTTCAAAAACATTTAATTCTATGACTCATTTACGAGTTGGTAACTGTGCTAGGAGATTTTCATAAACATTTAATTCTATGACTTGTTGCTCAATAGAAAGGTGATGGACTTCATTATATTCTTGGTCCTCGTTGCCGATATTAAGAAGCCATACGTGCTATCGGTCTCATTCCATAGGATAGTACTAGTGGAATGCAACAGTGTAATTGGAAATGTGACGATGAGCTAAACTCAGGTAAATTTGCACACCCTCAGTTTTACATTTTGCAATTGTTTTTTGGAGCACTATTTGAATTGAACCAAGCAAGTGCCTAGCAATAACTAACAAAATGTTTTCTAGCTTTTCTTTATTTCCCTATCGTCTTTCACACGCAAAATATATGCAAGCAAAGTTTGCAGGCACATGCCAGTGTCAATGGCCTTGTTTTGATATTTCTACATACAGAGCGAATCTGAAAATGAGTAGACTTTGATGAAATAGTCACCTACAGTTTGGAGAAGGTCAGCTGATGCATTCACTGAGACAGCGTGAAGAACGTGATACGACACGAGCTCATCGGACTCACGTCACAGTCTCTCTCTCACCCTGTCTCATCGCTGCCGCACGGTACCATATCGTATCTTCTTCGTCATGGTACGATCTCATCGCGCGCTGTATTTGACATTGCTGATGTTACCGAGCACGTAATCCAACACCTCCTGCTACTTCCCATGCCTAGCTAAGATAATTCGATCTAGCTCACCAAAGCAAATTGCATGGCTTGCAGCAATGTTCCTGGGGTTTGTCTGGAGGCCAGTTCTAGTAGCAGCTGAAGAGTGAGTGCGTTTAGACAGAAAGAAGCAGGGCGAAGGGGTGGAGTGGGAGTGATATGGTGCCATGGCGGTGGAGCCAAAACTTAGTATAGGTGCAAAACTTTCTACAGTTCTGTTGTGGTCAGGCACACTAAGGCAACCAGACAGTGTAGCACACCAAGAGAAACATGAAAGAAATTTGTGGTTCATTTTGTACACAACTGAATCATTACTTAGTAAAACGGGTGGCCAGGAATGGATGCAACACAGCTGCAAAGGTTCCCCTTTTATATGCCTAATATATGGCTATACCGCTCATGTCAAATGGACTGCCGCAACACCCCACGTGTCATACTCATATACAGGACAACCTGCCGGGCCTCGTAAATGACTAGTAATCATGGCTAGAGAGAGTGATCGATAGGCATCTGGCGGGTTATTCAGACTGCTGCTTTGATGATTCACAGAAAGAGTAGGAATGCTCGCTGGTTGTGTGTAATATCCTTGGAACCTTGAATATTTGGGAAGAGAGGAATTGGTTTGGATATTAATTTGGGAGGAAATGATGTAGGAGTGCAGGAATCACTCTGGAATGGCTTCTGTCTTGGGACTTGGCAGAGTTTGTTGCTTACAGCAAACTGAACAAAAAGCTGCTGGAGATGGACAGGGTTCACTGGGACCACATATAGATTAGCCCGGCTTGAACTTATCAGCCATGGTATAGTGTTTTTCTCTCACAACAAATCAGCATCAGCCAGCTTATCAGCTGCAGAAACAATCAGCTGAACAGGGCCACAGCAAAGCCGAATTAAGATGTATGTGCACTAAGTGGTTCAAGCAATTATATATATGAATATGACTGTCCTGCTAATGGTTGCCATTCCTGAGCATGCATGGTAAACCACTAGAGAAGAACTGTAGAGTCCGTGTTTAGGAATGCCGTTGACACGCACTGCACCCAGGTTGGCGCCTATTGGTGATGTCGACCAGTTTGTTTTTGCGTCGAATGCTTTGCTTCATTACATTATGATGATCAGCTAAAATCAGGTAAATTAGCTAGAGGTGATGATGAGCTAAATTCAGGTAAATTAGTAACCTAGCGCATACCTCCTCCTTCCTTAAGCATGCACGCTCTTAGTTCGACCATACGCAATTTTTCTTGGGAGCACAATTTGAGGTGAAGCGTGAAAATGCTTGGCAATAATTGAGAAGCACAGTCTCTTTTTTCATTTGTCCATTGTCTGTGTTGTTGATACTGAAAGTTAATGGACTTTGTTGGAATAATCACCTCCTTTTTGATTTGGAGAGGCTCAACCCAAGGATGGAGCAGAGAACGTGATTGAACACGAGTTCGTGCCCTGTCCCTTTCACTGCATCCCCATCGGCGTCTCCATGAGCATCGCCTCTAGTGTAGTGTCATCCCACATGTTAGCTTATCCTCCATGTCATGATTGGAGTACTAACTATGCTACTTTGGAAGCCAAGGGACCCTATGCGGAAAAGAGCAGCAAACACTTGCCTGCCATGCCCAGCTAATAATCCTCCCATCTACCCTGCTATGTCTGACATGGTCGATATTAAGGAGCATGTAACCTGCAGTTGGGTAGAGGTGCAAAGGTCAGAAAGACAGTGTGAGGCTGCTATTCCGAGAACCCTAGTTGTCCAATACCTCCTGGTACTTCCCATGCCCAGCTTAGAAACCTAGAAATGTCATTTTGAAATTATGGGATGTGGATAACTGCTTAGAAAATTTGAAGATCCGAGAATATATTTTGAGATTTAAAGCACTCGAACATCTACCTGTTGGCCAGAGCCTAACTAAGGCTATTCCAGAGAGCTTGGAATTAGTCAGAGGTCCAACGATGGATTTGAGTTCTTATGTAACAACCATTTTTGCCCTATAATTAATATTTGAGAATGTCTGGGGAATGGGCAAAATGGTCAATTTCTTCAAGAACATTTTTGCCTCACCATTAAATAGGACCTCTGCACATGATGATAACATAATTGACTAGGCTGAATATTTTTTGAATGTAAGGTAAGAGCTTTGCCTTTCAATTAAGAAGAATTGACCCACTTTATGAGATAAACCAGGCCCAAAAACCTTACAATTACATAGTTTATTAAAGGAAAAACCGGAAGAAAACCTAAAGACGACAATCCAGATGACTAACTCTAAGCAACCCATTTACAGTACACAGCATAGTCTGACGTGGACTACTAAAAGCAACTTCATTTGGTAAGCAAGGTGAAGTTACATGTCACTGCATGTAGCTCATGAGCTCAACTGATGGAGCCACTATAGATGGAAGGCCATGCCGATAGCAGGGTCATCGTGGCCACCCAAGGTTGCCGACTTGCCGTGCCCCAACAATGCCACCTAGATTTGAATACCATGCACACGTCGACACGACCCTTAGCAGGGATCGCACCTCCTATGTTGCGCCCGTAGAACTAACTCGCTAGCGTTGTCAACGAGCATCGCACCACAGGTCGTGAAAGGGCAGATCCGCCTGGTGGATACTAGATCTAGGCACCAAGATGCCGAATCTGACAACAACTAGCCGGAGAGCTACCAATTAGCCACTGCAAGAAGAAACTAGTGAGAAGCAGGGTCCCACCGAGTGTCATGAAGCATGTCCTGCCCAATAGAGCACCCGCGAATGAGCCTCTTCATGTCGGCAAGCAACCAGGCACACGTCAGAATGGTGTGAGTAGATTTAGGCTAGGCACAAGGTCCCCACCGCCATCGTCCTTGGGAGTTGCCCCGATGTCTGCCTCCAGCGGTGGGTGGGCAATGGGGAGGGAGGGGAGGTGGCGGCTTGGATGGTTGGCTCGCAGCCTATATCACCCCTTACAAAGAGTGACATAGGTGCCGAGGGGTCCACCGCGACCTTTTTTGCTGGTCTAGTTTACGTCTCAGTCGATTTCGCTAGGTTGAATATAAATTCTGAATTCAAAAGGTTCTTACTTTTGTTTCATTTTTTTAACTTTTGGCATATATTCAACCTCAAAACATTAACAATTCCATATGTACTAATCTGAACCGGTTAATTCGGTGTGTCATTACAGATTAATTACCCAGGAAGTTAGCAACACCAAATTATGTAACGAATGCGCATCGAACACAATGGCCAACATCTGACGCGTTTGACATTGTCCTGCACGGGCATATCACCAGTGTGCATCCAAATTAATAAAGGCTACTTCTTCCTTGTGACAATGACTCCTGTACTTTATGCTTGGATATCACCAGTGTGCGACGACTATGACTTGCTCTTGCCTTAAGATTTCAGTCTCTGAGACTGAATTGCATGCTCTTCTATTGGCACATTATGCTAATGACAAATATTTAGCCTAGGCTTCGTTAAATGTAACTGCTCTTTTCTGTGGACTGCTTTTGTTACATTGTTGGCTGGTCCTGTCTAATTCTAGCCTGGGCTGCAACTTTTTGGGCCGATCTGGGCTCCTCGCAGGACACCGTGGTTGATTTCTCTCCAAGGTCCAGTGGAGTGGCCCATGAGAGAAAAAGTAGCCGGCTGGCTAATATGTGATATTTTGTTTGTTGCATTGGTTGCAATTGCGTTGCATTGGGGAACCAGCATGCCAGCAAGCAGAAAGTTTTGATTTTCAGTAACAACCCTTTGCATTGCATTGGGGAAGCAGCAGCATGCCAACAAGTCATGATTTTTCCAATAATCATCCTTTGCATGCTTCCGAGGTTACAAATTTCGTTGCGTCGATCGTGACGCGTATTTGTGAGGTTCAAGACGATCATTCGGAACACGCCGCGTCCTCCTCCTCCGTATATATACGTGCACTCGCTACGACTCCTCATTCATGTACGTAGCAGTATTGCACTACTAGAACAATGATGACTCCCTCCTCGGTTGCTTCTCTTTCCTTCTTCTGCCTGCTTGTGCTTCTGCTTCCTGCTTAACATGGCGCCTCCTCCCATGCAAGCTACAAGCTAGGGTCCAGCAGACAAATTTTTCCCAGGACACCTGGCAAGTCATCTGGCAACTCACAGTCACAGCAGGCCTCGACGACGCCTACTGCAACCACATTCTCGTCGTCCATCGCAACTGGTAGAGTGTATATATATAATAACATAACAAAAACTAAAGTTGTAGACCTCAAAGAGTTATACAACTTTGTAGTTGATAATCTTTTTTGATTGAAATCATTTATTCAAGGAAAATTATATTTGCATTTTTCGCATTTGAAATTCAAAAACTTTCAAACACTACAGCAGAGAAGAACATCACTGGCGGTTCAAAACCCCCCTTCACTGGCGGATTTTGAACCGCCATAACCAACTCGGCAGTGATGAGCTGATCACATCACTGCCGGTTATGCCAAACCGGCAGTGATAGCTCATGTATCACTGCCGGTTCGTGTTAAAAACCGGCAGTGATACTTGAGCCATCACTGCCGGTTGTTTTAACCAACCGGTTGTGTAGATTATATTATCACTGCCGGTTATCTTTGAACCGGTAGTGATATAGTATTCACAATTTGCATTTTAATAATTGTTTTATTTTCATTTCGAGGGGAGGTGGTGGGGTGGGAGGTCGGGGAGGTGGAGGTGGAGGTGGTTGCTATCGATCAATTTGATATCGATGTGAATGAAGACAATACAAACCCATCAACATTTATATTACAAAAGTTTCAAAAAAAACTCTAAGTATCGAATTAAGAGTCGCATTACAATAGCCTATCAATGTGGTCTCTTCCGTACTGCGCCTTGTACTTCTTAGTCCTCGCAATGGAGAATGATCCTGTCTTGGTCAATATCTCGTCCAATACAAACCTTGCTACCTCCTCTTGAATTCCTCTCATCTCAAAATCTAGCAACTGGTTGTGATTGTTTGCTTTGCGCTGTAATTGAAGCAAGATGATATTGAGATGCACAAACGTAAGACAAAACAATAGAAATGGGATGCCTACGTACCATGTCATCTCCCTTATTTGTTTTTGCGCCAAAGTATTTTAGCATTGCCCACATCACATAGAACCCGCATTCGTTGTTCCCGATCGGTTGATCTAGGGTCTTGAGATCCTCCATATACTTTACACTGAATGGGGCCCTCCATTGCTTTTGCATCTTGCTATCGAGATTTCTCCAATTCGGTAATGCCTTCATTCTATGTTACATTGTAAATGAAGTGTGAAGACCGAGGACATTACAATATCCTATGTGATTAGAAAGTGTTGTGATATTGGGTTCACTTACTTATTCAGCACTTTGACTAGGGGGTCGATAAGAGAAAGTGGCTTTTTCTTTGAGTCCCACACCTCGATATGTGAATCTTGAAGATAGATATCTACGAGGATGAAATGGTTGCTGCAATCACAAAGTCCATGTTATTGAATGACATATCAAGAAAAGAAACACTAAAATAAGGGTCGAGAACACATACTCGCAGTTGTAGGGTAGGAGTACGTTTGTTTTGTTGTTTCTGAACATACTTTCAAACTCAATCTTCAAACTTGTTGGTACATAGTCATCATCACCAGGGGCGGTGCATGTTGTCTCATTTACAAATATGGGATCCAAGAAGTCTATATTGCTCAATTGCTTCTTTAGGCACCATTTTGCCATACACCTGCATAATAAACATATGATATATTCAAATGCAAATCACGTAGTTTATTATAACGTTGTGAGGGTAGGGTACTTACATAGACCATATCATCAAAATCTGCGTATCGAGCGAGCGCCGTTGGAAGAGCTGAAAGAGGTGTTCATAATAAATAGTATGCACCGTTTCTTCAGGATGATTAAAAACCATTCCGGGAGGGATGCAAACTTCAAAACCGATACAGTCTCCGTTGGCAGTATCCAGGGAGTAATAATCATGCAACTGTCGCATGTATGTTGGCAAATCTTTATACTCTTGTTCGGTGGCGACCAAAGGTTTGCCTCTTGAATACTTGTATGCGACCGTGGCTTTTTCAAAATCTCTCGTTCCGTAATACAACTCCATGGCCCTCTCCATGGATATGCCCATGTTGTTGGCCAAGTTCTGTATCTCTAGCAATTCTTTGGTGTGTATTTCTCTAGCTCTGATTTGATTACTCTCTTTGTTGTGTTGCCTTTCAAATTCGGTCTGTTGTCTCCACTTAGGTAAACTGGCTATTCGATTAAAGAAGGCAATGGCGGCTTTCTTGCTTGGAGGCTCCACAATCGGGTCCTTCATCTTACTCGTAATGCTAGCATCCACCTTCTTTTTACTTGTCTGGGGAGCATTACCAACCGAAACTGATGACCTCTTGTGTTGCGAGGTCGAACCTGATCGCACTTTGGATTTTCGCGGAGGAGGAGGAGGTGTCTTCTCTTTTGGCTGTGGAGGAGGGTGGAGGAGGTGGAGGAGGTGTTTTCTCCTTTGGCGGTGGAGGAGGTAGAGGAGGTGTTTTCTCCTTTAGCGGTTGAGGAGGTAGAGGAGGTGTTTTCTCCTTTGGCGGTGGAGGAGGTGTCTTCTCTTTCGAGGCAGGAGAGGGAGAATGAGGATCTTGCAGAGGAGAGAAACCTCTTGGCGGCGGCGATGCCGATGATTCACTGCCATCCTCATCATCCGAAGATGGCTGCTCATCCAGCTTGATGAAGCGTTTGCGCCAAGCCACATGAGTGCCCAAGTTGTGAACAAGACGCGGCCTATCTTCCTCCACTGGGAAATCAATGTGTATCTTATTGTACTTCTTATCCAAGATCTTATCAATGCTGACCCTGGCATACCCGGGTGGCATTGGCTTGCCATGAATGATGCCGTCTCCTCTTGGAAATGCTTGTCCGACCGCCACCTTGTCTTTTGTCCACTGCTGACGGATGTATAACCTGACATTAATAGGTCCAGTGATGTTGTCCACCGGATGAGGAGCATTGACCTCTTCTTCGTCAAGCATAGGGGTTGAGCCGCAGCTACTGCGACCCTTGGGCACTGGGCTATTCAAAGTCAGGATAGGCTGCGGTTGTGACGAACACATGGATTGCATAGCTGACATAACTCGTGCCTCAACTTGAGCAGCTATCCGTGCTTCCATGCTATCTTCGATTTCCTTTCGAAACCTTTGGAGCTCTTCTTCTCTTTGTGTTCTAGCCCTCGCCCGGCTCCTATAGGATGAAGATTCACCTTCGAATGCTTTCACCCAAGGTACATTCCCGGCTCCTCTAGTGCGACCGGGGTGCTCCTTGTTTCCAAGTGCTTGTGTGAGCACGTCATTTTCTCTATCGGACTTGCGGTTACCTCTATTCACTTCCTCAGTTAAGGTTGAAATCCTCTGGAGGAGATCGCTGACGGGTTCACTACTGGCATTAAGGCTCCCGTCACTATTGTATCGTGCCCCCCTTGCAAGTAGGTAGTTTACTGATCTGGGCTGCCAATCGCTTGTCTGAGGCCTAACGCCGCGCTGCTCTAGTTTCTGGACTTCCATTTCCCATTCCGGAATCTTTCGTACATAGCCACGCGATCCTAGGCGATGAGGATCCTTTGCCTTAAGTGAGTTTGCTCTATTTCTTTCGCTTGATGCCTTGGCCTCTTCGGATAGCTTGTAAGCCTTAAACTCCTCCCAGAAGTCTCTCTACTTGGTGTATTGACCTCCCTCAAAATTTGGTTCTCTATCCTCCTTGATTAACTTGTACAAGGTTCCCTTGAAAGTCTTGAATGAGCGACCCATGATTTCCTTGGCCTTCTTCTTGACTGTCGCCTCGTCATAGTCATTAGGAAAAGTGAAAAACTCTTTCAACTTGTTCCAAACTAGCTCCTTCTCACTTTCTGGAACCCTCCATGGGTCATCCTCACGACCAGTCCATTTCCTGTATTTGATCGGGATAAAGTCTCTTACAAGTGCCCCGATGACACTCTTGTATGGGCCTAATGCTGTAAGAGGCTCCACCGGCTCCCCTACTTGGTCGAACTCAGAGATGTGCCAATGTTTACTTGTTTGAGGAAGCTTTGTTGCACCACGCTTAGTCTTGCTGGTACCCTCACCACTTGGCTCTTGCGGCGGAACCTGCTTTAAAATTCATAAATAAGTCCCCATCAAACTTATCTAGCGTGATTTCTTACTATCACGTTATTAGGTTTGACCTAAGTTATTACCTCGTCTCCTTGGTCTAGCTGCAGATAATGGCTAGGGCTCCAATCGTCCTGATTACCACCACCATAAGTTGGATCCTGCGACGCTCCTGTCGCAGTGCTCTCTGCTTGTGGGGTATCAGTAGCTCGGCGACGGGTGGTGAATTGGTGATGACGAGTCATGTTTCTGGACATGCAATCAAAGGCATCAACTTTCTTAGGGTAAATCTCATATATGCGTCAAAACACTCTTGACTCCAACTCTTGATCAAGTTACCGACTCGACCCCGTATAACAACCAAAGGGGCACAAGAGATGAATTCAAGAAGTTTTTCTTCAATTTATATAGGGCTATTAAGCATTTCAAGAATACCCCTAGGTTTAGACAAGAACCACTTCGCAAATGGAGGCAAAATAGTCCATGATGATCTTCCAAGCATTGGACGACCATTGTCCCTTCATGAAGTCGTTTTGCCTCAACGCAAGCTCTCTGATAGTTCCATGTGCCACCATGAGATCCTCTCCTGGTTTTTTAGGCCCAAACCTGTTAACCACTCTGCCCAAGGTTTTGAGACCGAAACTGCCAAACCTCTAGGATCTACGGCACTCTGTTTATGACATAACTGTACTATGTATCTATCACTGTGTATGAATTTTTATACTTCCGTATTTTTGCAAGAACCATCATTGAGTTGCTATTATAAAAAGAAAAACATATGCTCTGTTTATTTTGCAGATGCATGCTTAACACGATGTAGTTTGATTGAAATGGATCTTCATTCTGTCCTTAATTTGGTTTATTTTTCCAATTTGTAACTTGCCTAACATTTTGTTGAGTATCATCTATTTTTTTATGTCTATATTCATGAGCTTTAAGTTGCAGTATGCCCCATTATTTATTTGATTCCTTTTGGTTTAAAAATGTGTGACTTCACCTCCTTCATCATGGTATAATAATCTTGGCATGCATGTGAAGGCAATCTCTCAAAGGTATACCAATCTTGACATGTTAGTATTAATATTCAATATGAGATCCCTTGCTGGATTTAAACCCAAAAATTTAAATAAATGACAAATTGGATCCAACTACTAGAGTATATATATAATCAGAACTGAATGTATGCAATTTTATCATACTCAATGGACTTCATGCATTTTGATGAAAGGCACGCAGTTGACATATGAAATCCCACTTGAAATCAATTACGATACTATATATAAATAGCAATAATTTTAACATATAATATTTCTCAAGTATACACTGTAAATTTCGGTAACAACAGTTTGAGGAAGAAAGAAAGAAAAACTTACGTAATACTTAATGGACAGTTTACTTGTTGCAGAACATAAAAGAAATGGTGAAAATGAAAAGGAAAAAAACAAGGATAAAGAAAAAAAATTCCCGCATGCATCAAACTGGCTATTCTTCCATCTACTAGATTTGTGGTATAACATGTGTTCTCTGCAACTATACTATTACTCTGTAGCTTAGGTACCATAACATGAGGCTGAAAACAAGAATGCAATATAGTTAAGTAATGGTAGAGGCATTTCACCGAACACCTTATGGGCACTCACCCAAACTGCAGGGGTGGCGCGACAACGACGTGGAGAAGCTCCTGGCGGCGTCGAGGACGGCGGCGTCGGGCTCCGGCGTCGGGAACGGCGTGGTCGGGCTGCGGCGTCGTGGACGGCGAGTCGGGCGGCGGCGGCGTGCACTGGCGGGAGCTTTGGTTTTTTGTCGAGCAAAAGGGGCTGGCGGGAGCGCCAGCCCCTTTTATAACCCCAGCATCACTGCCGGTTGGCTATTACAACCGGCAGTGATGTTGGCCATCACTGCCGGTTTGTTATTAGAACCGGCAGTGATGTCCCACATCACTGCCGGTTCTAATAACAAACCGACAGTGATGGCCAACATCACTGCCGATTTAAAACCGGCAGTGATGTCCCACATCACTGCCGGTTCTAATGACCAACCGGCAGTGATGAACCGGCAGATGATGTAGGACATCACTGCCGGTTCTAATGACCAACCGGCAGTGATGTGGGACGTCACTGCCGGTTGGTCATTAGAACCGGTTTAGTTTTACTTTTTTAAAAAAAATTAAAAACAACAAGTTCAAACCAAATTTTAGAACCCCAAATTATTTCAAATGAAAAAGTGAGGAATACCAAATTTATACAACTCATGAAGATCTACAACTTTGATATAGGTCATTTCTTCATTTGAAAAAAATTGAACATTTCAAATTTGAAATTTTGAAAAATAGAACGTCCAGTCCAAAATTTAAAATCCAAAATGATTTGAACATAAAACTTGATGAATACCAAAGTTGTTCAACTTATCAAGATCTACAACTTTTGTATAGGTCATTTCTTCATTTGAGAAATTGTTAATATACATTGTTCACAAAACCTACACGTGTCTCATATGGTTTATGAAATCTTATGAGAGATGTGTAATATTTATGAATAATGTTATTACCACTTTGTCGGATGAAGAAATGACCAATATAAAAGTTGTAGACCTTGATGAGTTGTACAACTTTCTTTACATCACTTTTCTAGTTGAAACCATTTGGGGTTTCAAAATCATGTTTCAAGTTGTCTTTTTTAAAAAAATTTGAAAAACGACAAGTTCAAACCAAATTTTAGAACCCCAATTTATTTCAAATGAAAAAGTGATGAATACCAAAGTTGTTCACATTTGACAAATTCTTAGTACACATTGTTCACAAAACTTACATCGGGAATTTGAGATGTTGCACATGTTTCATTGTCATGTTTCACTAGTTCAAACCAGAATTTGAGCCCCTAAATGATTTCAGCTCAGAAAGTGATGAATACCAAAGTTGTTCAACTCACCAAGATCTAAACTTTTATATGGGTTATTTTCTCATTTGACTAAATTTGAAATCGAGCCTAAATTTGAAATCGAAAGTGATCTCAACTTAAAATGTGATGAATACCAAGGTTGTTCAACTAATGAAGATCTACAACATTTCATTAAGGATTACATAGTTTATGATATTCTAACTATGATGGCCTCATCGTGATCACTCCGGAGGTAAGCAGGTTCGTCACCCTCTTCAAGGATAGGTAGGGTAATGTCTGCCCCAAAAGGAGCCATTTCTTGATAACCTTTGTACTCTTCTTCGTCCGTCACTCCTTCAACACCGACAATCTTCCTTTTGCCTTGCATGACTACTTGTAGTCTTCCCTTTGTATTGTTATCCCTTGCATAGAAGATTTGCAAAACATCCTTTGCAAGGACGAAGGGGTCATCTCTGTATGCGGTCTTGGATAGATCAACGGTAGTGAACCCATCATTGTCGGTGTTGATTTCATCTAGCCGGACCCACTAGCAACGGAAAAGAGCGACCTTCAACTGTCGTCCATAGTCTAGCTCCCATATCTCATCTATGAAACCATAGTATGTTGCCTCCACCGTGCCGTATTCATCGTGGGCGTCGAAACGAACAGCACTATTTTGGTTGGTGCTCTTTCCATCCTGTTTTTTTGTGTAAAATGTAAAACCATTTATATCATAACCTTGGTACATCATCACCGTAGTCGAAGGTCCGGGAGCTAAGAGATCTAGCTGACATCCCGACACCATTCCTAGCCTGCGGCGTCGAAACCAGTCACCGAATTCCTCCTTATGTTTTTTCTCAAGCCAAGCCTGTGACCTACCGATGTGCTTACTTTGCAGTAACTGCTTGTGCTCATTAATGTATGCCATCACACCGTCGGCTTGTTGGAGAACAGCGAAGTGTGCCTGTCTGAAGGAAACCACTTTGACTATTTTGACTGCTTTCTCACCTATCGTTCCTTTGCCCCCTAGTCTTCCATCGTGACGAGATACTGGAACTCCGACCCGATTGATGTCCATATAATATGTGCAGAACTCAATGGCCTCCTTCGTTGTCCATCCTTCTACCATGCTCCCTTCTGGTCTGAATCTATTCCTAACATACCGCCTGAAAACTTTCATCAACCTCTCGAAAGGAAACATCTGGTGTAGATACATTGGGCCAAGGGCTTTAATTTGGTCCACAAGATGAACAAGTAGATGCACTGATATGTCGAAGTAAGTCGGTGGGAAATGCATCTCAAGCCTGCATAGAATCTCGGTTATCTCCTGCTTCAGCTGGTCTAGCTTGGCCCCTTCAATGACCTTTTCAGAGATCGCGTTGAAGAATGAACACAACTTTATGATTGGGGCACGGACCTTGTCAGGGAGGATACCTCGTAGGGCAACTGGGAGCAGCTGAGTCATAATGACATGACAGTCATGGGCCTTCATACAACCATAGTTAAACTTAAGTTCTCTCATGTTAACTAGCCTCTTCGGGTTCGCACAGTAGCCAGTTGGCACTTTGAGATCATTAAAGAAAGAAATAAGCATGGCCTTTTCTTCCTTTTTCAGTGTCCATGATGCCACCAGAAGTTTCAAGTGGCCATCCTCAAGAGTTATTGGGTGCAACTCCTTCCTGAGGCCCAGGTGTTGCATGTCCAAGCGTGTCGCGAGAGAATCCTTTGTTGTTCCCCCGGTGTTCATCAACATGTTAAGTGTGTTACCGCACACGTTTTTAGTTATGTGCATTGGATCAAGACAGTGACGTACACTCAAAAGTGGCCAATAAGGTAGTTCCCAAAAGATTGATTTTTTCTTCCAGATACTACCGGCTGGCGCTGGTACTGCATCTTCCCCTTCCCAAGGACAACATCTGTGAGTTTGCTTACTTGTTTAAGTATCTGTTTCCCGTCTCGATACTTTGGAGGGCCACGTTTCTCAGTAGTCCCATTAAAATCTTTTCTATTCTTGCGGTAAGGGTGATCCCTTCGTAGGAACCTACGGTGTCCCATATAGACCATCTTCTTGTTTTCTGGTAGATGTATAGCATCAGTCTCGTCCAAGCACTCGACACACCCAGTGTATCCTTTTGTCTTCTCTCCAGACAAGCAACCTCGTCCTGGCAGGTCAGTGATTGTAGCGACAAGTATAACCTTTATCGTGACATGTTCTTTTTTATACTCATCCCAAACATCCTTCACACCCGTCTCCCACATCTGTAGTAGTTCATCGATCACTGGTTGTAGAAGCACATCGATATCATTACCAGGTTGTTTTGGCCCTTGGATTAGTAGTGGCATCTGGATGTATGACCGTTTCATACAAAGCCAGGGTGGAAGGTTGTATATACATAGCGTCACTGGCCAAGTGCTATGATTGCTTCTAACCTGGTCAAACGGATTCATCCCATCTGTGCTCAAACCTATCCAAAGATGCCTTACCTCTCCACCGATGTTCTTATAGAACATAGTGTTGATAGTCCTCCAGTCCGACCCGTCGGCGGGGTGCCTCAACATTGTATCTTTCTTACGCTCTTCGCCGTGCCAACGCAACAGTTTGGCTGACTTTGCATTTGCAAACAACCTATGCACTCGTGGAGCTATAGGAAAATACCATACGACCTTTATGGGCCCTCCTCTGGTCTTGCTTCCCTGATTTGACGGCCCTTGCTTGTATCGGGGAGCTTTACACTTGGGACACGCATCCAAGTCTTTGTATTTTTCTCCACGGTACAATATGCAATCGTTGGAACACGCGTGTATTTTCTCAACCTCGAGGCCGATTGGGCAAATCATTTGCTTGGCCAGGTAAGTCTTTTCTGGTAACTCGGTACCCTTCGGGAGCAGTTTATGCAGTATACCTAACAAGCTATCGAAGCCTTTATCACTCAATCCATTCGTTGATTTGAACTCTAATAGCATGATGTTGGCTTCCAGTTTGCTTATTGGGCAGGTCGGATACAATGGTGTTTTTGCATCCTTTCTCATGATCTCCAGTTTTTTCAACTGTGTAGCACTAAGGAATCCGCCATGCACATCATGAAGAAACTGTGAAATGCCATCATTTTCCTCTGTGTCGTCAACTAATGTATTCCTAAACACATTATCGTTGGTAGGCACAGGTACTGTGTAGCATTGGTCATCATCAATAGGCAGAAATGCGTCTAGGCATTGGTCATCATCAATAGGCACATCATCATTGTTTTCTTGTGCAACATTTTGACCAACCTCCCCATGCAAAGTCCAAATCGTGTAGTCTCTCATGAACCCCCTGGTAATCAAGTGCAATCGTATATGCTCCACGTCGCCCCATTTTCTCGTATTCTTGCAATCTTTGCATGGACAGAATACAGGCTGTGAGTCCCTAGCATTGGCTCTAGCGAGCTTGATGAAATCGTCGATGCCCGTCAAGTACCGTTGGTCTGTACATGACAGATCGTACATCCACCCTCGATCCATGTCTGCACAGGTAAAATGGGCCGGGCAGAGGAAACATAGGAAAGTTTTAATAAGAAACAATTATTGCACAATATTGAAGAACAATTATTCTACTCCATGCAACATAAAAATGGAGACACTAATTTAAAAAAAAGACTAAATTTGGAGACATGATCATGAATAACAATGTAGCTCCAAACAATGCCCATATAAATTAAAAATCGCAGCCCCATAAAAATTAATTATTGCACAATATTGTAGAACAATTATTCTACTCCATGCCACATAAAAATAGAGACATTAATTTAAATAAATACTAAAATTGGAGACATTATCATGAACAATGCATTGTTTCTAGTAGTAAATCAAGTCATTAGGGGGCTGGAGCCCACCCACCCCCCCTTAGATCCGCCACTACTGCTCAAACAATGCATTGTTTGGTGACACATAGGTTAATTTGCTCATCAACATTGTAAAAGAATCTACTCTACTCCTAAGAACCAATTATAACATCACATACTAACAATGCATTATAGCCATGAATTAGAAAAGTGCTCTGTAGAAGAATGGAGAAATAAGAATGAGAATCAAGCATTATAGCCATCAAAACAAAGCTAATTAAGCAACAAAATCGAAGGAATGGAGGCTGGTTACTAACCTTAAAGCAAAAAGATCAAGCCATTCTTCCAAATCCAAGTGGTAGCTTCACGGATTTGGGCGACCGCAACATTGGAGGGAGTGGCCCAAACGCGCGCCTCTGTTCTCGGGATAAAAGAGTGGAGGAAGAAGATGACGGCTACAACCTTTTTGTGCTGTCAGGCTCATCACTGTCGGTTCTATCCTAGAACCGACAGTGATAGAATCAAATCACTGTCGGTTCGTGGCTTGAACCGGCAGTGATAAGTGGAGTTGTCATCACTGCCGGCGGGAGGCACAAACGGGCAGTGATAGTTGTCATCACTGCCGGTTCTCGCACCCCCAATTATTTTCTGGTTGTCAGAGCCTAGAACCGGCAGTGAAGGGTCATCACTGCCGGTTGTCCTAATTTCGGCAGTGATGTGGCCGGCACTGTTGACTGTTTCTGTAGTAGTGAAATGACCTCAGGCTGAGAAACGACCGAAATTCTAATTTTCCTAGCCAAAGACGAAGAGATGAATTAGCTCTATAGAAGGTGCACAACATATAAAAATTTATTGGATGTTCAAAAGATATAAAAGTCGCTCTCCAAATAATGATTTGGAGAGTGGGTTTAAGAAATACCCTTGGATATACTCTTATATATTGTTATATATATTTTGAACTTTTACAGGCCTAGGAACCAACAAGCTACCCATAGTGCACCAGCACAGCAAATGCTTGCCGTTGCACGGGCTGCTGTCCCTGATGGCGGCATATGTCTTGCGTCGTGATGCCTCCCGCATCCGGCACTGTTTCTCCTCACAATCATCTCTGGTGGCTGCATCGACCCCGTCACCGGCAGTGACCATGTTCCCCACCAACGGCTCGTCAGACCCGACGAGGTGTTAGCAACCAGCAACTAGATACCCAGGTAGCAGTCAGTAAATATAGATGAACTGGAACAGGGGAAGTAGCAGAATACAAGTCTAGAAAGATCTAGAAAGAACTAGAGATAGGAAATCTGGGTACAAGAGGAATCAACTTGGGGAAGAAGATGAGCAGCAAGTAAAGGATAAAGATGAACAGTAAAGTTGAAATGGTTTCTGATATTTTCCTTCGATGCCTTCTCTTCGAATCCATCGTTGCCTTTTGTAGCTAGTGGAAGGCCATCGCCAGCCCTGTCCTTCCTGGGCCCACCTGACAGGGATACTAACATTCCCCACCGCTTGAAAAGTGGCTTGCCCTCAAGCCGTGGTACTGATCAGCGCAGGCCGAGCTAGCACCCTTGGTGGTGAACATGGCAGCCGGGGTTGCCGAGGGAAATGAACGTGCGGCAGTTGTCGACGGAGACGAGTTGGTCGTGGTCGAACACGAGGTGAAGTGCTCGGCGGTGTGGACGGAGACGAGCACGTCCTGGTCGAACATGGCCGCCGCAGCGGTACAGAGGACCATGGAATGCATCTTCTGCTCCGCAGACAGCAAGATCCCCGGCAGCACGGTCGTGAGAGCGCGTCCGCGCTCGACCAGCTTGCGGAACCGCGTGCTGTCCCGGAGCATGGGCTTCGTGCAGGTTACCAGCAGCTGCTCCATGGCAGGCCTGGAGGAGACCAGGGCACGCCACCAGTAGACGGACTCCAGGGGCAGCACGTCGAAGCGGTACGCGGCGGTCTTGACGGAGATGGAGCGGTCGCTGATGGACGATGCGAAGGCCGCCATGGAGAGGTCCGAGGGGACGCTAGCGAAGAGGGCCATGCGGTAGGGGGTGCCAAACATGGCGATGGCCTGCAGCGGCTGCACGTCCTGGAGCTTCGGCGAGGGAAGCACGCAGGACGTGTCTGTGAGTGGGTAGGCGACGAAGAGCGCGACTGTGTCCGGCGCGTGGTAGAGGACGAGGCCGCCCGACGTGCCCACGGGCACGGACACTACACCGCAACACTGTATCACCGTCAGACATCTGACGCTAAAACTTTTTTTATCGATGGATGATCTGACGCTAAAGATAACTGAGAGACTATCTGACGCTAAATCCACTTTTAGGGACTCACTGTCTGACGCTATATGTATTCATTTTTAACACCGGACAATCTGACGCTAAAACTATATACACCGTTAGCCTGTCTGACGCCAAAAATAAATGGACCCCACCTTGCTAATGCGCCCACTTCTCGCGTGCCCGCTTATTCAGCTCCCGTGCAAATTTTGGCCAGGCCCACAAGTCAGAAACCCTATTCGCGTAAATTCTGTGATAATTTTCATATGACAAAGTTTTTTTAGTCATAGAAACGATGCATTATACAACTTTGTTTTTGATGACTTTTTCTTTTAAAATAATTTAATATCTCAAAATTCAGATTGACGTTCTCATATTTTGAAACACAAATTTTGAATTGTTTTAAAAAAGTTGGATGGGTTGGATGGGTCTTACTGCACCAAAATTTTGTTTGAGTTTGTCATATTTGAATTTCAAATTTCAAATTGTTCAAAGTATGTCACATGAAGAAATTACTAAAACAAAAGTTGTAAATCTCAATGAGGTTTACAATTTTTTTATTGATGACTTTTTTATTTAAGATCATTTATGTTCCTAAACTTAAGTCTAAAGTTTCCATATATTAAAAATAAAAAAACAAATTAAAAAACATACATGCACGGCTGTTAATTCCCCTGCGCCCCGTGCCTGCTAGGCCACCGGATGTCTCGTGGCCGTCCGATCGGATCCAATGGTCGACGTCATCCCTTAGCCAGTCAAAACCGATTAAAGCCACCCTCCTCCAAACCCTAATCTATTCTCATCCCCTCCTCTCTCTCTCTCACACCTGCAGCGGTGGCGGCCATCAAGCGCTCACTCGCACGCATCGGGAGGGCCAGCGCGGCGGCAACCGAGCGCTCGCACAGGTGCGTGTCGTGGAGGGCCAGTGCGGCGACGACAACGACGACCGGGACACGCTCAGGCGTCCGCGCACTCGTGGGCCTGTGGCTGAGCCAGAGCCGACGACGTGGTGGAGAAGACCGGCGCCGCCAAGGTCCTCTTCTGCAGAGTCTGTGGTGAGGCGATGGCACACACACTCGGATAGCGACCGCAATGCCCATGGCCATGTGTGCACGCGCGGCACGGCTGCGGCGCGACACGGCTGCGAGTTGGCCAGCCGGCACCGTGCTCCAGCAAAAGGTGTGCTGCCCCTTTCTTGCTCGATTTTCACCGATCTGATGGGCTCGATGGTTAGGGTTCGGGGAGCCGACCTGGCAGCCCTAGATCTGCAACCTGCGGGGCACGCAGCTGACATTGAAGGGTCGATGGCCATGTTCAGGCATGAAATGTGCCCCTTGGTTTTGACCAGCCAAGGAAGTTTCCCGCTAGATATTTAGTACGTAGCCTTTCTCGTGTCTTGCCACTAATAAGAAGTATAAGCTCCAACAGAAGCTATAATTAATTCAGTTATGGCCAGCAGTTAATAATCTGCAAATGTACTCCCTTGATATCGCTGATGAAACATTGTAGCCATTTTTTTATCAGCTAGTTCATGTATCTTTCAGTTTTAGTTTATGATATAAAACAGTGTAGCCATATTTGCTTTCTGTTAGATATCCTGTGGTGCTGAGAAGTGTTGTCTTCAGTTCTGCTATTTGTCTCAGATCAAGTTTATTTGCTTTCTATTACTGAAACAAGCTCTCGCTGTTTTCAGGTTTGTGATCTTGATTTTGCCATACAGATTAGAAAATAGTGTGTGAAGCTGATTGTCTCGCCAGCATAGGGTGAAGGTTTGTATCTTTATCAGTGAATTCGATTCACATATATGAGGCTATCCATAAAACCTGTTACAACTTAGAGCAACTTCTATATGCTTGCAGTTCTCTGCAATGTGCTGCTGTTCATTACAATGTAATTTTGATTGGCCATCTCAGGAAATCAGAAATAGAACCTGATGTAATATGAAATCCCTAGAATTATTAGATGGAAACAACTTTGCATTGATTAACCTGTTGCAGTTCTGCCTTGACCCTGCATACCAGATTACCATTGTAGACATTTTGTGGCACTAAAATAGCCAGATAGGTGGTACTTATGCTGACACTAGAAGCCTAATAGGTGGTACTTCGATTCTGGTTGTGCACATTTCTATGAGCACATAATATTTGCTAATATATGTTAGATAGGATTTTCTGTCTTGTCAATGTATTTGTCCTATGGGTTTGGGTTTTAGAACTGCAGGTGTTTCCATTAAACTCTAAATAATAAAACCTTGCAGTTGGGAGCCAACATTGTGTAGGGCTAATATTTCTAGATATGATTTTTCAGTAGTTGATTTTTACTATGTACTGTAAGACTACTGCAGTTCAGAACTAAAATGGAAAAGAACAGATGTCCTAACTTTTGCATTTATGTGCAGATTTTTGACGTACGAGGCCACTGAATTACACAACAGAATATGAGGCAAATGGAATTTGGTAAAATTTATCTCTGAGCCTAGCAAGTTTTCTCCCTTTCTTATTTTTTTGTCCAATTGCTCAATACGGCTGCCAGCATGTAGTGCCCTGGTTTTGCTGTGATCAATGAGTGAAGACACTGGTAGTAGTACACTACTAGACCATGCTAATGCCTAGGTCCCCATGGCTAAGCCAGATTGTCATGTCCTAATAGCGCCACCTAGAGTCAAACAACATGCACATGTCGACGCAAGTCTTAGTAGGCAAGGGGACTTTGACCCCTAATGGGGGTGAATTAGAACTCAAAAAAAATATTTCTAAACTATGGCTTCTAAAACAACCTAGTCAAAACCTATGCAATAGATAAACTATCTAGGTATGCAACTGAGGTTTTGCTATGTGTGTTACTATGTCTGTCGCAAAAGAGTTATGCACCCTAGGTTCCATTCCTATCAACTAGTCTATCTCACTAAGCTAGGAAAGTAAGCACATAACCACAATACATAAATTAAGTATGGAAGCTAAAGGATGATAGAGATGCAAACTCTCGTCAATGATGTCAGTAGTTTTACCGAGGTATCAAGAAGCACGCAAGCTTCCCCCTAATCCTCGTTGGAGCCCCACGCAAGGATGCGCTCGCAAGGGGTAACCTCCCATTTGGGTAACTCCATGGATAGCTCCCACTGGGCCTTCCCCACGCGCAAGTGGGTCCCCGAGATGGCCTCTCCTGGATTGGCTGCCCGCTGTCTTCACTATCGAGGTTCCTGCCAAATCATCGAGGGCCTCGTTCCATCCAGTACACGATGGGGCGTAGACCACAAATTAACAACGACTAACAACTGTGGCAATACAACCTTAGAATACGCAACGATCTAGAACTTTGATGTGATTGATAAAACTCTATAGCAACACAAGTGACGAACTCATGCAACTAATCAAATGTGTTGCAAAATTGTCAAGTATTTGCGACCATTAGTAAAAGTGTGGCAATAACATCTACATATTGCAATGCAAACAGTACTACAAGACTAATCACAACGCAAACCATATCGTGGCAATATTGTCAAGCACTTGCACCTGTTTTATAAATGGTGGCGATAGCACCTACCAATTGCAATGATTCTCATGGAAATCACAACACAAATATAATCGTGGCTATAGTGTCCACTGTTGCCACCAAAAATGAAAATTATGGAGATAACACCTATGTATTGCAAACGAATTTGTGTCCTTGCAGTGCATAGCGTGGCTAAAGGATCAAAATCTAGTAGTGAAATACAATTGGTGTGGTCTCACAAGTCTACAAGCCCCTCTGGTGTACAACAACGGTGCACGCAAGCACCAAGTGGTAAGGGGTATGCAAACCTCACTAAAGACTAGGCCTAAACCTAGAGCAAGCGTTAAAGTGGTGGTCTAACTAGCATAAGCACTTCAGAAAGAACCTATGCATACCTCTTACCACTTTGGTGGCTAGAGCAACTAGAGATGAGCTTCAACTCACATAAGTCTTCCTTGAGCTCTACACCCCTTCAAATGGCCGGCCAAGGGGTTAAATAGAGCCCTCAAATCCAAATGTAGCCATTGCAACTTACACACGTTTTCTATGCACTCACCAGACCGTCCAATGAGAGATCGTCAGACCAGTCCGACGCCTAGTCCACGGCTAGCCCTTGAATGTTGCTGTTGTTGCTGGTCACTGGGGCTCCTCTGTGGAACCATTGTGCATGCCTTCTGACCCATCCTCTTTGGTCCAATGCTGCTCTTTTGCCCTCGGTCCGATGCGGCTGCTCGCATGAACAGTGGTGGCATTTAGTCCGATGCCATGTTTCTCGCTCAGTCTGATGCTCCTACTAAACACCATGGCTAGGGTTTGGATCGCCTATGGTTTGACACCATATGGGTCCGGTCCGATGCATGGTTCGCGCCACATCTTGACTTGTTTCTTTGTGATCTTTGCGTCCAACATGGTTCCATCTTGTGTCTTGGACTTTTGCATGTCTTGAAGGTCTTATATATGTCTTCTAATGTCTCGCTTGTGGTGTTGATCAACCGGATCACCATGTTGCCTAAGTCCATGTCCATTTTTGCAACCTTCGAACTATATCCAAAGAAACTATCAAATAGTGTTAGTCCAAATGGTTGCATATCAGTAGTGTTGTTACAATTGTTTGTTTTAGATTTCAAATTTATATAATTGTTTTTAAGCTCACTTATTTGATTTCTTTGTTTAGTACAAATTTCATTAAAGAATTGAACGTATTCAGCAAGGTCTTTATAAGAAGGTCTTCTAAATGTCTTCTAATGTCTTGCCTGAGATGTTGATCAATAGGATCACTACGTTGCCTAAGTCCAAGTCCACTTTTGCACTCTTTGATCTATATCCTAAGACACTAGCAAATAATATTAGTCCAAATGATTATGTTGATCATCAAACACCAAAATCCAAACTAAATGGCCCATGGGGTCCATTTTCCATACAACAGGCACTACACCTCCTATGACATGCTTGTAGAACTAACACTCACTAGCCTTGCCCCAAGTGCCCTTGCCAGCGAACACCGCATCACCAGCCGTGAAAGGGAAGATCAACCCGGGGGGATAGTGTAGATCCAGCCACAAGGACGCTGAATCGGAAAACAACTCGCTGGAGGGCCGTTGATAGGCCATTGCAAGCCACTCGTAAGAAAACCAAGAGAGGGGAGGATGAGGGAGTGGCTAGTGGAGAAGCATCCTTCCGAGCAGCTCGCAGCCGACAGGCCCACTGGAGTGCCCACAGAGGAGCCTCTTCATGCCAGTGAGCACCACTTCCTGGCTCTCCAAGCTCCAGCCAGACGCCAGAACATCCATGCGCAGATTCAGGCCTAGCATGAGATCCGCATTCCCGTCGTCCTTGGGAGGTGTGCGGTGATGAGGCCATGGGGCAGGGAGGGGCAGTGGTGGCTGGGATAGTTGACACGCAGCCCGTGTCACCACGTAGCAAGGGTCACATGCGACCGATTGGTCCACCCACCATTTTTGCGGGTCTAGTTTATGCTTCAGTCGATTTCGCTAAGTTGAATATATAAATTCAAAATTCACAAAGTTCTTACCTTCATTTAAATTGTTTTTTTACGGGGTAAATTATTTTCACTCAACCTCAAAACACCAAATTGCGTAACGCATGCACATTGAACACAACGGCCAACATTTGGCGCATTTGACATTGCCCTGCACGGCCAGCCGGACAATATGTGATATTTTGTTTGTTGCATTGGCCGCTTTCTCTAGCTCCATCCCTGCTTTACAATTGCAATGCATTGGGGAAGCAGCATGCCAGCAAGCTGCAAGTCTTGATTTCCAGTAACAATCCTTTGTATTGCATTGGGGAAGCAGCATGCAAGCAAGTTGTAAGTCGTGGTTTGCATTGCATTAATCATGCATGCCAGCAAGTCGTGATTTCTCCAATAATCATCCTTTGCGTGCTTCCGAGGTTACAAATTTCGTCGCGTGGGTCCTGAGGCGTATTTGTGAGGTGACCCGTCGCCCTCCTCCGTATATATACGTGCACTGGCTACGACTCATCATTCATGTACGTAGCAGTATTGCACTACTAGCACAATGACTCCCTCCTCTGTTGCTTCTCTTTCCTTCTTCTGCCTGCTTGTGCTTCTGCTTCCTGCTCCACATGGCGCCTCCTCCCATGCAAGCTACAAGCTAGGGACCAGACAAATTTTTTCCTGGACACCTGGCAAGTCATCTGGAAACTCACAGCAGGCCTCCACGGTGTCTACTGCCACCACCTGCTCGTCCCTCGCAACTGGTACATAGATAGAGCGTATATATTTAAATGGTTTTATTTTTTACTAACAAAACATACTCCGTTGCAATGAAATTTACATCGTCTTACATCATATGTTCTAATATGTTATAGAATTAGAGTCTGTACTGTTACTGTGCCTGCGCTATTATAACCTGTATGAATATGCATCCTAAGTTTTGGGTCATGGATGACACAATAAACTGATTAAGACTCTAATCCATTTGTATACTACTCACTACTACAAAATCCATTTGTAGAGACATCTCTTTTTTTGAAGATTTTGTTTGAATCATTTATCCAAGAAAAATTATGTTTGAATTTTTTACATTTGAAATTCGAAAACTTTCAAACGATCTCGGATGGAGAAATTATTTAAATTCTAATTTTTGCTAGCCAAAGACGAAGAGCAGAATTAGCTCTATATAGGGTGCACAACATATAAAAAAATTATATGAGGTTCAAAAGATATAAAACTAGCCCTCCAAATGATGATTTTGAAAGTGGGTTTAAAAAATACTCTTAGATATACTCTTATATATTGAACTTTTACAGGCCTAGGAAGCAACAAGCTACCCGTTGTGCACCGGCAGAGCCCATGCTCGCAGTTGCACGGGCTGCCGTCCCTGACGGCGGCAGATGTCTTGCGTCGTGATGCCTCCCTCATCGAGCGCCGTTTCTCCTCACAGTCGTCTCTGGTAGCTGCGCTGGCCACATCGCCGGCACCGACCGTGCTGGCCCCATCGCCGGCGGCGACCATAATCCCTACCAATGGCTCGTCTTACCCGTGGACGCTACCGGGCGCGCTGGACTACAGCGTGCTCGTTAACTATGGCACGCCAGAGCAGCAGTTCCCGGTGCTCCTTGCCACCAGCAGCGTCGGCGCGTCCATGCTCCGGTGCAAGCCCTGCGCCTCAGGTTCCAACAACTGTGATCCGGCGTTCGACACGTCACAGTCCTCGACGTTCGGCAATGTCCTCTGCGGCTCGCCGGACTGTCCTACGAACTGCTCCGGCGGCTCGTTCTGCCCGCTCGATGGCACATACTCGGCCATCAATGCCACGTTTGCGGAGGATGTGCTCAGGCTGGCGCCGTCGACGGCCATCGACAACTTCAAATTCGTGTGCCTGCACTCGAGTAAACCTCGACCTTACCCGGTGGCCGGGACCCTCGACCTCAGCCGCGACCGCAACTCACTGCCGTCGCAGCTATCGTCGTCGGGGCAGGCCCCCACCGCCGCCTTCTCCTACTGCCTGCCGAAATCCTCGAGCTCCCTGGGCTTCCTCTCCCTCGGCGTCAACGCCACCGTCAAAGACAACAACGTCACAGCGCACGCCCCGCTGGTGAGCAACGGCGACCCAGAGCTGGCGAGCATGTACTTCATCGACCTCGTCGGGATGAGCCTCGGTGACGAGGACCTCCCGATCCCGGCGGGGACCCTCAGCACCAACGGCACCAACCTGGACGTGATGACCACCTTCACCATGCTGGCGCCGGACGCGTACACGGCGCTGAGTGACTCCTTCCAGAAGCAGATGTCGCAGTACAACTTCTCGTCGCCAGGTATCGATGGCTTCGACACGTGCTTCAACTTCACCGATCTGGATGACCTCGTCATACCGAACGTTCAGTTCAAGTTCAGCAACGGCGACATCCTGGTGATCCACGCAGACCAGATGCTGTACTACGACGACGACGATGCTGCTCCGTTCACCATGGCCTGTCTCGCCTTCTCCTCCTTGGACGCCGGCGATTCCTTCTCTGCCGTGATTGGGTCGTATACGCTGGCGACCACGGAGGTGGTCTACGACGTGGCCGGAGGACAGGTTGGCTTCATCCCATGGAGCTGCTAATATAACAACATATTATGCTACGGAGTCCATATATGATATGTTGTTATTTTTATACACCTTTGAATTTGCTTTCAACTTGGTTTTTTTTTCTCGTTTCCACTTTGGTGCAATAATGTTTACTTTAATCAAGTACTGCTACCAAATGAATAAAGGTTAAATTTTCCTGCTGAAAATGACTCGTGTACGTATGTCCTACACTTCAAGCTTGGATATCATCTGTATGGGACGACTGCTAGATAGTGTATGACACTATGACTTGCTCTTGCCTTGCTACATTATGCTAATCAGAAATATAGTTTTTTGAGGAAGCTTAGCCTAGGCTTCGTCAAATGTGACTGCTCTTTTCAGTTGACTGCTTTCATTACATTGCTGGGCTGGGCCTGTCTGATTCTAGCCTAGGATGCAGCTTCTTGGGCCAATCTTGGCTACTCAAAGGATGCCGCCATTAATCTCTCCAAGGTCAATGAGAGCAAGTATAGTAAAAGGCTGTAGCTAAGCTTTTTGCTGAGGTAGAGGAGAGAGTGAATGAATGTATACCTTGATTTTTATGAAATTAGTAGGTTGACAAGATGGACCAATGAGAGAAAAATTGGACTATTCAAACCGTAATCTGTATATATGATCAAAGTCCCTGATTTCGTGGAGCTCGTCGAGACGATTTCATTTGATTAACAATATTCCCCTTTCCATTTGGATGAACCTGTATCGAGCCGAATAAATCTGTGCCATCAGATTTCAGCTAGGTTTCCAATACCTATTCATGTACTCCTCTTACCTATTCATGTACTCCTCTTCCATCCGACACCGAGTTCTAATCCATCGCTGCCACAAGTTCGTCTGCTGCTGCAATGCCATCTGTTCGTCCTAGCTCCGCTGTAAGTCAGTTGTTTGCTGCTGCCTCCTTGTATCTTACATTAGATAGTTGCATTCATCTCAAGGCAATCAAATGGATTCAAGAGCTAGTATGTGTTATCATTATTCCGTGTAGAAACCAGTTGGTCACACTAGATTGGTATAATATTATGTGTTAATCTAGGTTTATTATCCGACGAAATTCTGGGAATAATCGGTGTCATAAAACAAAAGTTGTAGCCCTCACTTGTCATACAAGATAGGATGGGCCCAAGGAGTCACGCGTGACATTTACCAACCTCTGCTCATCGCCCCATCCTACTTACATGATAACCTTCGCACGGACCGGGAAGACCGGAGCCATCATTTCAAATTCAACAAAATCAAATAATGCAAGCACCATATAAATGCTTGCGAGGAGCCTTTGTGCGTTGATAACACAGGAGGTTAAACAAATGTCTCCATATCTGTGAGCACGGTCCACAAGGTTTCCCGGTAGGGAAGGTACGAGGAACGGGTATGTGTGACGTAGGTTGACAATTTCAAGATTATAAATGCCATCTTCAGGAAGGATAAGATGATAAGCACTGTCATCACCCACATAAGAACGAGGTGGTGTTTCCACAAAAGAACCTAACATGATGAGGGGAGGCTGTCTTGATGACGCTTCCAAGGGAATCACACCCCAAAGTATCGCCGTCATCGGCTCCAGCTATCTTCAGACGAGGCTTTCACCCAAGACACTCCACTTCACACGTGAACAAAAGGGTCGCACAACTACTCATCATCCGATCATGCAAGCTCCACGGCACATGGTCGGAGGCCAACGCATGTGGCTAAACACAGTTGCATTCACTAAGCTAGGTGAAGTTGCTTGTCGTCCACCACCATACGTAGCTCTTGAGCTGAGCTCATGGAGTCATTGCAGACAGAAGCCCATGTCGATAGACGGTCGACGTGGCTAGCAACGGTTGTCATGACCCAACAACGCCTCCTAGAGTCGAATAACATGCACACATCGATGCAAGTCTTAGCAGGCATCACACCTCCTATGACGCGCCCATAGAACTAACACTCGCGAGCCTCGGCCCAAGTGGCCTTGTCAGCGAGCACCGCACCACCCGCCTTGAAAGGGCAAATCAACCTGGGGAATAATAGATTCAGCCGCAAGGATGCCGAATCCGACAACAAAGGGCACTCGTGAGAAAACCATGAGAGGGGTGGATGAGGGAGTAGCCGGTGGAGAAGCATCCTTTTGAGCGGCACGCAGCTGACAGGGCCACGCTACAACGTCTGCAGCGGAGCCTCTTCACGCTAGCGAGCACCACTTCTTGTGTGGCTCCTTAATTACGAAGAGCGGCATGGGGCCAAGGGGTCCACCCATCTTTTCTGTGGGTCTAGTTTACGCCTCGATCAATTTTTCTATAGAATGAATATATAAATTCCAAATTGACAAAGTTCTTAATTACCTTTGTTTATTTTTTTTACTATCAGCATATATACAACCTCAAAACAGAAACATTCCCACATACACTGATCTGAACCTGTTGTTTGGCGCGTTGTTATTCCATATTAATTACCCGGGAACTTAAGAACACCAAATTGGGTAACGCATGCACATGGAACACAACGGCCAACATCTGGCGCGTTTGATATTGTCCTGCACGGCCGGCCGGGCAATATGTGACATTTTGTTTGTTGCATTGGCCGCTTTCTCTAGCTCCATCGCTGCTTTGCAATTCCATTGCATCAGGGAAGGAGCATGCCAGCAAGTAGTAGCATGTCGTGATTTGCACTGCATTGCATGCCAGCAAGTCGTGATTTCCATTAATCATCCTTTGCATGCTTCCGAGGCTACAAATTTCGTCGCGTCGGTCGCGACGAACTGAGATTAAATTCTTGATAAGAGATGGTGAAACAAGAGCATCATTTAAGTGTAAGGGTGAAGAGGCAGTAGGAATGACAGTGTGTGCTTGGTGAGTGACCGGTAATCGAGCACCATTGCCTACTGTAATGATAGATGAAGAAGGACGAAGGGTATGGGAAGGGAGGTTACCGGGGGAGGACGACATGTGCGACATTGCACCGGTGTCGAAGTACCAGTCAGACGTGCTCTGCGGATGATATGGGACGCCGGCTGAGTGCAGAGCCATGTAGAGGCCCCCGGTGTCGAAGGAGTTGTTGGAGGCATGGGGCGACGCAGGCTGAAGGTGAGAAGCCATCATCGCCTGTTGAGGCTGGAACTGTGGTCGCGGCCCCAAAACCCCCGCGCCGGGAGCGTGGAAGAGCATAGACCATGCCTGCACCATGCCTTGCCACGGGTTGAACCCCGCGGTCCAGGGTGCGGTCTGGGTGTTGGAGTTGTTGGAGTGTGTGTTCCCGCCGCTATTGCTGCCGCCATTGCCTCAGCCGCGGCGCCAATCGGAACGATTGTTGGATCGGTTGCCGCCGCCGCCGTTGTTGTTGCGGTTGTTGCGCGGTGCGGAAGACCCAGAGGTGCCACCGTTGGAGCGATCACCATGTGTCACGGTGAGGGCCTGCCCAGCCTCGGCGTTGGCGTCGTGCTGGAAGCTGAGCTCCTTGAGGATGAGGAAGGAACGAGAGATCTGAAAGGTGTGCGGTGGATACTTGGAGGTGATCACCGGCTTGACGTAGCGGTACCGCAGATTGAGGCCGCGGAGGAGGTTCAGCACCTGACTGGGTTCAGAGCCGGGTGGCCGATGTAGCGTAGTAGATCGGCGAGCCGCTTCAGCTTGGTGCAGTAGGTGTTGATCGACATGTCACCCTGCTGCATTGAACGCAGCTCGACCTCCAGGTACACGGCGCGCTGCATCTCATTGTCCTAGAACAGCCCCTCGACGGTGTTCCTCAAGGTGAAGGCATCGTGGCGGTCACGGCGGACGGTTTTGAAGACGCCCTTGGAGACTGTAGCGAGGATCCAGTTGACGACGCAAGCATCCACCATGCGCCACTCACCATCACGGTCAGCATCCGGGGTAGTAGAATGGACATGGCCCTCGAGGCCGAACTTGCTGAGGGCGGAGTCGAAGAAGTGGCGCCACTAGCCATAGTTGGCTTCATCCATGTCGAGGATGACAGGGACATGGTGGCGGATGGAGATGCCTTGGATTTGGGAGGCCGAGGCAGGGATGACCGAGTAGCCCTCGTCGAAGGAGGAGTCAGAATGATTGGAGGAAGGTGCCATGGGAGCGGAAGAGAGGATGTGGCTTAGGGACTCTGGAAGAGAACCTGGGACGATGTCTGTCTTCTGTCGCGCTCCCTCTACGGCCTACGGCAAGCTCCACGCGCGTGGTTCGACCGCTTCGTCGGCCACGTGACCTCGCTCGGCTTTGTACAGTCAAGGGCAGACACATCCCTCTTCATGTACCACGGCAACGGGGCCACGGCGTATCTCCTGCTATACGTCGACGACATGATCCTCTCTGCATCATTGACCGGTCTTCTTTGTCACATCATCAAGCGGCTGCAGGACACCTTCGCCGTGAAGGACATGGGTCCAGTTCATCACTTCGTCGGCATTGGCATCCGGCGTACATGCAATGCCTTCTTCCTCTCCCAAGCGCAATACGCCGAAGACCTTCTGGAGTGTGCTGGGATGGCGAACTGTAAACTAGTCGCAACTCTAGCGGACACGAAGCCAAAGGCATCGGCGATTGACGGCACCCCCGTCGACAATGCCTCATCCTACCGGAGCCTCGCCGGCGCACTGCAGTACTTGACCATTACCCACCCCGACATCGCCTACGCTGTGCAGCAAGTTTGTCTTCATATGCACGAGCCACGAGATGTACATCTCACCATGCTTAAGCGCATTCTTCGGTATGTCAAAGGCATGCCTCATCTCGGCATCTAGTTGCACGCCATCTCGTCGCCGATGATCACAGCCTATTCGGACGCGGACTGGGCTTGATGTCCGGACACGCGGCATTCTACGTTGGGCTTTTGCATCTTCCTTGGCTCATCCCTCATCTTGTGGTCGTCTAAACGACAGACCACGATATCGAGGTCAAGTGCCGAGGTAGAGTACCGCGCCATTGCCAACGCCGTCTCCGAGTGTTCATGGCTTCGTCAACTTCTCGGTGAGCTGCTGTACAAGGTGCCCTCGGCCACAATGGCTTTCTGCGACAACATCTCCTCAGTATACATGTCCAGGAACACAGTACATCACCGGCGAACCAAGCATATAGAACTTGATATCCACTTCGTTCGGGAGAGAGTTGCCATTGGTGAGCTCCGCGTCACGTAGGTACCCAGCGCACAACAGCTCGCCGATGTGTTCACCAACGGTCTCCCTTCGGCGCTCTTCTTTGACTTCAGAGATAGCCTCTCCGTCACCACTGCCGACGTCGACACCGCAGGGGGGTGTCAGCGGATCAGCGCCAACAGTCCGCCCGAGTCAGAGCTCCGCCCGAGTCAGCTCCGCCCGAGTCAGCTCCACCCAAGTCTTCAGCGAGAGCTCCGCCCGAGTCTTCAGCGATGAGCGCGCACGGCCACGTCCACATGCGCGCCCGGTCCTCGCGGCGCCCGCTCTCCCGCATAGCGCGCTCGGCCGCTCACGCATGTACAGTCGTGGCCAAAGGCCACTTGTGTAACACTATATATGTACATCATTTGAGATCAATAGAATCATCCGGTTGAGCAATTCTATTCTACAAAGTACCTACCTTTATGCTCGAGAAAGTGGACGGACACAAGGACAAAAAAATTGGATGAAACTTACTGTTATACATAATTGTTCAACTTTTACAGGCGCAACAACAAACTACTACTACCCGTAGTGCACCGGCAGAGCCCACGGTCGCCGTTGCACGGGCTGCCGTCCCTAACGGCGTCAGATGTACTACGTCGTGACATCTCCCGCATCGGGCACCGTATCTCCTCACAGTCGTCTGTGGTGGCAGCCCCGTCGCCGACGGTCACCACAATTCCGGCCAACGGCTGGTCGAACTCGAGGCTACCGGGCGCGCTGGACTACAGCGTGCTCGTCAGCTATGGCACGCCGGAGCAACAGTTCCCGGTGCTCCTCGACACCAACAGCATTGGCCTGTCGCTGCTCCGGTGCAAGCCCTGCACCTCTGGTTCCGACGACTGTGATCCGGCGTTCGACGCGTCGCGGTCCTCAACGTTTGCCCATGTCCTCTGCGGCTCACCAGACTGTCCGACCAACTGCTCCGGTGGCTCCGTCTGCCCGTTCGACAACCCGAACTCGACCACGATCGTGGGCATGTTTTCACGGGACGTGCTCACGCTGGCGCCGTCCATGGCCGTCCACGACTTCAGATTCGTCTGCCTGGACGTGAAATCTGATGACCAGCCGGAGGACGGGATCCTCGACCTCAGCCGCGACCGCAACTCGCTGCCGTCGCGGTTGGCCGGCGCCGGCCCCGCCACATTCTCCTACTGCTTGCCGCGCTCCCCAAGCTCCCAGGGCTTCCTCTGCCTCGGCGGCGACGCCACCCTCTGAAACGACGACTACAACCTCACCGTGCACGCACCGCTGGTGAGCAGCGGTGACCCCAAGCTGTCGAGCATGTACTTCATCGACCTCGTCGGGATGAGCCTCGGCGGCGAGGACCTCCCGATCCCGGCGGGGACCTTCGGCAGCAACACTGGCACCAGCCTGGACGCGGGGACCACCTTCATCATGCTGGCACCGGACGCGTACGCCTCGCTGCGCGACACCTTCCGGAAAGGAGATGTCTCAGTACAACCGCTCGGTGCCGGGGTTCGCCGGCTTCGACACGTGCTTCAAGTTCACCGGGCTGGATGTGCTACGATGACCAGATGCTGTACTACGATGACCCCGCCGCCGGTCCATTCACCATGACATGCCTCGCTTTCTCCAGCTTGGACGCCAACACCTACGGCGATCTCTTCTCCGTCATGATTGGGACATATACGCTGGCGTCCACGGAAGTGGTCTTTGACGTGACCGGAGGAAAGGTTGGCTTCATCCCATCGTGCTGCTAATATAACAAAATATTATGCCACGGACTCCATAATATGTTATATTTATACACCTTTGAATTTGCTTTTAACTTAGTTATTTGTTTTCTTACTTCCACTTTGGTTCATTAATGTTTACTTTAATCTATTATACTGCTTCCAAATTAACAAAGGCTAATGTTTCCTTGTGACAATGGTCCGTGTACGTATGCCCTAACACTTCATGCTTGGACTGTTGACACGCAAAATTGTCCCGGAAGGGGAATTGAGTTACGCTATCAAGTTATTGACATCAAAGAAGTGTTAGGAAATATTTGATGAAAGACAATTCATAGCGCAAGGCAGAATGGAGACGACGTTTTTTTTGACAGAACGTACCTGTATTAAAGTTAAGGAAATATACACAGACCAGTACAAGTACAAGTACGCCGTACATGGATACAGAGGCCAGCTATGCCACTAAACATTGCAGAAAGGGCCACAAGAAAAACAGAAATTACAAACAGGTCCCTAGACCCTTTCCCAACTGAAGACTTCCATCGCCGGGGATCACCGGCTCCGGCCGTCGCTGCCGCCATCTAGATCCGAGGAAACTCCATCGCGCAAAGGCTTTGGAAGAAGCCGCAGAAGACACTTGTCCTGTAGGACGAGAAATTGTCGCTGAACGCCCATCGGCCGGGGACACACCCCGAGCTCCCTGGATCTTGGACCAGAGCTCGCCGACGACGACGACTGCCGCCGCAGGAAGCATGAGCTTGATCCAACCACCAATCTTCCAGCGAACCCACAGCAGCATCTGTACCCACGAAGCAAAAAACCAGCGACCTCGAAGCACCGAGACGACGAGGCACCGCCGGGAAGACTCCTAAACCGGAGCCAATGGGATTTGAAACTCCAACTTGGTCTCCAGATCCGGAGAGCCCCGACCTCACAGGCCCGTCGCCGGCGCCGGAGAAAGCGACGACGAGGTGGAAGAGAGCCAGAAAGCGACGCCGCGTCCACGTCGCAACCGCCGCCGGGAAACCTAACCCGAAGACGGGTACCTAATCTACACCGCAAGTCAAGGATCCACCATTCCCCCACACATTGGAAGCGCCAGAGGCCGCCGGAGGCGGAGGGGAGGGGCGACCTCGCCGGCGGGAGCACGGAACGCCTCTTTTTTGCCCCTCTCAAACAGTAGCCGGGAGAGAGTTCGAGAAAGCCGGCATGTATGCGAATGGAGACGACGTTGACGCTACTTTTCCAAAGCCGGCCAGGCCAGGTTTCCAAAGCCAAGTTGCCTCTTCCTGGGCTGGCCACAGTACCCGTGTCCGTGAATCCCGGCCTGGCCGGGTTTGAGGTCGGCTAGGCCGATTTTTCTGCTGTTTTCCAAATTGATTCGTTTTTAAATCGGTTTTTAACGTGTGAAACTTGGGAAATGTTTTGGAGTTGTTTTCCTAACTATCTTGAGTTAATAAATCTTGTGGAATGACTATATTCCTCATGTTAGTACTAATTATTAGCTTATGAAAAATAAGTTGATCGTACATCAACCCATTCTACTACATCAACCAAACAAAAAGAAGTCAAAACTGAGAAGATAATGCACCAACCTATTCGTGAAACTAAAACACCTATAGTTGAGTCCGTAGTGGGGCAAAAGGAAAGAAGCATCGCCGGCATTTGCAATCAGCCCAGCCCGTGCTAATGGGCCACTCCGCCAGACCTTGGAGACATCAAAGATGGCATCCTTCGAGAAACCCAGATCGCTCCAAGAACTGTAGCCCTGGCTAAAGCTAGGCAAGCCCATCAATATAACGAAGCAATCGACAGAAAAAAAGGAAGAGCGGTCAGAAGAAGCCCAGGCTAATAGAAGAGCCTAAAAAAAGATAAGTGCATGCAATTCAGTATATTCTTACTATTACTAATTAGAGGCCCCAACGGAGGCACCACGTTAATTCTCACAAGACGCGCTAGGAAAAAAAAGATAAATTCTAGAAATTCTCACAATAATTAGAAACATTTGGCCTTTGATTTGGTAGAGTCCAATCATCAACACAGATATTAGCCATCAGATCTATTATAGTTTATTAAAGAATTACCCACCACCGTCATTATAAAAAATACATAAAGTAACCCCCTAATTTTGCATGTCAATTACCCACCTCTGCCATTATAAAAGATAATTCAAAATAACCCCTATACTTATATATAAATTACCCACATCTACTATTATGAAAAATAATTCAAAACAACCCTCTAAATTTGCATTTAAATTACCCAAGTTAGCCATTATGAAACATAATTTAAAATAACACCCTAACATTGCATCTAAGTTACCTAACTTTGTCATTATAAAAGATAATACTCCATGATAATAAATTTTATAAGTTATTTGTTTTAAGTATGTTTATACATTTTTACTAAAACATTATGTCATATCAATATTATTAATTTTATGCACTTTATGATATACAAATAATACCACATACATATAATCATGATATAACAAATTTAACATGTTTTAGTGTCGGGATGCAAGCCGAGTTTCAACTTATGTGGTAACAATACTACTAGGATATAAACTCTTTTTAATAAGAACAATTTTTGAATAAAAGATAAAGAATAGTAGAATATCTAATTAACATGTGAAAAAATGCAACAATTTTATTAAAAATTAAAAGATAAACTATAGATTTACGATCATAAAAAAAGGGTTGTATCAAGAGTTTATATATCTTGAGACTAGATTTCAACTAAATATATATCACATTAGAAAAATATAAATACTATAAATTCTAACTAAAGGTCCCCACTGGAGCCTGCGTGTTAATCCACACAAGACTTGATTGGAAACAAAAGATAGATCATATAAATTCTCACAAAAATCAGAAACATCTTACCATCAATTAGGTATGACCTAATCACTATTGGTAATAATAATAGTCGTTGGATCTATTATGTTTTCTAAATAATTACCTATTTCTTCTATTGTGTAAAATAATATAAACTAACTCATGACTCTAATATATATTACCCACATATGATGTTAAGAAAATGATCCAATGTAGACTTAAATTTGCATTTAAGTAGCGATGTCCTCTTATTTAATTTACATAACTCAATTTTCATCTCAATATTAGAAAAATTAAATACCCCCTCAAATATGCATCTAAATTATCAACATCTCCTATTACAAAAAAATTGTTTAAATAACGAATAAAGCTATGTTTGTACATTACCCCACCTCTATCAATATTTATATAGTAAGATTTGATTAAAGTAAATATATGTATCATGCCAACATGCATGAGCAATAAAATACATATGTTATGTTTCATTACAAAAAATATTTTCTTGATAACTCATATACTAATGATACTAACAAATTATTTAATACTATATTAGTAACCATAACATAATTTATCTAGATTGTTACTTTAGATATATTTATGTATTTTAATTAAAATATGTCTATAGTGATAGTATAACCGTAACTGCAAATATAATTCCTTGATAATAAAATCCAATCATTTTGAGAAGTGTGTGAAACCACCAATAGCTATACTTTTTCTAGGCCTTTAAGAATACTTTAGAGTAAAAAATCGATCATTATAAGGTTAAAGTATTAAAATTCTCTTGAGGTTAGCACTGTTACCTTGTCCGAGATCTCACTTCAAGCTCCATGACTTAAGAGATATGGTGCATATTTCAAATAATGGTTGATGCTATTGTAGTACTTAAGAACATGCTCCATGACCTAAAATCTTTTTTTTTAAACAAAGAGTGCAAAAAGGAGAGCTAATGAAATATACAACAAGCACAAGAGTTTCAACTTATCTTAAATTTGAAAAATTAATATTTACTTCAATATTTAATGGTAAGGTTTTAAAGTAATTATATATTTTAAAATATATAGAGGTACCATGCAAAAAAGTGAATATGAATAAAAAATATATTGATTAGTTCCTTGAAAAATAGTAATTAATAAGTTTATGATAGCTAGATATAGACTACAAAGTATCTATTATATCTACCATGTTAGAAAATAAACAGAGAGAAAGATATACAATTTAATATAAATAATTCTTTATTAGTCAGTGTACTCCCTCTATTCCAAATTATAAAGACGTTTTGAGTTTTCTAAATACATAGATTTTTCTATACATGAAGATGTATTGTCTAGATATATAATAAAAACAATATATCTAGGAAAGCCAAAATATTTTATAATTTGGAATGAAGAATGAAGGGATTGTTTAATAGTACCTAATACTTATATCTTCTAAAATTCTAGCCAGTGCGAGAGCACAAGTTGATGTGGCTAGTGATCACTAATCGGAGACTGAACTCTTAACTTCTCAAGGCACGAGCACAAGTCATAGTGTCATACAGATCATATCCAAGCATCATTTGTAGGTCATAAATATACACGTACGGCTCATTGTCTTATGGGAAAATCATCCTTCCTTTATTAGAGCAACTCCAAGAGTCTTTTTTATACTCTTTTTTCTATCTCTAAATATTGACATGTTTTATTCCAGATTTTTCACTAGCCAAAGATAAAGAGGTTGGCCACCGACAGAAAAATGCATATCCCGGTAGAAAAAATATTCGTTACCCACAGGGCTATTCTGACTTTCCACTATGTGGCTCTTTAGTGTGGGCACTAAGATATATAGAGGATGTTGGAGGGTGGAAAGATTTAAAGAGGGATTATTTAAATAGTTTGCCAAAAAGATAATTTAGAGAATGAATTTAAGAAAGACATCTGGAGATCTCTTAATTTGGGAGAAGTAATAGTACACTACTAGTGCTAATAATGAGAAAATAAACAATTGAGTTCAAAGCAAATTCAAAGCTGTATAAATATAAGTATTATGGACTTCTCATCCATCATCGTACAATATATATCAGTGTGTAATTGTATCTCTGATTATTCCGCTAGAGCAATCAAGCACCTGATCTTTAATTTGAGGAATGCATATAGCGCACGGCCAGCAATATTTAGTATATAAATATAGTAGTATAGTATATTCCGGGATCTGGTCGGATAATTAGCAGCTGCCTGGGATGAAGCCAACTTTTCCGCCGGCCACGTCGTACACCACCCCCGCGGATGCCAGCGTATACGACCCAATGACGGAGAAGGCCTCGCCGTCGTCCCCTGTGTCGAGCGCGGCGAAGGCAAGGCAGGCCAAGGTGAAGGGCGCGGCAGCGGGGTCGTCGTAGTACAGCATCTGGTTCCCATCAATCAGCAGGCTGTCGCCGAGGCTCATCCCGACGAGCTCGATGAAGTACATGCTTGCCAGCTCGGGGTTACCCTCCTGGCTCACCAGTGGGGCGTGCGCGGCAGCGCGGTTGTCGTCTCTAACGGTGCCATCGTGGCTGAGGGAGAGGAAGCCCTGGGAGCTCGGGGACTGCGGCAGGCAATACGAGAAGGCCAAAGGCCGGCGACGACGAGAGCCGCGAAGGCAGCGAGTTGCGGTTGCGGCTGAGGTCGAGGATGCCGACCTGCGGCAGCACATCAGGATGATGCTTTACGTCCATGCAGACGAACCTGAAGTCGTGGATGGCCGTGGATGGCGTCAGCGTGAGCACGTCCCTTGAAAGCGTGCCAATGGGCTTGGTCGAGTGCGTGCCGACAAGCGGACAGACGGAGCCGGAGCATTTGGTCGGACAGTCTAACTTTCACTAGAGGAACATATAGACGGAGCCGGAGCATTTGCGCGCCGACATGCTTTATGTAAAGTGTAAGTAGGGATGAAAACGAAAATGATAATCTCCGACTTTCCAAAATCGTTTTTGATTTTTTTCCGAATTTTAGGCCTAAACAGAAACGGTAGCGGTAATCGAAAAAATGAAAACAATAACGGTAAAAATAATCGGAAACGAAAGCGAAAATGATTTTGCCCTCTTCTGATCATTTTCGAAGATTGCCGTATTTAACTGGTAATTTATCGTCAATAATTACCGATATAATACATGCTTTAGGTCCAATTGACCCACATCTAAACGTGTCCATCCATCTGCACACGTAAGCATATAAGGTAAATATTTTTTGGAAAGAAACTATATGGCAAGTATTTCTTGCGTATAGGAAGAAGAAGGCAATCATGCAATCAGCCAACTTAAAACTTAGAACTTGATCATTATGCTATGTCTAGTTAACTTAGAACTTGATCATTTATTTGTATCATTGTCAAAAATTGTCGTATTGTTGCGTGGTTTGCCATTGTTTGGGATGGTGTGAACTGTGTTGTTTCAGCTTGTGATCTTTTCAATTGTGCCTTTATTATTATCGCCATGTGAGATAGGTTGAGTTATATGGATCTTGTCATGTTCTACGGCTTGACGTGTTTATCGTTTTTGAGGATATCGTTCTCATGGATTCCGATCATTATCGATGTATTTTTCGATCGACTACTACTGTTTTTGAAATTATCAGAATATCAGTATCGTATTCATTTCTGACAATATCGTATCGATTTCAATTTCAAGAGAAAAAATGTGAAAATGAAAGTGATTTGGCCTTCTATCGATCATTTCCGATCATTTTCATCCCTAAGTGTAAGATGCAAGTTAGATCAAGCAACATATAGACCAACAAGCCTCCTTATTACCAACTTCAAAATTTTCACTGAGGTGGCTACCATCTAACTTTCGCTAGAGGAACCAGCATCCTTGAGGATGCAGTTATCCTTTAGGAAATTTTTCTTTAGGTACCCGAGGATGAGCTTGAGGCAACGTAGAAATTTTGCCCATATGCAGGGCTTGCTGCTGCTAGCATTTTCCTTGGGCCATGTACAGCCCACAATGATCGATCCAATGCTCAACTTGTCGAGAATGCAGCATGCATGTACATGGACAAAAGAAAAAATGTCAGCTCAGATGTATCATTGACTTATTGAAGCCTGGGAAACATAGTAGAACTATTGTTTTTTCTTAGGGCGTGGCTAGCGCCAGGACGTCCGAACACTAGCCCCCCGTCCAGATGCCCGCGCCGCTGCCCGCCTTCCCGCATCCCACGCCTGCACACCCATGTCTCGATTTCTACACCCACCCACAAGCACGTGGGGTCTGCCTGTGCCAATGGGGATTGCCTGCGCCTGCGCTCGCTTCCCACGCCTAACAGCAAGGTGAGACAACAGACAGGCGAGGACAGAGATGCAATACTCGATCTAGTTTTGAAACATCAAGATGCAATAATTACAACATACATCTGAAAATAAATCTAACATTTGAAACATATGGCTGAAACACTTGCAAAAATACCTAAAAACACTTGGAACCATTATAAACATATGCAACATCTAGATGAAACACTCACATCATATGTGTGAAAACATATGCAACATCTAGATAAACACACTTGTAACATACGTCGGAGAAAAACAGATGAAACATTGAGAATAGGAGCTTGCAACATACGTGCACAACCATTGCAACATGTGCTACATCCCGATATACTTTTGCAACATTCATATGAAACACATGCAACATACCGTTGAAACATTTGAAACACTTGAAATAAACGCTTGCAACGTGTTGTTTCGGCACAACATCTCCTTGCTGCTTGGGAGAATCGATCCTCGTCGATGTGTGGAGTTCTATCCTAGCCGTTGTGGGCTACACGTGAACGAGTTCCACCCTGGCCATGGCGAACTGGGTAGGCGGGCACGAGATGTGTGTAGGTGGGCGGCGCAGCGCGGCCAGTGGAGCTCATGAGTACACGGCTAGCCTTCAGTTTTTGCCTGAAAAAAAACTCGCCATGGAGCAGTGATATACAATTTCTGCTAGATGGTAGCTGTGCTAATTTAACCAAATCTACCTTGTCATTCCGTGCTTTGATTAGTTTATTCTTCGGGAGAGGAAAAATTGATTACCGATTTTTGTCAGTTCAGCTGAAACTCCAATGCGGAAGTAAACCATAGAGGGCTTCCTTCTCTAATGTTGACTGTGTCTCATTCTTGGGATTTGCTATGTCTAGAATCAGATTGGGCCATGTGTTGAGGGATTTAGATGGGTTAATCTTTAGTTGAGTTTACTTTATTCGGTTCATTGTCATGAACAAATGATATTGACAGGAAAAGCAGAAGAGCAAGGTCGACGGGTGATGCATGCCTTCAGGCATCGCCTCCACAAGGAGATGCTCCTTGGGCAACAAAATTGCTGTGACGGCATGGGGATAAGCTGGTAAAGTTTTTTATTTAATTATTATGATCTAACGTAGTCAATGCAGTAGACTTTCGGATTAAAAACCGTAAAACAAATTACTTTATCTTTCCACTTTGCAACTATTATACTCTGCACTTGCAACTATAAGCTTGTTATGTTTTATAGGAAAACACTATGATTGCAACGAATATAGGCTGTATTCTTCGTTGATATGAAAAGGCACCAGAATCCAAGAAGATGGATTAGTTTCATCTACAGGGCAGTTTTGAAATATGCTTTCCAGGTCTTCAGGTTTGGCCTTGACACGATATGTATGCTTTATTCTGTAATTACTATTTTCCTAGGCCAAAAAGAAAATGCAGGACAACAATCTTCCCCGCGAAGCTGTTTGGTCTACATCTCTTGGAATATAGATCAGAGGAGCCTATGTTAACAAAGATTTAGCCTGCTTACAAAGTAATGTTTATATTTGGATGCATTGTTAGAAAAGCATGCTCACTTGTGACTGAATGGATATATTCCTGTAGTATAAATGATATATGTATGTTCCTTTTCATTTGTTGTTACCCAATAAGCTAAGTAGCAACATTGCTTTTAGTCAGCACACATTTTAGCTACAGAAATTAAATTTTAAATATTAACAATTTTATAAGAATAGAGGGGGGAGGTGGTGTTTTCCGCTGATCACCGCAGCTAATATTGAACAGTGACCAAGAACTAATGTCAGTTTCAAAAAAAAATAGGATGTCCAAATTCTGACAAGGCATGTGGTAACTTATTGTACTATATATGAAAATAAAAATCAAAGAAGTTTTTTGTGACCTCTTGAAAACCCCTCGCTGAAGTTACTCTCAATACTATTTATTAGCTGAAAGTTATTTTTTTAAAATTTTCAAAAATTATTTAATAAAAAATGTACTTATTTTCTTGTGTATGAATTTTTCTAGACACGTGCGTGTCGCACGCGTATGTTCACTGGTTAATAAAAGTTCTTCAAGAATGACTTAAATTTAACTATTTTTGCACAAATTTTTTGAATAAGACGAGTGGTGAAACTTGGGGTTAAAAAGTTAAACGAACTATAATTTGGAATGGAGGGAGTACCTCATAACACAAACATTCCCCATATATACTGTAATTTGGCGTGTTATTCAAGATTAAAGACCCGGAATCTTAACAGCACCAAATTATATGTAACCAATGCACATAGAACTCAACGGCCAACATACATCGATCTGGCGCGTTTGACATTGTCCTGAACGTACAGGCGGTCGGCCAATATATAATATGTGATATTTTGTTTGTTGCATTGGCCGCTTTCTCTAGCTCGATTCTTGCATTGGGGAAGCCGCGGCATGCCAGCATGTCCGTGATTTCCAATAATAATCCTTTGCATATGCTTGCTGAGATCACAAAATTTGTCGCGTCGGTCGCGACGTTTTTGTGAGGTGTGCGAGGACAAAAATAGAGCATGCACGACATAAATATATACATAGATATATATATACCCCTGTTATACGTGCACACTAGCTACTCGATCCTCTACGTAGTACAGCACGATTGGCTATACTACTGAAATATTTTCGCGTCGGCTGTGACGAATTAATTTGTGATGTATATACGGAAATATTCAAGATTACTTCAAAACGCAAAAAGAGCTTGGACGAGATGTTTATACGTGCCCTGGCAACTCGATCATCTACACGTAGTACAGCACAATGAGTCCCTCCTCCGTTGCTTCTGCTCAACATGATGGCCGGCTAATATGTGACATTTTGTTTGTTGCATTATTGGCCGCTTATCTCTAGCTCCATCGCTGCTTTGCGGTTTGCATTGCATTGCATCGGGGAAGCAGCTAGCATGCCAGCAAGCAGCAAGTCTTTGAGTCCAATATAAGGATAATCCTTTGCATATGCTTCCAAATTCCGTCGCGTCGGCCGTGACGTATTTGTGAGGTGTGCGAGGATATATATATACGTGCACTAGCTACTACTTATGTACTACGTAGCTAAGACTGCGCACGATGTACAGCACAATGGCTCCCTCCTCCGTTGCCTCTCTTTTCTTCTTCTGCTGCCTGCTGCTGCTTCCTGCTCAACATGATGGCGCCTCCTCCTATGCAAGCTACAAGCTAGGGTCCAGACAAGTTTTCTTCAAGACACCCGGCAAGTCATCTGGCAACTCACAGCAGGCCTCCACGGTGCCTACTGCAAGCACCTGCTCGTCCATCACAACTGGTACATAGATAGAGCAACTCTAAGAGTCTCTTTATGTCATTCCTTATCTATAGAAATAGAGATTTTAATTAGATCTCCATATATTATCCTTGTCTGTTCCAGACTTCTAGCTAGCCAAAGATTTAGACATAAGGATTCAGAAAATGATTTTAAAAAAGGACTATTAAAGAAGCTCTTATATATTGTACAAAAAATGCAAATTGATGTTCAACGTTTACAGGCCTGGGCAACAACAAGCTACCCATAGTGCACCGGCAGAGCCCATGCTCGCCGTTGCACGGGCTGCCATCCCTAACTACGGCAGATGTCGTGCGTCGTGACACCTCCCTCATCAGGCGCCGTTTCTCCTCACAGCCGGATGTGGTGGCTGCGCCGGCCCCGTCACCAGCGGTCACCATAATCCCCACCAACGGCTCGTCGAGCCCGGCGACGCCACCGGGCACGCTGGACTATAGCGTGCTCGTCAGCTACGGCACGCCGGAGCAGCAGTTCCCGGTGTTCCTCGACAACAGCTTTGGCACGTCGATGCTTCGGTGCAAGCCCTGCGCCTCAGGTTCTGGCGACTGTGATCCGGCGTTCGACACGTCACGGTCCTCGACGTTCGCCCATGTCCTATGCGGCTCGCCGGACTGTCCGACCAACTGCTCCGACGGCTCCGTCTGCCCGTTCGACGATCTGTACACGACCACCAAGGGCACGTTTGCTGAGGACGTGCTCACGCTGGCCCCGTCCATTGCAGTCCACAACTTCAGATTCGTCTGCGTGGACGTGGATGAACCTTCTCATGGCCTGCCGGAGGCCGGCATCCTCGACCTCAGCCGCGACCGCAACTCGCTGCCGTCGCGGCTGTCGTCATCGTGGCTGGCCCCCGCCGCCACCTTCTCCTACTGCCTCCCGCAGTCCCCGAGCTCCCAAGGCTTCCTCGCCCTCGGCGGTGACGCCACCGTTGGACACGACGACTACAACCTCAGCTCGCACGCCCCGCTGGTGAGCAGCGCCTACCCTGAGCTGTCGAGCATGTACTTCATCGACGTCGTCGGGATGACACTCGGTGGCGAGGACCTCCCGATCCCAGCGGGCACCTTTGGCGGCAACGCTAGCACCACCCTGGACATGGCGACCACATTCACCATGCTGGCACCTGATGCGTACGCCCCGCTGCGCGACGCCTTCCAGAAGGAGATGTCACAGTACAACCGCTCGGTGCCAGGGTTTGCCGGCTTCGACACGTGCTTCAACTTCACCGGGCTGCATGAGCTCATCGTACCGGTCGTCAATTTCAAGTTCAGCAATGGAGAGAGCCTGCGGATCTGGGACCAGATGCTGTACTACGACGATCCCGCCGCCGGTCCATTCGGCATGACCTGCCTCGCTTTCTCCAGCTTGGACGCCGTCGGTGATGTCTTCTCCGCCGTGATTGGGACGTATACGCTAACGTCCACGGAAGTGGTCTACGACGTGGCCGGAGGAAAGGTTGGCTTCATCCCATTTAGCTGCTAATATAACAACATATATATTATTACGTGCCACACGGAGTCCGTAATATGTTGTTATACTTATGCATCTTTGAATTTGCTTTGAACTTAGTTATTTATTTTCTTATTTCCACTTTGGTGCAATACCGTGTTTGCTTTAATCTATTACTGCTTCCAAATTAATAAAGGTGAATGTTTCCTTTGTGACAATGGCTCGTGTATGTATGTGCTAACACTTCATGCTTGAACTGTTGTCACGCAATTATTTGGTGCAACACAATTCAAACCGCAAGGCGGAATGGAGATGACGGCGACGCTACCCTACCAAAGCCGGCTAGGCAGGGTTGCCTATTGCTGGGCCGGCCATAGGGCCCGAGCTCGTGAAACCTGGCCTAGCCAGGTTTTGAGGTCGGTCAGGCCGACTTTTCTGCTGTTTTCTGAACCCACTCGTTTTGAAATCGAATTTTTACGTGTTAAACATGGAAAACACATTTTGGAGTCGTTTTCCGACGCCACTATCCCGCGAACGATCAGCCGATTCCAATTGGGCGATCGATCGGACAGCATGTGCCAAATGCCATTTTAGGAAACAAAAAATTCCACCCCTTTTCTCTTTTTGGCACGCAGACACTTGATTGGTGCGCAGACGCGCTGGTCTCCAAGGAAAGATTATCATTTGGCTGCTGTTATGTCACGTGACGTGACTAATAAAAGGAAACACCTATTTGGAATTGCTATAATTTTTGAATGGTGCGTTCATTTTCAATTATGTTGGTACCGGTGTGTTCTACATGACGAGACGAACAAAACTAGACCCCACTTGCATATGTTTCGAAGAATTTTGTTCTAGTCGTAAGTTATGTGTACTAACTTATAACATACAATTTATGCATAAAAGTTATGAAACACAACTTAGGTACAAAAAGTTATTAAACATAAAAGACCCAATTAACTTATAAACTTATGCCAAAAACTTGAAAACACAAAAGTATTAAACACAAAAGAATGAATTAACTTATAACTTATACCAAAATTTGGAAACACAAAAGTTATGAAAACATAACTTATGTACAAAAGTTATGAAACACAACATATGTTCATTGTTATTCTACAATTTTTATACGTAAGTTATTCTATACAACTTGCCAACACTGTCCAACAAGTTCTGATAAAAACTTGTGCTAATAAATATTGCTCTGCGAAATGTTATATTATAAAAGTTGTGATGTATAAGTTATGGTAATAAGCTATGCATAAAAGTTATGGATATAACTTAGTAACTTTCAAAAAAAAGAAAAGTTATATGTATAACTTACACATATAACTTGATGAATGACTTAGATGTAAATTTGGACGCATAAGTGTTATATGAAAGAACCTAGATCTACAAATGAATATCATAGCTTATTAGCAGAAAATACGAAACCGTGTACGAAATAAGTTGTATAAAAAATAAAAAGAAAAAAGAAAAAAGTAGAAAGTTAAAAAATCGAAAGTTGGATGCACCTGTGGTTAATGTGCCGGCGCGCGTCTGACTCCAATGCCTGGGAAGCCTCCACTCTGCGTAATTAAATCAAGCAAGGGAGACCCGCAATGTAAGTGTACATCCGAATGGCTGGGAAGCCTCTGAACAGTTGGACACACCTGTCAGGTTGTTCGCGACAGAGAACGGATGAACACTCATGGAAATGGAATTTGAGTTGTTTTTCTAACTATCTTAAGATAATAAAATGATATATCTGTTAAAATAATATCACCATGCTTGCAATCACATGTGATCTCTTTAAGAGACCCGAACCCGTTAGAAGCCTGTAGTAGTTGTTTTGTTGGCCGATGTGACCGTGTGGCACATGAGGAGTTGGTGGTGGTGGGTTTAGTATCACCTTTAAAGTCTAGGAGGGTGAGGAGCAGCTTATAATCCTTTTCGTTTCCAAACGTAATACCCTAAGTGATGATGAAAGTGTAAGAGAGATGCTATGTTAATGCAGGCCACCTGGTCGGTGTTCCAAACGTAGCACCCTATGCGAGGACGAAAGTGTAAGAGATGTACTACCCTAATGCAGGCCACCTGGTCGGTTCAGGAATCAAGCATTTCTCTGCGTCCATGTAATAGTCTCACCCTACGCTGCTTGTACAGCCTGATCCATTCCGTGCTGTGTGTATGGGATAGTGTTTGGTTCTAGGAATCAAGCCATTGTAGATGAGATGGTCCAAGTTTAATTCTTAAATTTTGCGGAATGATTATAATCTTCATATGGTTCCAGGAATCCAGCCATTGTAGATGTGATGGTGCATCAAGTATAATTCTTAACTTATGTGGATTGATTATAATCTTCATATTAGTACTAATTATTATTAGCTTGCAAGGAATACGGTGATCATACATCAATCCATTCTATTCCATCAAATCAAATCAAACAAAAACGAGAAGATAATACAGCAACCTATTCGCGAAACTAAAACACCTATAGTTGAGTCTGTAGATGGAGAAAGAGTTTGACTTTGAGGTAGATGGGAGAACTATAGTTGAGTTCGTAGATGGAGAAAGAGTTTGACTCTTTAAAGTGAGCACTAAGATAGTAGAGAAGATGTTGGAGGGTGGAAAGTATATAGAGGGATTATCTATACCTTATACCTAATAATAAAACACTAAAATTTCTGTGGTCCTTTTTGTTCTGCAGGTACTTTCTTCTGTCATCCGGTCTGTGTTCTGCCCTTGGGTACTTTTTTTCTGTCCTTCTAGAAAAGAAAAAATCGGCCAAACATCTAAATCGAATAAAAAAAGAGCTCTAAATAGAATAAAAAACAGCTTGGTTTTTCTCGGGCCCTACCATAAACTGCATAAATAGCGTTCCTCAAATCCAACTAGATTTCCCCCGGTCCCTTCATCTAACTAGATTTCCTCCGGTCCCTAGATCTGTACCAAGGATTTTCCAAATCGGTAAGCAAGGACCAAATCGAGACTGAATCAAAACGACCGCTTTGATCCACATCCAAACCCAAATCAGGCTATATGTAGAAAGACAACTTATAAAATCAAAATAAATAAATTTGTCGCTCCCGACGTACAGAGCAATCACCAAAAACCATCCATACTTGAATCGGCCGAATAAAAAATATGAGAGAATCGAATCGAGGAATCATGGAAAGAAATCGAAGAGGACGGGATCGCCCACATTGCCAGCCAGGTCTTCCACGGCGCCCTGGCACGGCTAGGTGGGCCCGTGCCGCTGGGCTAGGTCTTTGGTGTGCGCTGGCAATGTGATCCTGTGCCACCCGTGCGACCTGGCCAGGCCTGGTCCGCCCACCAAAGGAGGAGAGGAGCAGGAAACTAAATACAGCCTAATATATTGGGAGACGCCCGCTAGGCTCAAGGCCCAGGCCCATAAATGTGACAGCTATCCATGGGCTTTCTACTAGATTGACAAGCTTCTCCCTACAGTGTGATTGCAGCCCTCGTGAAACAGTTGGCATCTGTCAGAATTTGTTGCCCGCGTGAACCATTGCAAAAGAATTTGACCAACTATATATAACATATATTTGTTTTGTGTTGTTTATTTTGGGATTTTATTGCAAGATTTGACAACATTTGTTTAGTTGTTTATTTTGGCATTGTTCATTGATACTGAGGCATCTATTAATGACCTTGTTAATATGGAGATCTATTGGTTTAGTTTTTTAGATGTGCTCATATCGCCTGCAGATTAGGCATGGCTTTGATGGCCGGATGTGGAAAGGGATTTCCTCTTAGATTCTTAACAGCAACCCATTATGAAACTTGCTTGTAGTTTCGCAACTGATTCGTTCTCATTAACGAATATATGAATGAGGAGCAATGAGCACTTTCAAATTTCACCTAAGGTTTTAAAATTTCATACTGGTTACTAATGTTGCCTCTCAAAACAGAAGTTGGTTCAAGAAAGATATTATTCTGCATTGGTCCTAGTATACAACCGCTGCTCTCTCCCAGAACGTCAGAAATTCAGAATAATCAACAGTTATTTGGCGCGAACCCAACACGCTGGCCATCGATGTCGTACACGATGCGGAACCCCTGCTGCTGGAGGTTGCCGATGATGGAAACGCTACGGTCACCAGTGCCGGCGAACGCGAAGCAGACGGTGCCTTTGGAGTCCACGGGGATGAGGTAGTTCTTGGGCGGGAGCCTCACCTCCACACCGCCGGCGAAGTGCATCGACACGGCAGGCACTTTCACTCTCCGGCTGCCCACGGAGTAGCACGTATCGAAGAAGTAGGAGGGCGAGACCCGGCCAAGGTCTGTTGCCGCAGCGCGGAAGGCGTCGCGGAAGGCTGTGTACGCGGGGCGGGCGAGCCGCGTCACGGTGGTGCCGGAGTCGAGAATGACGCCGCCATGGCCCGTGTGTGGGTCTAGCTGGAGGTCGCGCTCGGAGACGCCCGGCACGCGCACGCCGCCCACACTGACGCCGACGAGACGCACGTAGTAGAACGTGTCCATGTTCAGGTTGCGGACCGTGGGGGTGAATGACGCCGGTGGGTAGGTGTCCGCGGCGCCGGCGCCGAAGGTGAGGATGGAGGAGCGAGAGCCTGGGTTGGAGAAGAAGTCGACGAGGCAGTAGGAGAAGCTCCGGTTGTAGCCGAGGCCGGCGATCTGGTTCGGGAACGACATGAGGCCACGGCCAAGGCCCAGGATCCCAGCCGCCGGCGCCCCGAACAGGCCCCGGTTGTTGTGGCCGCACCCGATCGACAGTTTATTTATGATATATAAATCTAAAGTTTAATTAATTTTAATATGGCTAATAGTGTTAATTAGTATTTTATTTTATTTATATACTTCTAGATTTATTTTTATTTATTTGAAATAATTAGTATATATTATCTACTATTTCCTTATATTTATATATTTAATTATTGAAATATTGCCTAAAATATTTTATTTTTTGGTAGTTATCTTTATCCACAGTGTTATATAGCTACAAATTAAATTCCGTCATCCATAATGATTTTATTATACATAAAACTATCGGTAAGCATATAGATACATGCTATCTTCAATATCAAGTGGATAACTGAATTTTAATTTGGGATATCCGTTTTGCATTATTAGTATCAACAATATCCGTATTCGTATTCGAATTCGAATTAAAATATGATAAATAGTAGTATCTGAATCCGTATCTGTCCGAATCCGACTTGAATTCATCCCTATCTATTGGTGCTTCCAATTTGTAGTTTGTAAGATGTTTCAGTTCCTGGTGTGACTCCGAAAACCGTTTCAGTAGAGTTGCAAGAGAAAATATATCAATCACCCAACGAGGAGCAATTTTTTCTGTAGATATGAAGAGTTAGAGCTGTTTTTGTATATGGAGTAGAAGCTACTTTTGAGCCTTCTGCTATGGCTCCGGCTCAAGTGGTGGAGCTGCTGTAGTAGGAACCATGCCAAACACATATTTAGGTTTGTTCAAAGTCAAAATTGGTTAGCTTTATTAATTACATTTATAGATAAACATACAATATTTGGGTGGCGCATTTAAAGATATTGTGCATGTTAATATGTTTACCAATGCACGTTGCGTGGCATGCAACTCAGAGAGAGTTTAGACAAAGAAAAGTAATGCACTATGGGTACATATATAGAACAAGGACAAGCAATAGGGTGACCAGGAGATTTGAACTCAAGCAATACGACTCTCTAATTATAATTATTACACATTATTAATTTTTTTTATATGTTTAGTCAAATTTGAGATGAATTGACTTATGTAAATCAGGAACGTGACTCATTGAAAAACAAAAATAATAGGGTAAATCTATCTGTTGCTCGAGCGTTTTTCCTCCGCAGGTGCCTGCGACCATGCGCGCCGGTGGAGTGCTGCTTCGCTGCAGGAGTGCTGCCAGCGCATGATGCTTTTGCGCAAGGGCAGGTGCAGAGACTAGCGCCGGTCAAATCACCTAGCTCCTACCCCATGCATGTATATTCATTCCTCGTCAAATCACCTTGCTCCTACCCCATGTATGTATATTCATTCCTTTAGCAAGAGCACATATAAATTCATTGGACCATATTTTACTACTTGAATTTAGGTGTAAGTTCTGTATTCAACTAGTGTAAATTGATTATTCATAAATAAGAATTATCATAATTACTGGAATATTTATCTGACCGTTTTTTTGGCTTTTTTTTATTTTCTGTATGTTTTATTTAGTTTTCCTTTGAAAATTTTTAATTTGACTTCTGTAAAAATAATCTAGCTAATTTTCTTGTTTTTTTGTTTAATATTTTTGGATTATTTGGATAATATTTTTTATTCAAGTGTTGCATGGGTTAAAAATACCTGTTTTTTGTTTCCGCTGCCAATCAAGTGTTCCTGCGCTATCCAGCGTTCGTTCGGGTGTTGCATGCACTGAGAAACACGCGAGCGGTAACTAGACAGCTCCAATATCAACCTTTTAAGACGAGCCAACAAAGGTGTAAATATATATATCAGTACAGAATTATGCGACCCATGGACCCCTGCTCTCGCATGCCACGGTCGTTAACGAAATCAGCAGCTATTTGGGGCGAACCCAACACGCTGGCCGTCGACGTCGTACACGACGCGGAAACCCTGCAGCTGGATGTTGCCGATGATGGAGACACCACGGCCGCCGCTGCCGGCGCACGCGAAGCAGACGGTGCCCATGGAGTCCACGGGGATGAGGTAGTTCTTGGGCGGGAGCTTCACCTCCACACCGCCAGCGAAGTGCATTGACACGGTGGGCACCTTCACGAACCGGCCACCCGGCGAGGTCGCTGGCCGTGTCCAGCGCCAGGAGCGCCTCAACGCCCTGCATGCCCACCGCGATCTTGGCGATGTAGTCCCCGCTCGTCGGCGCCCTGGACACCACCGGCGCCACGAGCCCGCGTCCGCTGGAGAGCCCAACGACCTGTGTGCCGTTCGCAGCAGCTTTCGAGATGATCCACGCTGCCCTCAGCTCGTCCCGCTGCAGGCGGCGCACCAGGAGCTGGGCTGCGGTGGCGTTCACTGCGAACGAGTCGCGGTGGAGCAGGCTAACGTGCAGAGCCGACGACGACACAGCAGCGTCCTCCTGATCCCTGTGAGCGCCGTCGTCGGCAGGAGCCGGGGCACTATATGGATGCTGAGACAGAGGAGTTACCACATAATGGTGGTACTGGTACTCCACATGTGGCTTTGCCGAGTGCAGAGGCTTTGCCGAGTGTTTTTTATTTGGCTCTCGGCAAAGCCTTCTTTACCGAGCGCCCGAAAAAAAACGCTCGGCAAAGCCTCCGGCGCTCGGCAAAGAAGCGGATTCCGGTAGTGACAGGCGTGGCAAGCCCGATGACGGCAGCGTGGGAGCAGGCGTACGTCGAGCAGCAGGAGAAGTCCAGCGATACACGACGACGCCATGGTCATTACAAAGCGAGCGGGAGTCACTTACTTTTCTGGATCAGTAGAACTGAGCGAGGAGGGCACGCAACACAAGAGGCTGCGTCCCCAGCGAGGGCGACGCCATGGGGTTGGTGACGGAGTACCGAGGAGATTAGAGATTAGAGATAGACTACAAAGACACAGGCAGGCGGCTGTGGCCTGTGGCTAGGACAGGAGATTAGAGATAGACCAGGAAGGATGAGATTAGTAAATTAATGCGATAGGACCTGAGTGGCTGAGTCGGGATTGTGTTTTTATCTATCTATACTGGTGCTTCCAATTTGTAAGATGTTTTAGGACCTGGTATCGCTCTGGCAACAGTTTCAACAGAGTTGCCTGAGAGAACCATTTTTACATGTGGAGTAGAAGAGCGACTAATTTTTTTTATGTAGATATGAAGAGTCGGAACCATTTTTACATGTGGAGTAGAAGCTACTTTGAACCTTCTGCTCTGGCTCCAGCTCCGGCTCTAGTGGAGGAGCTGTTAGAGTAGGAGCCGTGCCAAACACACACTTAGTTTTGTTTAAATTCAAACTTACTAAGCTTTATTGACTACATTTATAGAAAAAGATAAAAACGTCTACAACATTAAATATATTCATTAGATACGCCAAGAAAAAAATTTTGGGTAGTTTATTCAATGATATTGTACGCTGGCTGCGTTGGTGCTTAATATATTTTCATGTGAGAAGGGAGCGAGGAGATTAATGAGTACTCTGGCTGCGTTGGTGCTTAATTTCACTCCGATCCGATCCGATCCAGCGAGATACGCCATGCAAGGTAGCATACAGCAGCAAGGCATTGGCAACGCACAGGACGCAGGCGGCTGCAGCTACTACTAACTTACACATCTACAACAATTTTTGATACTGCATTTATTGATACACTGAGAATTTTTTTTGATACTGTAACTGCTAATATATTTTTTGGTTTGACTTAGGAAAAATAATATTATATTGCCAACAAAGTGATATGGTTAGTGAGTGGACAAGAATTGAAGAAACAAAAATACAGACAATCATACTCCCACCTCACAAATACTTTGGTCACTTCCAAAGAAACCGTGTGCTCTCACAAAAGATGCCTCTGAGTAAATATGAAAGAAAACTACTCCCTTCCACTATGCCACAATGGATTTTTAGGGGCAGCTCAAGACCATTTATAGCAACGGTTTGGCCAGCCGCCCCTACCAAACTATTACTATAAATGGCCGATTTGTATTGTAGGGGCGGTTGCTGATTTGTCAAGAAAAACTACATTTGAATTTCTCAAATTTGAAATTCAAATTTTGTAAACGACCCCAGATGGAGAAAATACCAAAATAAAAGTTGTAGATCTCGAAAAGTTATACAACTTTGTGGCTAACAACTTTTTTATTTGAATTCAATTAGAGCCTCAAACAATCAATTTAAACTCGGTTTAGGATAATATATGGGGAAAGAAAATCCAATATAGACACAAGTGAGTGTAAGGTGCAGTGGTAAAGGCGGGTACATGCGAGAGAGAGGTCGCGGGTAAGAATCTCGCTAGCTATGTGTTTGATGATTATTTTATTTTATTTTATAATTTATAATTTATAATATAAATAATAAAAATAATAATCACGTGTGGCAAAATCAACATGAAGATATATTTATTTGGCGTGTAATATGTCAAGAATATTTGTTTTATCGTGGCCGAGCCTATGATCCGTGGGCCCTACACCTTTTGATATTGTAGGGCTAATTTTTGGAAAGAAGTAAAATGATAGCTGGGTTGGATATTCAACTCCCGTCTGGCTTCTAGAAGAATGAAAAAGGAGAAACGAGAAGAAGTTGTTTATAATAAACAATCGTATATACTTGTGACTCTTGGTTGAACTGCTGGCCCACATGCCACTGATATGAACCCTCACGTATAAAGACTATATTGGGCTGGATATGGAATCTTGGCAAACACGTACGAGAGATTGATCAGAGCAAGAATTGTGCGTACGGTTAATTGATCTAATCTAATCAGGTTTGCTTGGCTGAGGGGGCAAACGCCAGGCCTCCTGATCCCTGTATAAAGCACGCGTACATCTCCTGGCAAAAGGTCACGCATTCACGCCAAACCTCTGCCATACTCTCTCACCCACGCATAAGCTCTCACGCCGCGTGCCTGCTCCTGCACGTCTGCAAGCAACTCGCTCCGGGTCCGTCGCCGAGAAGCAAGCAACTCGCTGGTTCTTGCAGCTGCATCATATATATACATCATGCCGGCTGTTATGTTTCCTGGTGAGCATCTAATTTAGATGCGTTGACAAGTTTAGATGATCTGCTTTATCAAATTACGTGAGATGCATCTACTCCATGCTATTTATTGGCTCTATTATTTCTACGATGGCGGAGAGGTCTTATTGGCCTGATCTCTATTATTTTTACGATGGTGGAGAGGTCGTATTGGCCTGATCCCTATTATTACTATGATGGTGGAGAGGTCGTATTGGCCTGATCAAATTACTTTCCGAACTTGGCCTGATCCCTATTATTTCTACCATGGCGGAGAGGTCGTATTGGCCTAATCAAATTACTTTCCGAAATCGGGATGCTGGTAATTACAGCGAGGGGTTGCTCTCACCGAGATTCGATGATTGATGAGGCATTTGCCTCCACGGGCTTTGTCCCTACAAATTAAAGTTGTTGCAACCAAATTTGGCGTAATGCCCCAGCTAATGCGAGTGACGCCAAAAGGCTCCCAAAGTGTTTGATGGAGATTATATTCCGAGCTCGTTATGCTGGTAATTACAGCGAGGGGTTGCCCTCACCGAGTTCATCGAATTGATAATATATTTTCCTAGTGCGAGCTCTGCCTCCGCGGGGTAGACAGTTGTCGCGATGGAAAGAAGGTCGAGACACACAAGACGAATGCTTTGTTTCGTTATAAAATACTGACGCCGGGAGGCTATCGATTAGATCTCATGAGAAAGCATCGTCCAAGCAATACTTGTACCACTAACTTGTTGTGGATTTTCTATGGTATAATCATCTATGTCTAGTACCGACTAGGCTAGATGGAGCTCTGGCCGAGTGCCGACGAGGCAAGGTCACTACTCCATCTACACGTCCCAATTAATGGGATTCGGACATTTTGTTGCTGGGCACCGACGAGGCAAAGGCAACTCACACACACCCGTGTTAATGAAGGCTGGCGTACATGACTAGACACCGACGAGGCGAAAGTCATCCCCTTCATCAACAATAAATTCCGTTTACTCCGACGTGTCAACGGCGATGTCATGACCGAGCATCGACGACATCAAGCCACCCATAATTACAATGCCATATATAGCATATGTCTGACGATGATCAATTGAATATTCGATGACCACGAACGTGTTGCTTAATCGGAGGTTTTCCGCAAGCTCGTCTTGTGGATGTAATTAACCAGCTGCGCCCAATGGGCCCCAGGAATCGGCGAACTACGCAATTTTCCTACAAGTCAGACCTCTCGTTAAGCATGACGCTGAAGATGGAAGAAGACATTGTTTTTCATTCTCGAATGTGTGCATGTGTCTCCCTTGCATTACATTATTTTCATTTATGTCTTCGTTCGGTTTTCGACCAAACACCGCGAAGCGTGCGATTTTTGCACGAAAAATTCCATGACTTCGGCCTACTGCTTATGGAGCACGTAATTGGCCCCAATCATCCTCCATCCGTTATGGTGCATGCAATAGGCTATTGGATAGAGGGCCAAATGCCAACAAAACAGTGTGAGCCCAAGGTCCTGCATTGACTCATCACCATGCCTAGATAAGATTTGCTGATACATCCCATGCCTAGATAAGACTTCTGTCTGCACCAATGTAGGTTACATGGCATGCAACCTGGTTCTATGACCAGGGTTTATGTGATTCGAGTTATATATAGTAGCAAGTAGCAACCAAAGAACTAGAGAAAATTTAAGTTTGTGGGTGGAGCAACCGTACAGGACACAGATCAAGAGGAAGGGGACCGAGACCAGGAGATGAACTCGAGAGGAAGAAGAACACTATTTGGTTCGGGTTGGATGCTTGGCGTTGCTCGTTCTCCATTATATGCCTCTACTCAGATGGTATTCCATGACAGCCTGTACGTTATAAGGCGTCATAACCTCAATTTTATTGAGCAATTTAATGCCAGACAATGTATCCGACTATATATGCTGCTGATATCCATTTATAACATGTAAAAATCTCCCGTGCTTTCTATACATTGCTACCGCCCGTAGCCATGCCATCACACATTTCCATCTGATCACATATATTTTGTATACCACTAGAAAACATATCAACGCATTGCAACATTACGTACATCTTGTAGTGTGGTTACATAGATGACCTGCACTTGCCAATATTAAGCTCAATATCTTTTGCAGGATTTAATTGGGTTTGGCCCAGCCGTATTTTAGTTTAATTAACTAGCAGATTCCTGTGCGTTGCTATGGGAGCCTAAAAATTTTCAATGCAATTGAACATAGCAAGAATACGAAAAAGATTTATTTGGATTGGTGTCAATACAATTTTCTCAGATTGGAGTTGCACCATTACCATTCACCTATTCTGAAGCACACCATAAATTGTTCACACAAGATTTCTGATTCTTTTAAAAAATCCATTAATTACAACCCATTGTTAATCAAAACAAAAACTATAAATATAATTTTCTTTTGAGGAATATACAATTTGTTCAAAATCTAAATAGCAGATAGACTAAAATATATTGAAAGGCAAAAGGTCTATTTTGTGCGACACAGTAAGAATAGCTATGATTATTGCTCAGAAAATTAATGATCAAACAATCTGTCAATATTCTAGAAACAGAAATGATAATTGTCATATGCAGGGAATTGTGCTTCACCATATTGCTTGTACAACAATAACTGCATTGAAACAAGCAGGGTACACAAGAAAATAGCTGGCACTTGAAACAACATTGACATTTTACCACTTCCTGATGAGAAAATTATTGCTGGCCTTAAGACCAGTTAGGCCGCTATTCTAGCGCACACAAATGCCTTAAAATCCCATGACCGATGTAGCAGTAACAGTAACCACGACCTGACTACCTAACCATCATGATATCATTCTATTGAAGTTGTTAACCGAAATATACAGAACTCGATAGGAGTAACAACTACCTTTGGATAACAACTCAACTGCAACTACCAAGTTAACACCACATTGACTCTTCACAGACCCAACAAAACAAAATGGCAGTGAATGAATACCTGATACCAAGCCATCACTGAAAACACATGCACATTTCAAATCTGGTGTCCTTTAGTGTTCTATTCCTTCAGAATCATAAAGTGTCCTTTGTATCTGAATCTATTGTTTTCATAAAGAAATCTTGAAGAAATACCATTCTCTAGGTAATTCTAGCAAAAAAAATAGTGTAAGCTCATTACACACATACATAGGAGGTGAGGCCATATCCAGCGGCCGGTGCAAGCCAGGCAGGCAGCTCTAGTGCCCTATGCATGAGCGAGGCTCCGATGGCAAGGCCTCGGTCAAGCCACAATTCACATCTCTGTGCGCCGCCATCAGCCAAGCAGCCGCCTCTGTGCACCCAATCCACTGGATCCAAGGGGTAGGAGGCGGTAGGGGGCCAGTGAGCCATGCACTACCCTCAGCAGACCATTTGCCTTTGTGTGTCGTCTCTGTAAAGCAGTCTCCGTGTGCCCAATCCATTGAATCTGAGGGGTGGGGAGGTCATGCAAAGCCGACAGAAGGTCAGTATCCGATGCGATAGTGGGAAGGCCACGTGCATGCCATCACCACACCAGGTGGCCGTTAGGCCATGCACCATCTCTGGCAGTGGACTGGTGGAGGGGGTGTGCTACAGCTGGTACGGACCGAAATCTATGCAACAAAAAAGTTCCAGAGGTCATCATCTGATTAGCAATAATCGCTTCGCTCCCCTCCTAATCGCCCACCAAACCTTCCTCCTTCCTTCGCCAAGAAGCCGGCAGAACCGTCGCAGCCCATGATCCTACCCCATCTTCTTCACGCGCCGCTAACCCAAACCACCCCCACATGCCCGGTCCGCCACCCCGCCCCTCCTCTGCCCCGCCTCTGCTACTCTGCCCCATCATGCCCCAGCGTCACACCACGGCGAAGGGCGCCACGCACCTCAGCGGCGACCGAAGCTGACGACGCGCTCAACAGCGGCTGAGGGCACCGCCACCGCCAGTTCCTCCACGACGTCCGCCTGCTCCTCTTGCCCCATCACGCCGCACAGCTGCCAACGCTAGCTCCGCGCCACAGCCCCCCACCCCCACCCTCCACGGCCACCAATGCCACCACCATGCCCTCCGAGCTCCTGCCCGCAGAGCCCTAGGCCTCATCGCTCATCCAGCGTTGGCACGAGATCGAGGCCGTCGGCGCCACCATGCCACGCCCTAGCAGCACCGCCGACCTGGGGGCCTCCGACTGCGACACTGGCTCGCCGCGCGGCCGTGTTGGCAGAAACGTCAAGAAGCTTAGCGGGGCCTCGTTGGGGGCAAGCGCCCGCGGAGCCGGAGGATGCCGACGATGCCGACCTCCCACAGGCGTCATGACTCCATGCCCTAGCCTCCAGCTCCGCCCTCAACCAGGTGCCTCTCCTTCTTTTTGGGAACTGGATCGCCTCGCCCTTCTCCTACCCACCAAGAGATCAGCCGAGGGGTGCTTACGTGCTTGGTTTTCTGCCGCAAAGGATGGGATCCACACGGGGGATGACCTGTTGCGGCGCTGCGACGAGATGGTCATCAAGCTCGGCCTCTTCTCCCCCAACAAGACCAAGGAAGATGTCTCCACCACAAACCTCAAGTACCTGCTCGTATGTCCGCCCCTCCGCCCCACTCTGCTCCCCGTACATGTTCATGAAACAGGTCGTGATGGTACTAGATGCATGGTCAGTTTTATTCAGTTATCATTACAATTGCAAATCACAACAGTGCTAGAAAACTTAACAGCTCTGTTGTTTCACAAGTTTGATTTTGTGTATCTTTGCTCTGATCTTTGTTTGTATTCGTAGGTCCTGTATTACCTTATGGAAATGATTGGGAAGTTAGTGCAGGAGAATCAGATCCCAGTTCTGAAGGCGTCACAGGACCATTTGAAGGTTATCAAAATTTGCAATGTTACATTGTTTCACTAGGTGCTTTGTCATCATGCTACCTCCTTTTGCACTCCACAGGAGTTCATTGCTCTATGTGAAGTACTAGAGCTAATTCAGAGGATGGGGTAGATTTGTTTAGGCAGAAGCAGCCTGATACTATGGTAAATAGAAGAGCGCAGAAGGTGAGACCGGATTAGTTTCCCTATGGATTCCCAAGGTATCAGTCAACAGTTTCTACTCTGTAACTGGAACACAGTAATATGGGACATGGTTCTCTCGTTGTGCTGAATCTATGATGCACAGGCTGATTTTACTTGTAATAAGATGTTTAAGGTGGGTCGGTTTCTGTAGTTCACTCTTTATGATTTCTTTTCCTAGGTTGCCCGGTTAACATCAAAAGGCTGTAGAAATGAAGCTCCAATAGATCAGAGAGGGAAAAGAAAGGCGTGGATGCTCATTGAGAGCATCTGCTTTATCTACCCCCAATTGAAGCTGGAGAGGAAGATGACCTGGACGATGATGGGGAGGAAGAAAGAGAGGTTAGCATCCCACGTCCATAAACTATTTTCATGATATATTTAGGTTTCTAAATTTCAGCACATTTCAAATCTGAATGATCTGTGGTATAACATAAGTATGGCCTTGCTTTTCTTGAAAGGAAGGATTTTTTTTTCAAATTAAAATGAGATGTGATATTCTAGAAGATAAAGCTTTTCCATATTGTGGTGGTTTTTTAATTTATAGTGCTTGTAGGGAGCTTTACAATTTGCTGCATGTAGCTAGGTTCTTAGATACCTGCAGGCTGTCAACTACATACCCTACAATGCTCCTTTTGGTGTATATATATATACCAAGGCCATGTGGATCTTTTCAATCTCTTTTGTTAGTTAGTGGCATTATTAAGAATAAAAAAGGTCTTAGAAGGTGATTGCCATCTATCCATATTGCAATAGTATAAGTTTTGAAAAAGGAGGAAGGCTGTATGCATTACCATTCTGAAACGAAATTTACTTTAGCTATTAAATAATGGAGAAAACAATTATTGCTTAACCATGTCTCCTGCATGTTGTTCTTGACTTCAATTTTTTATATGCTTTTTTTTAAAAAAAATGGGCAGCTTTACATATTGTTGATAGCTTCTCAGACATTGTCATAAAAAGCCAAAACTAAAATATCAGATCCAACGATACTTTATATGTCAGTGAATTGGTGATGTTCCTCATATGTGCATGCTGCCTAGATTTGCAACTGCTGAGCATAGGAATGGCACAGGCATGACTCGTTGGCGACTTTGTGCAGTTCGTCATGTGGCATTGGCAAGTGTGCAAGGACGCATTGGATGAGCTTGTGCATCGAGTGGTGTAGGATATTTATGAGTTAAGATTTTAGTTGTATGATAGAAGTTAAAAGGTTACTGAATGAATTGGAAAATATAAATTACAGTGGTGGTACCCGCAAATCCTAAATGGTCACTCCATGGAGTGGGAATAGGTTTTTCCCAAATACATTACTCTAATTTTGGCATGACAGGAGCAAACCACAGATTTGATAGCTTTTTCGTGTAATCATGTTCTTTTATGGAAGTTTTCTTAACCAGAATATGCTTACAAGCTTCGTAGGAGAAAGAAGGCCATCCTCTGTCAAAAATAAAGTTTCTGGTATAGATGCATTTTCTTAGTTTTCTGGTTGCCTAGTGGCTCTCTCAGCCTCTTGTGGTTTTCACTGTGCTTGTTTCCCTATACAGTTCTTACCCTTTTATATTTAGAAAATCTTACAGTGGGGGTTTTCCCTGCTGTATTTTATGCTACAAAAAAGAATATGCTTACAATGCATGTTTGACTTCTCAAGTGCACTGCATGGAATTTTTTTTTATTTTTAACACTTTTTAAAAATTATTTTTAATTTTAACACCGAAACTTTTTTTATTTTATACCTAACACTTTTGGCCGCTCCCCACGCGAGGGAGCGGCATTTCAACTTTGCCGCTCCCCACGTGGAGGAGCGGCAAGGCTGCTGACGTGGCAGTGGTGCCATGCGGGCACGGGGCTGCCGCTCCCCCCTGGAGGAGCGGCAGGCTTGCCGCTCCCCAGATCAGGGAGCGGCAAGCCTGCCGCTCCTCCAGGGGGGAGCGGCAAGCCCAAACCCGATTCGCGAACCGTTTTCTTCTATTCTCTTCTTGTCTTCTCACCATTCGCTCATTTCGGCCCGAGCCAGCCCTCCACCGCCGTCGCTTACCGTAGATGAGGCGGAGGCCGCTTACTATAGGCAAAAGGCCGAGGCGGAGGAGTTCGCGTTGTTTTCTCAGGCTGCAGATGAGGCGGAGGTCGCTTACTTTAGTCGATAGGCCGATCAGGGCCACAGAGGCGAGCCTAGTTAAATTATTCTCGCAAGAACCGAGGTAAACTTTTTGGCTAATTATGACCATGTGGGTGAAGAGTTGTTTGTTTGTCCTCTAGCTTTGCCATTGCTCACATGTGAGCGTGAAGGAGAGACTGACACTACCATGGTACTGCCTTCGTCTTAAAAGGAATGTAATATAATTCTGCGTCTCGCTAAATTCAAATCATAAATTTAATTAAGTTTATAAAAAATACTATTAGTATGTATGCCTTCAAATAAGTATATTAAAAATATATTTCGTAACGATTCTAAAGATATTTATTTAGTATGATAAATATTAGTATCTTTTATATAATTATCATATCATTTTTATTGCCTCTTGTTACATCGACTAATCACGCTGTGCATGTGACGTTAGCTCATCTAGAACATGGGGTAATAATGATTTTTCTCGTGGATGTCAATTTAATTGTGTTTTTGAGTTCTTCCCTCTCTTACGTTTGGTGCATTTGACTTGTCTTATAGAAAATCTCATATAGTGCCAAGTAGTCTTGAGTCGATTTCATAGACAACATAGTATACAGTAAGTTGTCTCTATAGTACATTCACAGTTACTTAATGTGTGCAGAACAAAATAATTGTTGTAAGTTGCATTTGCATCATCACAAGAATGATGGGCTGAAGGGCAGAGTTGTTTCGTAGTCCTACATTTGACGATCTATTTCTCTCATCACAGGAATGTTGCTAGCTGTTGCGTAGTACTGTTGGCAGGCAGGCAAGCGCGCCTGTCGAGTCTGTGGACAAGGTCCTCTATGCCTTTACAACAAAAAGGCACAGAAGTGCGTGTTGCGGTTTGTCTTTGAAAATTTGTCCCATCACGTGCCCCGCCCCAAGAGAGCCAAGGATCACACGCCGGAGAGACGGACAGCTGCTGTTGCGAGCGAGCGATTTCCAATGATTGGCCCCTGGCCCGGCCGACTGCGATGATACATAATCCATGATCCACTATCACTGTGCACTCAATCAAACCGAGCAGCAGTAGTAGATAGATTAATAATAGCACTACTTCCTAAACAACGAACTTTCAGGTGCGGATCATACACACACATGCCCTCCCTGCGTTGCCATTTTGCCGTTGGCCTTTGCTTACGCGACCCGACGACGACCACCTGAGATCGAGATCGATCCGCGTCAGAGCTAGCTATCGTGAGTGTGTGACGGCGACGGCCTGTGGGTACGTGATAGATCCAGCGACCAGCGTGTGCCGCCCGCGAGCCACCGGCTGTAGTGGGGTTTGGCCGGAAAAGACGAAGGAGATTGAGGCGGCCGGGGTCGTCGTGTCTCGAATCATGGAGGCAGGTCGCGGGGTCGTCTAATCAATCGATCGATCGCCGTCACCGCGAGTAGGCAGGCTTGCCGCTCCCTGATCTAGGGAGCAGCAGCCTTGCCGCTCCTCCAGGGAGGGAGCGGCAGCCCCGTGCCCGCGTGGCATTTTTGCCACGTCAGCAGTCTTGCCGCTCCTCCCCGTGGGGAGCGGCAAAGTTAAAATGCCGCTCCCTCGCGTGGGGAGCGGCCAAAAGTGTTAGGTATAAAATAAAAAAAGTTTCGGTGCTAAAATTAAAAATAATTTTTAAAAAGTGTTAAAAATAAAAAAAAATCACTGCATGCAGGGTGCACAATGATCATCATGGTGACATACATCTGAAGGGATCTAGCTTTCTGGTGGATAGTGTGGTTTATGGAGGCCCCTTTGTACCAAGACCAAAATGGACATAAGAGATCCTTTTGTTTGTATTATATCATTGTCCAACATAGTAGTAGTAATGGCAATGAGTAATTTTGTCAGTTTAGCTTGTAAAACTTGGCGTGCATGTTATTGTACATTTTTGGTATGTATTCAAACAGATAATTCTTCAAATTGTATCGTCTCTTTCAAGAACTTTTGGTAAAAATGGGCATGACAACCAGTTTGTCTTTGTAAAAACAGGATAGTAGCATTTTGCTTTACCATCAGCACTCACCTCAACTCTATAGGGCAATGAATAATTGCTCACTGAGATATACATGCCTGAACTGACTAATAGCAGAACAGAATTTGTTCCCCACTGAGATATATAAGGACTGAACCGACTACAAGCTATAAATTGAGATATGAAAGGATTGAACTGGCTACAAAAGTATATGTCCTACCAAAATAGTTTTTTTACTAATTTGCTTTCCTACTTCATTTTGCATACCTCACTATCTAACTACTCCCCAAAAGTGATGTCCCATGAGTGATATGATGTCTTGTTGATTATTCCAATGAGATTAGGATACAAGGTCTAGAGACCCTTGGTTGTCGAGACAATCTTAGCCACAAAGAACATTTAAGAGAATAAGAAAATGCATAATGTTTAAGTTGTATTTTTTTCATGAACAATATATTGAGTTCAACTTTCAGATACTATCACACCCTTGCATAAATGACCATTATCCTGTAGCAACGCATGAGCATAGATTACTATGTTGATTTTCATCAAATGATAGTAGTGAAATAGCTAGAGAATCTGATTATGTTAATGTTGTTTAGTCTGAAATTTTTCTTTAACAAGTTTCTACCACAGGCCTCTAATTACATGCAAAAACAAGAACTCAATGCTTCGATTTTGGCTTAACAATAATATTCGTCTAAAACCAAATAATATCTCGTGAAAAATATATATCACTCCCGTTGCAACGCATGGGCACTTAACTAGTGGAAGCTAGAAGACTCAAGGGCTAGAAGCGAAGCCAGCCGTCACATGGAGTTGTTGTGGGAGGGGCGTCTGGTGGGGGAGATTAGGTAGAGAGCCGATAGACCTGAGAGAGGCGCTGTGTGGGGTCCACTAGTTGGCGCGTGGTGGAGGCATGCTGAATCTTCTGCGTGTGTTTTCTAATAGTAGGGATCAAATAAATTCCACTAAAAATAATAAATGTTAGATGCCATAAAATATTATTCTGGCATTGGAAGCTGAATATACATTGACTCGACTTAAATTGGTGTTGCACTTATTTCAAGGTTGATACAGATGGAAGGTGAGCCACATGCCCGCACATGCTAACCCATGCTGAGTTGAGACGTGCACAGGCTTGGGCTTTGCTGGCCAGGCCGTGTCATTAGTGATGTGGTGCTAGTGACAATGTTGGGGCTCCAAACTGTAACAATGGTCATATTGGACACATGTTGGTCCCGTGACTCATGCCATTTGTTTATATATTTGCTCTATGCGAGAACAGGAAGCATCAGAGTGAGATACATCAAAAGAAGGGTTGGAGTGAGGGATGGATTAAAGAAGAAAGTGACAGACAAAATAAGTTATAGTAGTTATTGTATAATACACTGTTGACATCATTTTTAGCACGTGTCAAGATGATCAGGAAGGGCTAATCAGCAGAGGAAAGATTACTGTATAGATTGATAGCCGATAAAAATGAGCTTGTTTGTGAGTGCTGGCAGCGTATGGATTCAAATTGAAGCGTTGCCGATGAGGTTAAGGGTATTATTGCCGATGCCGATGAAAGAGGGCTTGAAGACTGCTGCCGATGAAACAGGGAGTGTACCAATGGAAAGAACTTGAAGGCTGCTGCCGATGAAACAGGGATTGTGCCGATGAAAAAGAGGTCGATGAGAATACCATCGTGACTGAGGCGGACTATGGAATAAGATAGAAGTTAATTTCTTTGTATACGTTTATTAGAGTTTGAGTTATAGCAAAGTCATGTGTTTCCATAGATTTGGATTTAGTGTCCTAGTCGTATTTGGTTACGTTTCTGTAGATCAGAATATAAATATAGGGTGAAGGGCAATGTAATAGGGGATCAATCAATATACATCAAAAACAGCTTTTAATCTTATTTACATCTACTTTCGGCGACTTCGTCAATTTACATATTTTTCCTTTTTATGAGTTCTCATCGATTCGGCGAGTTGCATTGCTCCAATGCAATCTTCGACGATCCTCGAGTTCCGCGTGAGTACCTCTTGGCCGTGACTTCCGGACGTATCGCTGTTGTCAGGACCAAAGTGCTCGTATCTTCATCCTTGTCGATTAACAGGTCAAATCGACTGGCACGCTTTAGATATCGATTTCGGGTATTAGCCCTTTGTGTTTGCAGATTTACTTTTGCATCAACACATCTTTTGACACGTCCGGTGGGACAGATCTAGTCAAGATGCTTAATCCTGAGATCGATGCGGGGAACATCATCGCGGTAACAGAAGAAGATCTTAAGGACGATCAGAAGCAGGCTATGGAGAGGGCTATAGAAGAATACAGACAGCTCTGCTTGAAGTCATTCAGCTTGAACAAAAGTGGACAAGTCATCCAGAAGCAAGACTTGCCGTTGCCTTGGCAAGTTACCTTTGATTCTAATCCGGGTAAACTTCAAGAGATGGTTAATTCCGCAGTGAATCATGCTTTAATTAATCACTCCAATGTACTGTCCAATACTGTTCATAATGCTGTGATTCGAACTTTCAAAGAAGGGCAAGCGTCACCTCGTTACGTTGGGCCTGCTTATCATCAACCAGAATCAGCATCTGCTATTGCTCCATCGGCTCCCCCAGCCGTTGCGGGTATAGAGATTTCTTCTCCTCTAGTATCAGCAGGTTTATCTAACGTACAGTCTACTCCGATGCGTCAGAATTCAGCATTATCAGGACGAGTTCAGCTTAATACAGATCTATCAGCATCGGCTTTATCAGGTCCTGTACCACAGAATAATCAAACTCCTGCTAATTGGTGGGGATATGGTATGCCTCTAGAGCCATCTGCTTTCAACCACGGATTATCTCAAGTGTTTGACGCAGCGGGAAAAGCTCCTATGCCATCGGCTGGTTCGCCGATAGCTCAAGTGCCTCAATATACTACAACTACTGTACAACCAACTCTAGGAGGTTTCCAGGTGTCTTTGGGTCAAACATCTAGTTCAAGTCCATCGGCAAATTTGTTACCGATGCAGCAGAAGGCTCCTATCGCAAGTCAACCTGGAGTCCAGGTTATGCCTCAAGTTTGATGTAATTATCCAGCAATGCCAACAAGCTACCAGCCATCGGCAAATTTTGTACCGATGAATACTAATAATTGGTCAGGGCAGTTTCCCACTCAACATACAGTTCAGCCAAATCAGCAAGCCACAGGTGTTCATCAAGGTCACATGCATGCTGGTTTTCAGAATCAAGCATCGGCAGCTCAGCCGATGAACCCTTTTCAGCAGTTTAATGGACCACAGATAGTGGCAAATGTGCCAATTGCTGGAGATCGTGGGCCACAAAGGTATGCAGAAGGGTATCAGCAAATACCTCCAGTGGAGATTCAACCATATCGTCAACAAGATGTTGATGCTTTTTGGGCCGATAAAATAGCAGAAATTATGAAGGATCAGTTTGGGATCAAGCCCAAAGTTAATACCTATTCTTATCGGACTCCGTATCCTCCGGCATATGATTTAATTCCTCTCCCAAATCGTTACAAGGTGCCAGATTTCACTAAGTTTTCTGGGCAAGACGATACATCAACCATGGAGCATGTTAATCGTTTTATTATTCAATGTGGAGAGGCAGCTTGTAGAGATGAATTGAGAGTTCGTCTGTTCTCATCATCTCTATCTGGATCAGCATTTGCATGGTTTATTTCACTACCGCCAAATTCTATTATCACTTGGGCTGATCTGGAAAAGCAATTTTATAAGTATTTCTTTGCTGGAGTTCATGAAAAGAAGCTTACCGATTTGGTAAAGATGAAACAGCGCAATGATGAATCGGTAGAAGGCTTTGTGCAAAGGCTACGAGATGTAAAGAACAAATGTTATAGCCTGGTATTGGATGATCGGCAGCTTGCCGATTTGGCCTTTCAGGGATTGTTACCACACCTTAAGGACAGATATGCTTCTCAGGAGTTCGAAAGCCTAAGTCATTTAGTGCAAATGATTTCTGATCAAGACACTAGGGTTTTTGAACCTAAAAGAAATTAGAACAAGAAAGTTTCATTTGTTGAAGAGGTGGAAGATTCTGATTCAGATGACGAACCAGTTATCGGTTTGGCTGAGTGGGTTAAGAATAAGAAGCCGATATCTTGTCCCTTTGGTCACAAAGAGCCAGAAAAGTTTACTTTTGACGTCACCAAAGCTGATAAGATATTTGATCTTTTGCTTCAGGAGGGCCAGATTAAGTTGTCACCTAATCATGTGATCCCATCGGCAGAAGAGTTGAAGCATATGCTGTATTGCAAGTGGCATAATGCAACTTCACACAGTACCAATGAGTGCAAAGTATTTAGACAACAATTACAGTTAGCTATTGAGTCTGGCAGAATAAAATTTGGCAATTCCAAGATTCAAAAGCCGATGAAAATTGATCAACATCCTTTTCCAGCAAATATGTTGGATGCTGAAGGGAAAATTAAGGTGTTGACATCGGAAGCTGCTGAAAAGAATGCATCAGTAGATCCCCAATATCGAATAACTACCGATGATGCAAAAGGCAAGGGGCTATTGACAGAAAGTGGCAGTTCTGGAAAGCCTTCTCGATCTGGCATCGTGATTACTCATCAAAGACAACAGGAAGGCTGGCGTCAACGAAGGGACCGGTATCGACAACAACAAGAGGAAAGACGTCAAGAAGAGTGGAATCGGCATAAGGATCATTGGAATTGTCCGTTTTTTATTCATTGTTGGGAGGAAGATATTAAGTTACCTACTGTTGAAGATTGCCCAGAGTGCAATGATTATTATGGAGTTAATCGTCCTGTAAGAAGGTTTCAATCTGGTAATCAAGGTTTGTCCATTAATAAGCCGATCAGAAGGAGAGCATCAGTATATGATCGGCTGGGGGCAGGCTCAGTGTACATGAAAGGCTTGGTAAACGCGTTGCGTATTTTCCGAGAAACCAAGAGGAACTTGAAGAGATGGCAAATGCAAGAGTTCCTGATGAAGAAATATTTTACAGGGATCCTAATATACGTCGTGTGGAGACAACCAGGACTTATCAGTCAGTGTGGAAAACTAAGCTTCCTCAATGGTGTCCAGAGGGTTTGACAAAGACACAGAAGAGGAAAATACAGCGAGAGCGTCAAAAAGACTTATACCAAGAAAGAAGTCCCTCCAATGAGAGATCTGGTAATCAGCAGTGGCAGATAAGGCACAAAAATAAAGGCCCATCGGCAGATATCAATATGATGTTTATGTTGCCGATGGAATTTTTGGCTCTATCTGATAGCGAAGAAGAGGTCATTTTCTCTGACCAAATAGCTCAATTAACGCTTGATCCAATGATGGCTGTTTTTGAGAAGCCTGCCGATGATGAGAGACAACACCTCAAGGCTTTGTTTGTAAAAGGCAGAGTTGATAGGCAGCCTGTATCTAAGATACTTATTGATGGAGGAGCTATAATTAATATTATGCCTTATGTGATGTATCGGAAGCTTGGTAAAGGAGATCAAGACTTAACTAAGACTGATATGATGCTAAAGGACTTTGAAGGCAATGTATCACCAGCTAAAGGGGCAGTGTGTGTTGAATTGACCATCGACAGTAAAACCTTACCGACAACTTTCTTTGTTATTAATGGCAAGGGTGCATATAATCTGCTCTTAGGAAGGGATTGGATTCATGCTAATTGTTGTGTTCCTTCTACAATGCATCAGTGTCTGGTACAATAGATTGGAGATAAAATTAAAGTTGTTCCTGGTGATTCTTCTTATATCATCGCATCGGCAGAATCAGACACTTATGAGCGAACCAGGTGCATATCAGGAGAAGCTTGGGAAAAAGAGTTTCTCAAGGTTGCCGATTACGAAATTCTACCGATCCAAGCAGTCGGTTCTGAAGAAGAGTTTTAATGGATAGATTTGCCGATGATGGAAAATTAGGTCAAGGATTTACATCGGCAGATGATTTAATAGAAGTAGATATTGGTGAAGACGATAGGCCAAGGCCCACTTTTATTAGCTCTAAGTTAAATTCCAAGTGTAAACAACAACTAGTTGATTTGTTAAAGGAATATAAAGATTGTTTTGCTTCGGATTATACTGAAATGCCTGGATTAGACCGATCTATAGTTGAACATCGGTTGCCTATTAAATCTGGATTTTGGCCACATCAGCAGCCGGCACGCCGATGCAATCCTAATATACTTCCTGATATTAAAGCCGAAATAACTAAATTAATTGAGGCAAAGTTTATTCGGCAGTGTCGATATGCAGAGTGGATTTCTAATGTGGTTCCTGTATACAAGAAAAATAGAAAACTTCGTGTTTGTATTGATTTCAGGAATCTCAATAAGGCCACACCGATGGATGGTTACCCAATGCCGATTGCTGATTTATTGATTGATGCTGCAGCAGGGCATCAGATTATCAGTTTCATGGATGGTAATGCGGGTTATAATCAAATATTCATGGCTGAAGAGGATATTTCCAAGACTGCTTTTAGATGTTCAGGTCATATGGGATTATTTGAGTGGATAGTTATGATATTTGGTTTGAAAAATACCGGTGCTACTTATCAAAGAGCTATGAATTTTATTTTCCATGAATATATCGGCACGTTGGTAGAAATCTACATTGATGATATAGTGATTAAGTCTGGAGACATCACAAAGCATCTAACCGATCTACGAAATATATTGGAGTGCACAAGAAAACATGGATTAAAGATGAATCCTAATAAATGTGTATTTGGTGTATCGGCAGGACAATTCTTGGGTTTTATGGTGCATCAGCGGGGTATTGAAATTAGTAGAAAATCTATTGAGGCAATCAACAAGGTTGTTGCTCCTGCCGATAAAACTAAATTACAATCCTTGATCAGTAAGATTAATTTCATCAGAAGATTCATATCTAATCTGTCGGGTAAGATCAAGGCTTTCAGTCCATTATTGAAATTGAAAGCCGATCAGGAATTTAAATGGGGGGATGAACAGCAATTAGCCTTAGATGAAATTAAGAGTTACTTAACAAATCCTCCAGTGTTAGTTCCACCCCAACATGAAAAACCTTTCAGATTGTATTTATCAACTAAAGATACTGTTATCGGTTCAGCTCTTATTCAAGAATTTGAAGGGAAGGAGCGTGTTATCTATTATTTGAGCAGATGGTTAATAGATGCTGAAACTAGGTATTCGGCCATTGAGAAATTATGTCTATATTTATACTTTTCTTGTATTAAGCTGAGGCATTATTTACTATCGGCTGAATGTACTGTCATATGCAAAGATGATGTGGTCAAGTACATGCTGTCAATGCCGATACTGAATGGTAGGATTGGTAAATGGATTTTAGCATTATCATAATTTGACCTACGTTATGAATCGGCTAAGGCAGTTAAAGGACAGGTTATGGCCGATTTTGTTACTCAACATTGCAACACGGTGGATTCTCTAGAAGTTGCTCCGTGGACACTTTTCTTTGAAGGGTCTTCCACTTTTGCTTATTGATGGAACTGGATCATCGGCCTGTTTCAAGGAAGATTAGCTACCGATATACATATAAAAGGGGGGAGAGAGACAAAAGTTAAAAGGAACTTACTGCATCGTCAGAAATGGCATAGTCAGGATCGATCATGTGCCGATATGTGTGAACAGATGTTGAAAACAGTTGTTCTTTCCACTCTTGCCACCATTGCTTATATGACTCTGTGATGAAAGATGCTGGTGACTAGGTGGAGAGATCAACATTTGAGATATCAGCATTGGGAGCAAGTCTTACTTTCGTACTCCATTCAGTTCCAGCGGTAATAATTTCTCTGGGCTTGATCACATCGGCAAAGCATAGCTTGATTGGCAATTGCCCAAAGGCCAGCTGGCGAGACACTGCCGATGGATTGTAGAATTCATAAGTAATATGGGAGTTTTTCCCGCTACCAAATGTGTTTACTGGGATTGCTCTGGGGGTGATAATAGCCATCATAAAATCATTGTCTTGGTTCAGATCACTATCGGCAAAATTGAAAAGAAGAGGGAACTTGTTATCCTCATCAATATAGGGTACCCAAGCCCTGAGATCACGAGGAAGACCATGGTAGAAATTCTGAAAAAACCTGCCGATTTGATCTTCATTGGCCTCTGTTCCGGGAAGGACAATTATGGCTTCGCCGAAGTTGAGAGGGGGGCGTATTGCCGATTCATCGTCTCTAAGGACGTAATCTTCGGGGATCTCTCGTGGGAATTCTTGGGTAAAGAAATCCCACTGCAGACGCTTATGCATGTGAGCGTTTAACCACATATTAATGAACCACCACGGGCCTCCCAGATTGCCGATGGGTTCACCAAGTAGAAGCTTCTGAGACACTTGGTGGAGAAGATGGTAGGTTGAGCTCAGGAGGTATCGGCCAAGTGGGAATCTGACACCGTTGGCTAAGAGTTCCGCTGCTGGGAGGAAGGCGTTGGTTGGTCCTACCGATCGACCACAGAAGATAAACTTCTCCAGCCACATGTTCAGGAATATGGCGTGTTCCCTTTGATTGACAGTACCAGTCTTTTGGTACTCTTGGATGTATCCCGTCCAGCCGCCGATGTTGCGTGTACTCACTCTATACTCAGCTTTTCTGCCAAAAATGTGGCCTTCATCGACAATTGAGATATCCAAGCCGGTGAGCATATATACATCGGCAAGAGTAGGGGCGCATGGGCCATGACCGAACATGAAGGTATTTGTGGTATCTGACCAAAAGTGAGCGGCAGCTATCATCATGGATTCATTCTTTTGTATATCGGCAATGGATAGCCTGATACATTGATCTATCTTCCGTTCTGCCCAGAACACTTGCATTGATCTGTTGACCCTCAAGTACCAGTTTTTCCACCCTTTGGTGGGTTTGGGCCGAGAGCGGAATGTATCTTTCCACAGATTCAAAGAGAAATTTTGAGCTTTGAAGGGAATACGATTAGCCTCTGCATTGATCAGGTCGGTTGGATCTGGGTCGCCCATTAGACCTAGGCAATGGAGGGGAGGTTGGTTGGTTGGAATAACCAGTGTATTGCGTAGTTCCTGAGTTTGGAAGATCAAGAAAATGGAAGAAATAGAAAAATGCCAACTGTAAGAACTCGCAAGGAACCAAAAGGATCAAAGTAAAGGTAATAGAAGAAGAACGAACCACAGGAACGTCGAAGTTGACCGCCATTGCTTCGAAAAGGATGAGGGCACGAGCTGGGAACTTGAAGATGACGATGGAAGGGGCTCTGGTGGGTTGAGGATGCGCGATTGTTGGTTAGGGTTGCCGCCGGAGTGAGAATGTCAAAGGATGAAGTTTGAAGGTAGAAGATGAGCAGTCTGGAGAAATCTATTTATAGGCCATTTGGGGTAGGGGTATTCTTGACTTATCTCTATGCCGTACGCGGATGGATCGAGGTGGTTTAGATGGATATGGTAACTGTTCGCACGACAATCAAGGGATGGTACAGAAGATTTGACGGCAAGTAATCATGACTTGAAGGATATCTCGATACAGGATCTTTCAGTTCTAAAAAAGTGATGTGCTGTGATAAGATCTTGCCGATGGATTGTTATTTTGGTATCTCAACCGTAATTGAGGCAAAAACAGTTGGAAAGTGTGCGATATTTACTGAGATACATAGATTAGATCTAGATTTGATTAAATTTGGTAACAGATCATGTTATGCTTGGAGAATGGGTTGAAAAATAGGTAATAGCAAGCATTATCTGGAGTAAATTTCGGAGCATCAGTATCTTATACTCCGAAATTGGGGGGCATGTGTTGACATCGTTTTTAGCACGTGTCAAGATGATCAGGAAGGGTTAATCAGCAGAGGAAAGATTACTATGTAGATTGATAGCCGGTAAAAATGAGCTTGTTTGTGAGTGGTGGCAGCGTATGGATTCAAATTGAAGCGTTGCCGATGAGGTTAAGGGTATTATTGCCGATGCCGATGAAAGAGGGCTTGAAGACTGCTGCCGATGAAACAGGGAGTGTACCGATGGAAAGAACTTGAAGGTTGCTGCCGATGAAACAGGGATTGTGCCGATGAAAAGGAGGTCGATGAGAATACCATCGTGACTGAGGCGGACTATGGAATAAGATAGAAGTTAATTTCCTTGTATACGTTTATTAGAGTCTGAGTTATAGCAAAGTCATGTGTTTCCATAGATTTGGATTTAGTGTCCTAGTCGTATTTGGTTACGTTTCTGTAGATCAGAATATAAATATAGGGTGAAGGGCAATGTAATAGGGGATCAATCAATATACATCAAAAACAGCTTTTAATCTTATTTACATCTACTTTCGGCGACTTCGTCAATTTGCATATTTTTCCTTTTTACGAGTTCTCATCGATTCGGCGAGTTGCATTGCTCCAGTGCAATCTTCGACGATCCTCGAGTTCCGCGTGAGTACCTCTTGGCCGTGACTTCCGGGCGTATCGCTGTTGTCAGGACCAAAGTGCTCGTATCTTCATCCTTGTCGATTAACAGGTCAAATCGACTGGCACGCTTTGGATATCGATTTCGGGTATTAGCCCTTTGTGTTTGCAGATTTACTTTTGCATCAACATACACTTTGGTCCCAACGAGCAAGGATTATAAGAAGCTAATTTAGTGCTTTGACATTATTGTTTTCCTTCACCCATGCCCAACATCCTCCTTCCCCTTTATACTTTTCCACCAAGCCTGAGGAGCATAAAACCGAGCACCCTTGCTCGCTCGCCTCTCAACTGCAACTGATGAATTTGTGGCCTGCCGGCTGTACCACCACCTTGGTCATTTCATATGAATGGTGGTGGCACCAAGGAAAGAGGGCTCCCATGGTATTTCCGTGCATTCAGGCACTCGATGACATCCTGTTCACAGCATGCATACGTGAGCACAGGATATCTCGCACGCAGCACGGCTTGAACACAGTGCACCAAGAAGCAGGGCTGCAGCTTGCCTAAATTTTTTTACTGCACTTGTATGCACATATTTTATTTCTAAAAGCAATTAATCAACCAATCAAAGTAGAAGCATGTACATCATTACTGAAATTTTAGAGGTGATCAAATCAAATTCTAGGGCTGGAATTTGCAATCGCCGCCTTTACGCAATCATCCCTAGAAATAAAGTATTTGAATGGGCGGGTACACAAATGCTTTTGAATTTTTCAAGGCAGTTCACTTGTGGATGACCTTTACAGAAGCATCCATAGATTTTTTTTTCAAAAAATCATGAAAAAGAAAAATGATCTTATCCAAGATGTTGGGAATTGCCGTATTCAATAACTTCATCAGTAGATGAAAAATAGATGTCACATGTCACCTGACATGGTCCTTCCTTACCATCCTACTACATGCATGTTTCTAATTCGAATAGGAAAACCTTGCCTCTAATACATTCGGTGGGAAGTTTTCAATGGACGGTCCACTTTATTAACCATTTATAGAAATATATTTCCATGTACTTTTTACAACACCGACCAATCCTGGAAATGGGATCCATATTTAGGTGCTGTCTATATTGTGGAATGCCCTGGAAAAATGCCCATTTCCCGGGAGCGGTTGGTAACATGAACTGTACGTCCTTGGATTTCTACGCCTTCTAGCCAATCGAGTCAGGAGGATTTTGGTAAAAAATTTCATGAGGCAATTGATCAAACTTGTGGGACTAATGTTCTCCACAGTGAGGCATGCTGTGTCTTCGGAAGGCATTTTAGCAAAATTGTTTTTAGTATATGCTGACAGCTGACTTCAGTCTTATTGAAAAATTGGAGTGCGGAGAACAGTAGCTCTGGCTCATGCTATATATATATGCCGGACCAATGCAACTAATTAAAATATCTGACTTCAGACGCTTACTGACTTTCAATACTTCTTAGCCTCTGATCCCTCACAATATATAACATGCATAGTGCACTTCATATGCTCTATGCCTGTATTTTCTGTTGCATTTCCTTCTCTCTCTCCCCTATTGGACCCTTCATCTATGAGAGACTGAGAGTGCTGATGTTTGAGTAGAGAAGACTGCGGGTGTGAGAATAGGGTGTACGTAGCATCAAGGCAAAGTGAGTCCACCTGTGCTTGCAGACAGAAATGGGTGGCACAGGGAAAAGAAATTCTACAAACTTGAACAGATCTCTAGCGTGCTGGAGCAGATAACCTAAGGTGGACTTTCCTGAATGGTACTTCTCAGATGCAGGGTTGGATCCATTAGCCATAGAAGCTTTCAAAGGGGTGCTATCTAGTGAGCAGGTGCTAAGCTAAACTGAAATTAGTAAAAATACTAGAGTTTTGGACCAGTTATTATATGATTCACTGAAGACAAACTACACGTACAAGTACAAGTGTCGTTTGTTTTTTTAAGAAGGAAAGATTTTATTAACATACTAGTATGGGTGTCTCAGCACCCTGCACTGGCCTGCCTCTGTTCCTGGTCAGATGAGTGTTCATTGGCCTACTAGGAATGAAATTTGGGCAATCATCACAAACTTTTGTATTGTAGCTAGATGTTGAATTGAATCAACACGTGAAAAGTGTGCTACTTTAGGCCGCATGGTGGTGCTTTTGTGTTGGCACTAGTTCTGTTCAATCAGGGTGTGCACTGGTTTTGGGTGTTTTTTAAACTGAGCCCCCTGGTGGCGGCTGGTTTGTGCTGGTTGGTCTGGTTCATAATTTCTATTCCACGGAGGTGGCGGCAGAACAGGTTAGGCTGGTATGGTTCCACAGTTTGAATGGTTCGAACCTGGCTTGCTTCTTCAAGCTGCTGTTGCCTGCTGCACGGAATGGTGCCTATGGAGTTCTCCGATATATAGCTAAGTGGCTGGCCATTCAGTTCATAACCACCAGTAGCTGATATGAACCAACCTGAAGTAAACAATAAATTAATAACACTGAATTTCAGTTGAACTGAACTCCCTACTAGACAATATTCCATGTAACAAACTAACAAAGGTGTGACTGCTGATGCGGCTGCGAGTGACTAACAGTGGGTTTGATTAGTACCATAGCACGCAGCAGAAAAGTTCACAAGGAACTCAGCGCAGAGCAACCAAGGAATCCATCCGAGCAAGCAAGAGTTACTCTGAGCAATTTCTTACTAGCACGTACGAGAAGGAATCGGAGCAAGACCAAGCCTGGACGGATCAATGCTGCAGAACAAGGAGTGCGGAGCCTTTCGTGGATGATCCGACTGCAGGAGATCATGGAGAGGGGGATCGCATGGCGTTTGTGCTCAGGAGCTCAGCAGAGGTGAGAGACGATGCCTTCCTGGACACGCAGTGCGGAATCTCGACTGCTGCTGCCGGGATAAGCTGTACATCTCTCGGACGGGTTGAAATGGGTTGGAGCGGTTCTAAGCTAGGGTGACCCAACCCATTCCCATGGCAATATGGCATGGAGTTTCAATCTAGAAAAAGGCAATCGTTTAGCTGGTTTGCACCAAACCAGTGAATACGCAGAGTCCGCTCATTCCACTTTTTGAACACTGACTCATGTAAATTCCTCAAGAATATGCTTACACCCATTGAATCGGTACGGATGCGGCATGGTCGAAAATATTTTGTGCTGTGCCTTTCACACTTGGGTTGTGTCATGACCCTTCCTCAAATGGCGTGGCACATGTCCCAGCTCTAGTTAGGACAGCTCCAGTGTGCAATCGAACCAAAGTCTGTGACTACAGCAACATGGCAGACGGTTCGGCAGTCACAGTGCTAAATCGTTTTGCTGGGCTCCACGGAATAAAAGAAATGAGAAAAAATGTCCCCTCTCTCTCTCTTTGCACTGCTACCGACGCACTTTCTATGATCTCATGCAGCATTTCCTCTCCATCCGCAGCGTATATTACTTTTTAATTCGTCTTGAGTCCGAACCGTCTGCAACAACCACTTTTGCGCCTGACACACATGGTTCGACCGCTCTAGTGTGCTCTGTTCGATTTATATCAGCCACGGTTCGCTTTTGCTGAACACTGGAGCTTAGGAAGGGCCACACGGCTCAGAAAAGGAAGTGGCTCCCTCTGGCTGCTGTATCCGTACTTTGGGGATTCAGCAATTTTTTTGTTTTCCAAAATTAATAATTAATTCAACAATTTAAAAAAATCAAGGGCTAAAATTTGTTTGAGGTATTATCTCTTAGTAGGTAAAGGGAGTATCGTAGCACTTATGTATAATGTCCACGCCATTTATTTGTGTCAGGTGGATGTGGTCAGTTAATTGTCCTATATATTTCCATGCAAATCTTAATGTTCACTATGGTTTTGCTCTATGAATTAATTTCCCTGTGCTGGTGCGGTACCAACAGCCATCAACATGTCAGGTTTTGGTCATTCTACTGGAATTAATGAATGTGGAGCATGAAAGAGTAAATAGTTCATAAGCAGTTTTCAGATGCAACGCAAAGAAGTATTTCTGACAAAATACACTTATTACTCAGTTAATTGTCCCATTTTACATTTGAAAAAATTCCTGAAAAAGTAAAACATTCCAACACATGGCTACTAGAGCAACTGAACTCATCATTGGGTCTCTAACCACACGAAAAGTTGCATTAGTGTTACTGGTTTTTATAGGGAGCAAAATGCCTGATCAAATGCGTCATTACTTGCTCACGGGTTACAACACATTTTTCTGTTCATCTCATTAGAACTGTGCGACCAGCTAATACCCTAGTAGTCGATGCATGCTCATTTCCTTGGCGATGCTCCATGTAGTCTCCATGGAGTGGACAGATAGATGGAGTCAGATATGCGGTGGCAGCGCTTACTGGTATTGAAACACTGGTGAAGGGGTGTAACACTCGAAAATTCGCTTCTTTGGAAATAGAGCTAAAATGATTTAATTATGAATTTTTGTGCACAAGAAAACATAGGAAAATATAATTTTTCATTAAATTAAAATTCATCATAAGTTAGCAAGATTGTTGTGCATACATGCTGGTGTATATGATTTGTTGTAATGAGTGGCTTTGACTTAAAAACTCAAATGGATTCAAAAAGATTTGAAAAATGGTATTGAATTGAAAAGAAAAAGAAAATAAATAAACCTCTCCCCTCACTCATTTTTGGCCCAAAGGCTCTCGGCCTCTCTCTCTCCTTCTCCCCTCTCTTCTGGCCTGGAAGCCCAGCAGTGGCCTGCTCCGCCTCTCCACTCCAGCCCAGCGAGGATCAGGCCCACGACTCCGGTGCAAGACCAGAAGATCGCGCAGACGCCACCCTCACTTCCTCTCTGGCTGACAGTTGGGCCTTGTCCCTGTGTCGCTGACGTGCCGGGCCCATGCGTCGGTGGCATCTTCTGCCTTGAGTCAGCATCGAGCCGGGCTCTGCCTGGGCGAAAATCCGCGTTGCCGAAGCCCCGATTCCCCTGAGATTTTGCGTAGCCTCAGGGAAATCTTCAGCCTGTTCGCTTGGCTGAAAATAAGCGGCTGAAAGTACTGTTGGCTGATTTGCTGTGAGAAAAACACTGCTGGCTGGCTAAAAATAAGCGGCTGAAAGCTCAAGCGAACAGGCTCCTTAATGTTCACTATGGTTTTGCTCTATGAATTAATTTCCCTGTGCTGGTGCGGTACCAACAGCCATCAACATGTCAGGTTTTGGTCATTCTACTGGAATTAATGAATGTGAAGCATGAAAGAGTAAATAGTTCATAAGCAGTTTTCAGATGCAACGCAAAGAAGTATTTCTGACAAAATACACTTATTACTCAGTTAATTGTCCCATTTTACATTTGACATAATTCCTGAAAAAGTAAAACATTCCAACACATGGCTACTACAGCAACTGAACTCATCATCTGGCCTCTAACCACACGAAAAATTGCATTAGTGTTACTGGTTTTTATAGGGAGCACAATGCCTGATCGAATGCGTCATCACTTGCTCACAGGTTACTACACCTTTTTCTGTTCATCTCATTAGAACTGCGACCAGCTAATACCCTATTAATCGATGCATGCTCATTGCCTTGGTACGGTGATACTCCATGTAGTCTCCATGGCCGTCTTTTTTGTTTTTTTGCCCTTTTTTTGAAAGATTCTCTCAAATAGGCCCCTGGCGGAAAGATTTCAAAAAATGGACCCTCATCTTGGCGCCATGGTCGATGGCGCCAAGCTATAATGTCATGGCGCCAGGAAACATGGCGCCAAGATCCATCCGACGTGGCCACTTGTGAATCTACGTGGCATAGCTTGGCGCCATGGATCATGGCGCCAAGGCTTGGCGCCATGGATCTTGGCGCCAAGCCTTGGAGCCATGGTCCCTGGCGCCAAGCACCCATATTTTAACCTGCCCCCCCCCCCCCCTCTTCCTTCCCCGAGTCATTCTCGTTTTCTTACTCCTTCTCTTCGGGTTTTTTATTTAGACACTTCTGCCGTTGCTCTTTAATCGAGCAATTAGACCGTGAGAAGTTGGATTTTATCCGTGGATCTTCGAGAGGTAGGTATCCTGTCACCCTTCCTTAATTTATTCGAATCGATTTGGTAAAATGAAGGCATATTCTTTACCTATGAACTTCACATTTTAAAATACGTATGTATTGTTCAACCGTAGGATGTCTAGGCGTGGAAAAGCTAGAAAACAAAGGTATGTATACATTTGTTTCATCATATAATAAACCTTTATTTTTAAGATTTATTGTTATTTGTTTTGTTATATTAGAACCGAATTTATTGAATTGTAGCTATGGACGGATGACCGAAAGTCCATACGTCCTAAAGCCGCTCCCTAGCGGTGTGCCAATACCCATGTGCTTTTGTGGTGATCCTTGCAAGGTAGAAATTTTCGAAAATGAGGTAACATATAAGCAGAGATATTGGATGTGTTCTAATTTTGCATGGAAACCAACAGAGCGTCAGCGCCGCAGTACATTTATTGTGAGAAATTGCTTTTGTTTATTAATTAATTTGTGTCATATGAAGTTTTGCATAATAATTGGATTTGAAACAATTGAATTTGCTGCAGACCCCTCCACCGCTATGTGATTTTGAGCAGTGGATCGACATTGAGATCAAGGAGGCTGACATGCGGCTTCTACAAGGCTTGAAGGAGTGGGATGCGGAGCGCCTGGAGATCTTAGAGAAGAGACGTAGAGAGGAGGCAGCAGCGAAGGAGCACAAGGAAGAGGAGGAAATGAGGCGTGTTGCTGCGTGTAGGGAGGAGAGGGAGAGGAAGCTTGAGCGCGTGCGCCGAGCGAAGGCAGCGATGGAGGAGAATCCCGATGCCCAGAACAAGGGAAAGTGGCCTCGTTGTACTCAGTAGTATGCTAGTTGTATGCCCAGAACACGGTCGATGTACTTTAGGTAAATCATGTACGTAGGACATGTTCTGTGTTATTTAATTCGTCGTCATGTACTTCATATGCACTTTAAGTTTTTGGACCTTGCTTGATGTTGTCATATATCATGTTTAATGTGACTGAGTTACTGAAACTAGTTATCGAGTTGCACATATAACATATGGAAGTACTGGATTTCACAATTCACCACGCATAACATAGGACATGGCATGTCAGAACTTGTACCAAACAAGGGCACATATAACATAAGGAAGTACTGGATTTCACAATTCACCACGCATAACATAGGACATAGCAGCTGCTACAAGGTGAGAGCATACAAAGTGATACTGCCTTGGTTTCCCACAAATGCATGAGAAATCTTGGAGGACTACCACATGAATCCTCGACTCTCGGACCTCGCCATCAGATGTAGTACCACCGGTATGCTTCACCTCATACCTTCTAGTCGCATGGTCAAAACATGTGACCTCATGTGTCCCAGCCCTTTCCTTCGCCTTCTCTAAATGTGCCTGAGGTGTTGGGGCCCAAATCTTACCTTCACTCTGCAACTGCAATGCATGGGCGTGCCGATCGTTTAACCATGCAACAAGCTTATAGAATGCGAATTGAACGATAGCGTTCACGGGCATACCACGAATCCCCAGCAACAGCTTATTAAATGACTCGGCCATGTTGCTGCACTGAAACTCGTACCTCCAACCACCTGCGTCATGAGCTCTTGTCCATTTCTCGACATCTCTCATCAAACCTGTCAGCCATTGTCTACCTTCTACATTAGATGTGGTTCTGACCTCCTCTAACTTCCTCCGAAAATACCTATCCTCAAGCTGTCGAGCAGCCTCCTGGAAAAGATCAAAATTATCCTTGACACCATCCTTCCGGAGTAGAGTCTCAGCAAGGTGCCGAGTACACCAACGATGGTGCAAAGGCGCGTACCTCTCTATCTCCTCTCGCACAGCATTAAGTATGCCCTGGTGCCTATCCGATATGACGCCCACCTCCCTGCCAGGCCCAACCACATGTATCCGGACTAGCCTCAAGAACCATCCCCAGCTATCATTATTCTCCCTCTCAACCAAAGCAAATGCCAAAGGAACAAGCTTGTTGTTTGCATCACACGATATGGCTATGAGTAGTGTGCCACAGTACTTGCCAATCAAGAATGTACCATCAATGGAGAAGACTGGACGGCAGTGCCTAAAGGCCTCGACACACTGAGGGAAGCACCAGAAAGCACGGAAGAATATCTGCCTCCCATCCTTCCATGCGTCTGTCCTAGGGATGTACTCGTAATGCATGCCGGGATTCACTGCTTGGATTGCATTGAGAAGTACTGGAAGTTGCTCGTAGCCATCCTCCCAGTCCCCATATATCATCCTCCACGCACGCTGCTTAGCCCTCTAGGCTTTGCCATAACTTATGTCATATCCTCCATATACCTCATTAACTATTTTGATAATTGTCCTGACCTTCATATTCGGCTCTCCCTGTAATACTTTCATCAACCGCTTGGCAATGAGGGTTGATGTCAACTGCCGATGCTTTGTGCTGAGGTCATGTGAAGAACAGGTATGTGGCCCAACAACTCTTGTGATCTTCCACTTTCCTGAGACCTTTTGCTTTCTTGCACAAACTCTCCATGGACAGTGTTCCTTGTCACACACAACCGTGTAACGCCGCTCCACATAGGAATGCAGGACCTTATACGGTCTCTTGCGTAACACTGCAAACGCTTGCAACCACCTCTTCAATGCAGGGAGGTCATTGAAAACCCTCCCCTTCTCTATCTCCATACTAGGACCAGCCTCTGGAGCTTCCTGCAGCTCAGCATCACGTCCTTCTGCAAACGCCTGATCTAAATGAGTAAGATCACTAAACTCATGAACCATAGGATCACGACGGCCGGGAAAAATACGCCTAAGCATCTCAACATCACTCTCCGTGAGCTCTCCAACGGGACGATCATCATCAGAATCAACAGCCCTTGCGATCTCATATGGCTCTGAATCATTCATAATTTCAACACTATTGGAGGCGCGGATTCCATCTCCAATCTGGACTTGAGCATCAGCAGCAGGAGCGCCCTCATTATCGGGAACATCTCCTGCAACATTGCAACAACGAAGAAGAGATGATAAGAAGAGTGGATGAAAAGAAAAGACTTAAGTTTCAAAGAAAAAAAGGACACCTAATTGACACTTACTCGGATGATTCTGTGTCAAAGGGATATCCTGAGGAGGATGTGCCACATCATTGGGGGCAGATTGTGCATCGGGAACCGTAGGCGGGACCTCCGCATCCACATCACGTTCCGGGATGGGAGGTTCAAAATATGCCTGCTCACCCATTGGCGGGGACAACCCAAGAGGGATTGGATCAACGAGCACCCGCTGCCCAACCACATCCAAACTTTGGAACTGGCTTTTCATAGCCGATCTCACATAGTTGTCCCACTGATCTGCACAACCTATTGGGATCATCTTCCTTAGCATGTTGGGAGGGTAACCAAGGTGAAGTACACCCTCAACTATGATGCCATCATCTCTACGGCAATATACCTCCTCACGAGCTCTTGCAGTCAACTCACTGAATGATGGCCTCTCATTGAATAGCACAGGCACACTTTGCATGTCAACAAGCTCAACATATCCATAGCGATCTCGTTCTACAGTTCCTCCATAATAAATGCTCACTAGGTTGTCCATCTAGTTCGAAAACATAACTAAGCATAATTGTTTTACTCCAATATATTTAAAACATAATAAGTAATAGGTCTCTAATAAATATGAAGTACATACTCAGTACTACTAACTACTAATTATTCACTACTAACTAACTAATTAATTAACTAAAAAATAGATATTAACTACTACTAACTACTAAAAATTACATACTAACTACTACTAACTAAAAAATACTAATTAACTAAAAAGCACAGGCACATTTTATTAGTCAACAACTAACTATCTAATTAAGCATACTACTACTAACTAACTAAATAACTAACTCGAAAAAAAATAATAACTAAAAAATAACTAACTAATACTAAAAAATAATTAGCTAACTAAATAACTAACTAATTAATAATATTTTAAAAATACATACTAAAAATATAAATAATCATATCTACTAAAAAATAAATAATCAAACTAAACAATAAATATTCATACTAAACTATAAAAAAAATTAAACAATAAAGACTAACTAAACAAAATCAATACTAACTAAACAATATTAAAATATATATTAAAACTAAACAATATAAATATTCATACTAAACTAAACAATAAATACTAACTAAAAAATATATATATTAAAATTAATTAATCCTAACTATATAAAAAAAACATACCGAAGGGCCGGCGGCGGCGGCCGGCGGCAGCAGCCGGCGGTGGGGGGAGCGGCGCCGGCGGGGGGGGGCGGCGGCGCCGGCGCGGGCGGCGGCGGTCGGCGGGGGCGGCGCCGGCGCGGGCGGAGACGGCCGGCGCGGGCGGCGGCAGCCGGCGTGGGGGCGGCGGGCGGCGGTGGCCGGCGGCGCGGTGACCGGCGGCGGCGTCGGGCGGGTGGCGGCGGCGTCGGGCGTGGGCCGGCCAGACGAAGAAAGAAGAAGAAGAGAGAAGGAGGAAGAAAAGAAAGAGAAGGAAGAAGAAAGGGAAGGGGCCGACATTTTTTGCAGGGGCTTGGCGCCAAGATCCGTGGCGCCAAGCCTGAGCGCCAAGATCCGTGGCTCCAAGGCTTGGCGCCAAGCCTTGGCGCCAAGATCCGTGGCGCCAAGCCTTGCGTCACGTAGATTCACGAGTGGCCACGTCGGATGGATCTTGGCGCCATGTTCCCTGGCGCCATGACGTTATAGCTTGGCGCCATCGACCATGGCGCCAAGCTGAGGGTCCATTTTTTGAAATCTTTCCGCTAGGGGCCTATTTGAAAGAATCTTTCAAAAAAAAGGGCAAAAAAAACAAAAAAAGACGGTCTCCATGGAGTGGACAGATAGATGAAGTCAGATACACGGAGGCAGCGCTTACTGGTGAAGGGGGAAACACCAGAGTGTCGCTTCGGGTTCCTAGTTCAATCACTAGGACTAAATATGTGCAGAGACAAAGACCGAGGTAGATTTCATGTCCCGACGCCTCCCATTCCTAATACACAACATAATTAAACGCCCGTTCAGCTCTCCAGGCCTACAGCCCGTTTGCCGCCATCTGATATTATTCTTGCGTGAAGCCCAACGCAACTACTCCCTCCATATAAGATTTAGAAGTCGTTTAGAACATGATTGTGCTTACCAAGGAGTGATTAACTAGGGGGTATTTTTTCCTATGTGACCCTATTAAATAGGTTCATGGGTCGAGAAAGTTCCTTAGCTCGGATGGTTAGTGCGTCGAGTCGTATGTCAAGCGACCCGAGTTCGAAACTCGACAGACGCCTTTTTTTTTTTTTTTTTGCTGTGGCTTGATTTTGCATGGCACTATTTGCTGTGTGGCGCTTGCGCGCCTTTTTTTTTTTGCTGTGGCTTGATTTTGCATGGCACTATTTGCTGTGTGGCGCTTGCGCTTTGGCTGCATGGCTTGTTTTTTTTTTTTTTTTGCGTTTGCGGCTGGGCGTGGCGCTCGCGTTTGGGCGGTTTCTGCGCGATTTTGCCGTTCACACTCGCGGTAGGGAGGCGCTCCAGCGTTCGATTTTCGCCGTTGGCGCGAGTTCAGCCGCGATGAGGCGTGTTTAGCCTCGTTAGGTTGGTTCATGCTTTGCGTTTAAGTGCACTGGCGTTCGTTTTTTCCACTGCGCGCGCGCTCAGCATGTTGGCTTAGCAGGTCCGACGTCTCGTTCCTTGGTTGATCTGTTTAAATGCTCAGCAGGTCCGACGCGTCAAGTGCTTCATCCTCCCTTGCCTTACTTGCTTGCTTGCTTAAACGACATGGCTTAGCTCTTCTACTGTGCCATGCTCCACTCTTTCCTTCTCCACTGTGTCAGTCTCATGTGCGCCCCAGAAAAGTATTTATCACATAGTCTTATACAATAATTGTAGCAACTAATAGTAGTTCTCCAGCGGAAGCTCCAAACACAAGGACGTGGTTGACTGGTTGACACCAAGACTAGTACTCATTACGATAATCATCTTCATAATCTTCATCTGTTGTGGTGGAAATAGAAAGGGTGAGCACATGTCATACTCCGCAAATATAACACAGGGTTCATGAGGCTCAAAAGGCTAGACAATGTTTGACTGCATTTAGCTTTTATTCATCATATAATTAGCAATTAAGTAGCATCAAGATGAACCAATTCCCATTAATGAATCAATGATCAATTGTAATAAGGATAATGAATAGCATTAACATGAGCATAATAATAATAATAGTAATTAAGCATGATATAACAATGGTGATCAGCTATCTGTAGATATTCCAAGGCCGCCCATATCCGTGGGCACGGCTAGTATACTAGTTTCTAACTCTGCACAGAGGTGTACACTTTCACTGTGAGTAATGATTTCCAAATGTATGGGGAGATCAAACCCAAACACCGGAGAACCATATAAAAGCCACTTAAAGGTTCGTCTAACAAGTTAGGACCATTAGATTCACTCGGCAGGCAGATGTAGGAACCCCTTTTCAAATGGCACAATTCCATCTCGGCTATACTCATAGACTAGAGGTTGTCCTACACCCAACGTAGCACGCCATTCTTACGCCATTTAAGGTAACCACTAACAAGCTAGAAAAGGTCCTTTAAACAACTAAAGCCAGAGCCATATAGCCCTCACAGCTGTACTGTATGTCCCGGATGAATCACGTACAGATAAGTCCTTATGAAGAGAAACCAGAGCAACAATATAACCCCTTACTCTAGCCTGCATTTTTAACAGTAATAAAATCATCATAATGGTTGGTTGCATAATCCATTAATCAAATTACAAGATCATTGCTTATAATTAAGCACTAGCAATAGCTACCCAAATGCATCCCCAAGGTTGACAAGGAATCAAGGTATCAATCGCTAGGATAAATCTCTAAGGTTGCCAAGGTAGACACATGCATATGAATCATATTTTATTGTATTGGTAACAAAGATAGTCCCATGTTATACTTGCCTTGATCAAAGCTTTCCTGTTGATACTGCTGGTCTGGCTCAAAATAATACTCCTGATCGTCAAGAAACTGCTCACCGTCTATACTCGATCACCAAGCATCAACACAAAATCATCCGAGCAATCATACACGAAGCAAACAAAGAGACATAGTTAAAACAGTACACCAACAGTAGCAAAACAGTATAAAAAGTTTGTAAAACTCTTCTACACGTTACTACGATCACACAGACATAAAGATCACGAAATTCGGATTCAAAACGTGAAAGTTATGAATTTTCTAAGATTTCCTATAGATAAATAATTACTTTAATATAAGCTCGAAATTTAAATGCTACAAACCTACTTTATAGTAACACCAACATGTAGAGCTCGCAAATACGAACCTAACACAACTTGAATGGGTCAACTCGGAGTTAAAATGAGCAAGATACGAGCATTTAAAGTTTCGAAACATCGCTTTGCAACATACGAAACATAGTTTCATTTAACCCGGTGAAGATTACGTCTTCTAAACAAAAAAACATATTTTCAGAATACGCCATAGGACTGCGGGTTCTAATTCAAAAAACACAGGGTTCTTTAACAAATTTACCCCACGAAAGGGTATCTTCTAATCTCATTCGTTGGTTAACAAATGGACGGCCCAGATAGGAGTTGGAGAGAGGGGAAATTCTGGCCGGCTACAGTTCCGCACACGGTGGCGCCATGGCCGACGGCTCACCGGAGTTGGTAACCGGGCGTTCCCGTACACCGTTTGGAAGGGAATCGATATCAATCGAACGCGGAGCTCAATGCGATCTCACCTGAAGAGAATACAGAGGTGAAGGTGGCTCGTGAGGGTCGTGCGGCTTGTAGAAGCGGACGATGGAGTTGCTATTCACAAGGGCAGCGAGTTAAGTACCTAGCGAATCAAATTGAGGATACCCTTGTGCTCGGAAGACCATGACAAAGCTAGTAAAAGATCTTAGGGTGGTAGAGGAGTGACATACTCGTTGAATTGAATCTGACGGCGGCGTCCTAGGGTTTACCGTTCTTGCGGCCACGAGCTAGGGCAAACGGCGCTGAAGTTCACGTAGAAAAGGTAAGCAATCACCTGTGGTTCGCTTAAATAGTCCCACAACACCTTGGCTTGGAAGAGAATCCCATGAAGCTCGGGATTGAATAAGAGAACGCCGTGCTCGACTCCGGCCCGGTTACGAACATGGGAGAGGAAGGCGCTGACAAGCAGGCCCTGACCTCCAATGAAACAGAGGCGAAGGAGACGCGCCCGCAGCAGCCTTGGTTGGGCCGGCAACGCTGGGCTCGGCCCACTGAAATGCGGCGAAGAGAGAGAGAACAGGCCCGCGGTGGGGAAGCCCAAGCTGGCAGAACAGGCCAACCAGCCCACCGAGCCGCAAAGGTGAGAAAGGTGAGTTTTTTCATTTTTTTTCTGTTTTTCAATACCATTTTCAAAATGAATTTTTGAACCAAATCAAATAAAACCAAAACCACACCACACAATAAAACAAATGCGTCAGCATGAATGCAACATCAAATGCCCCACCTAGTATTTTAAATTTTAATCCCAATTAACATATTCCCTAAATTATTTAGGCTCAAAACTAAGGCTTATTTAAATCAAATTTTATCTATTTCAAAAACTTGAAAATTCTGGGTGTTACAAATTCTACCCCCATTAAAAGAATCTCGTCCTCGAGATTGGACTGCTTACTCAAACAACTGTGGTTATGATTTCCTCGGTTCATCCTCTCTTTCTCAAGTTGCCTCTGCTTCTGAATACCGATTCCACTGAACTTTGCACATCTTAATAATCCGGCTTCTAGTAACTCTTTCAGCAATCTCTATAATCTTAACTGGAAACTCTTCATACGTAAGATCCTCTTTAACGGTCAATTCATCCAAAGATATTTGTTCCTCAGGCACACATAAACACTTCTTAAGTTGAGAAACATGGAACACATCATGAATCCCAGACAAATTCTCAGGTAACTCTAACTGATAAGCAACTTCACCACGTCTGGCGATAACTTTAAATGGTCCAACATACCTTGGTGCTAAGTTGCCTTTCATGTTGAACCTCTTCACACTTCCATTGGTGACACCTTCAAGTAGACATAATCACCTACTTCAAAAGCTAAATCCCTTCTCTGGTTGTCAGCATAACTCTTCTGACGAGATTGTGCCACCCTCAAATTCTCACGAATCACTCGCACTTGATCCTCTGCGTTTCTAAGAACATTTGTACCAAACACCTGAGACTCACCTGTTTGATTCCAAAACAATAGAGTTCTACACTTACGTACATACAAAGCTTCAAACGGTGCCATCTCAAGACTCTGTTGATGACTGTTGTTGTAAGAGAATTCTGCATAAGGCAAACTCTTATCCCAACTAGTTCCATACTGCAATGCACAAGTTCTCAACATGTCTTCTAGTACCTGGTTGGTTCTTTCAGTCTGCCCATCTGTCTATGGATGATATGCTGTACTAAAATTCAGCTTTGTCCCCAAAGATTCATGTATTGTTTGCCAAAAGTGAGGCGTGAATTGAGTACCCCTATCGGACACAATCTTTTTTGGTACACCATGCAGACATACTATCTTCTCCATATACAATGTAGCCAATTGTACTCCAGTGTATTTAGTCTTGACCGGTATGAAATGAGCAACTTTGGTTAACCGATCTACTATCACCCAAATAGAATCATAACCTTTCTAAGTGCGAGGTAATCCTACTATAAAATCCAAACCAACTTCTTCCCATTTCCATTCAGGAATCTTCATTGGTTGCAACAGTCCAGCAGGTCTCTGATGCTCAGCTTTCACTCTCTGACATGTGTCACATACTGCCACATACTCAGTCACATCCCGTTTTAGTCCAACCCACCAATACTTCTGTTTGAGATCTAGATACATCTTAGTGCTGCCAGAATGAATAGAATAAGCTGACTCATAAGCTTCACGAAGAATTATCTGCCTAATAACCTGTTCCTCAGGTACACACAACCTCTTTCCAAACCACAAAATTCCATTATCATCCATTCGAAAATCAGGTGACTTACCAATCACTATGTCTTCCACTATCTTCTTTAGTTTCTCATCCTTCAACTGGCCCTTGTATATTTTTTGCTCTAATGTAGGTTCTATCACCAACTCCATTGCATTAGTAACAATTCCCAAGTTCAAATGTTCAAATTCAGCATACAACTCACTTGCCATGGACAACATTTGCATCTCGTTGGCATAACTCTTCCTGCTAAGGGCATCGGCTACAACATTGGCTTTACCAGGATGATAGTGTATCTCTAGATCATAATCCTTGATCAATTCTAACCATCTACGCTGCCTCAGATTCAAATCAGACTGAGTCAAAATATACTTCAAACTCTTATGATCGGTGTATATATCACTCTTATGCCCAATCAAATAGTGTCTCCAAATCTTCTGAGCATGAACTACAACTGCTAACTCCAGGTCATGAGTAGGATAATTCAGCTCATGCTTCCTCAACTGTCTTGATGCATATGCAATAACTCTGCATTCTTGCATAAGGACACAACCAAGACCCAAACGAGATGCATCACAATAAATAGAGAACTTCTTACTCAAATCTGGCAATATCAAGACATGTGTCGTAGTCAATCTCTTCTTCAATTCTTCAAAACTAGCTTGACATTTATTAGACCACACAAACTTGGCATTCTTCTCTAATAGAACTGTCATCGGCTTAGCAAGTTTAGAAAACCCTTCAATGAACCGTCTGTAATATCCAGCTAAACCCAAGAAACTACGAATCTCGCCCACATCAGTAGGTGGCTTCCAATTTACACTACACCACAGCCCCAGAACAGCGACGCACCGTGGGTCGCTACAGGTCGATATAGCGACGCTCCTTCGGTCGATATAGATCTATGCCGACACTTACTTGCTGCCGCTGAAAGTGGCGTCGCTATAGCCTATGCCGACCGACATGTTTTTAACGACCGACTCTCTGATGCCTTAGGGGCTATATATAGCAACACATAGTTTGAGGCTATAAACACTTTAAGTGGCTAACAGTCCAACACGAATCATTCACATAGAGACAATATATATGTTGCTAATTAGTAGTACATAATAACCCAAAACAAATATGTTATCAATGCACACACATTCATCACAAGATATATTAACCATACAGACAAGGAACATCATAAAATATATTGGCACAAACCACTGATCACTAATTCATTCATATATGAGTAGCCCAATGTAAGGTCGGTCAGATTCAACATCATATCATAAGTACAAAATTGATTAGAAGCTCACAAACATGAAGTTTATGCATGAGCAAGCCATCAGCATCCCTACATCTACCACATGTGACCAAAGGTCATACATCCACCACCTGTGACTAAAAGCTTAGCTCACTAACACCTAAAGCCACTGCTCAAATTTCAATAATAGTGAGCTCATAGTCATATCTCTAATAGGTTCAAAACAAAACATAGCTTCAACGAGCACTTTTAACTTGTGGACATGATCAGGTATGCTGCCTAGGACCTTTCCGGACAAGACGGCCTGAAATGTAGTATGAATATCCAATTAGCAATACATGGCAGCATCAAGATGGAGATGAGGATCAGAGATACATGGCGGCAATTAGTCAGAGTACAAGACTGATGGGAAATTCCCTCTTAGCGGCAAGCATATAGGAACAAAAGGCACATCAAGCGCGTCGCCGGCACATCAAGTCTCCAACCTGGTACATGGGGGGAATTAATTTCATCATGGCAGCAAAATATAGGTGAATAGTTTAACATGCATCAGCGTGAAAACCATTTATGTGTAAACAGAAATAGGATACAAATTGATGCTTACTGTATCAGCATATATGACACTAGCACCACCACCAGCAACCATTGTCTAGATACGACCTTTCAGGTTCAAAACTGTGAACTTCAGAGAGGCACTTGTCTGAAATAACAAGGTTGGCGAATTAACGACACAAGTCAACAAAATATACTGCAGATACAGTATTTGTCATGGAAACTGATTATTTTATAGGTGATAGAACATAGAAACAAAGAGGAAAGATAAAAACATAGCATTGAGATCAATACCTTCTCATGTAGTTCATGGATGAAACTTTCTGTTGGGCTGAGTACTCTTCCAAAAGGTAGAGGGAATTCTATACCTCCCCACCTGCACAATTGATAAGTAAGAGGAAATCCAACAATGACAAGAAGAAATGGTATCCCTCAGAAACCTGAGACTTACTTCTTGAAGTTCTTGAAAGCTGCTGTGTCATCTAGTTCTCCTCTCATGTCCAGGGGATATGGCTCCCCATTGATCATGGTGAATGGATTCATATCAAGAAACGAGAAATCCAAGCCTGCAGATGGAGCAGAATTCTTATCAACATGGCAAATTAGGAAATATAGCAACATGTACAATTTTTAATTCACTACATCTGGCCAATGAACATTTCCCAAATCTGTGGTACCTTGGAAGACAGCAAACACTCCTTTAATGAAGTCGCCAATCTTTCCACGTGCCTGATCAGCAAACAAAAGGAGTACCTCCAATGTGAGAAATGAGATAATATGGAGGTATTAAGGTTAGAACTAAGCAGGAAAGCTTGGAAGGGTCGCAATCAATGGAGCACATGAATCAGGTGTCATTGGCCTCTCAGTAGAAGAAAAATCGTCTTAACCTTGTCCCAGTTCTCCTCGATCTCAATCCCACCACACTCGGAGAAGCTGATGCTGCTTCACAGCCTCTCTGAAACAATCGAAAGTTAGTACTCTTGATCATGGGGCACAAATGGCTCGACGATGAAGGTCGTGATTGGAGCCTTGCAGCCGCCCATCTCAACCTGAAAATTAATGGATCAGGGAAAAGGAAAATCAACTCATGTAGCATGTCGAGGAAAAGCTTTTTCATACAAACAACTGATATCGGGCTTCACAAACTCCCAGCCGCTCCTTGACAAACTCCTTGACTTGATCAAAATCCAAATTGAGAGCCACGAGACCACTCTTCCCACGTTTCCCGAAAAGCATATCGGGCTTCACAACCAACGTCATGGTTGTCAGCCATGGCTGCTGGCTCACAAGCTCTGCAAAGTCCGTTGACTGTGTGATCTGTCATTGAGCAAGGCACAAAAATCAGTCTGAATTGTTTCTGTCTATTATTATCTCCTGACATGACACTGTTCAATCATCATTAGTATTATAAGATTGGAACCACCCAGAGTTCAATTTTATTTTATGATTCAAACCGGTGATGTCGGATTTCTTTTGTATGCTTATTGTACAGTTACTTAAAATACCCAAGTACCCCAGATTCAACAATCTAAGTGACCCCTGTCACTGTCCTATGGATCCAAGCTGCTTAAGGTGTACTAATATACACAGGTCTGAGCAAGCAAATCACACGGCCAACCAATCACCAGATCTAACTAAAAAACAGTGCTACTTATGGACTCCTCCTACCTATCAGTAGCCTATCACACCTGCTGCCATTGGACAGCAGCAAGCTACGATAGCCCATATCAGTTGGATATAAAAATGAAAACAAAAATCACACCTTTTTCAAGTTCCTCCTAAGATACCATGAATTCAGGCATAGTAGGAGCCTGCAACAAATGGGACCTCCACTCAACCTCTGTCTGTCACTCTGTCCAGATCCCATCGGTATAATTCCTAACACGCCGCATTTTCTACCAATCAAGATAGTCCGAACCATTCAGTGCTAAAATCCTGGAATGCGGCTGCTTAATCTGTCGGCCGCTCATAAAAACTGGATCTTTACATTACCTTAGGCCAGATCCAGTCCCAGAAGGATCGGGGGAAGATTCACTAGACGCTGGTCAAACTGAAAGGGGGGAGTGAGGCACTGACCTGGGTGGAGAGGATGGTGAGGTCGATGCCGGCGAGGTGCTTGAGGTGCTCCCGGAGGAGGCGCTTGGAGTCGTACTCCTGGATCTTCTTTGGCGGTAGCGGCACGGTAGTCTTGGGCGGCGGCGGACTTAGGCGGCGATGGCACGGCAGTCTTGGATGGCGGAGGCAGTGGAGTTGGGCGGGCGAGCGCCGCGACGGAGAATGGGGCGAGTGCTGTGACGGAGGAGATGTGGCGGGCGAGCGCAGATGGAGTGCGGATGCGGCGGCCACCTAAGGGGAGTGAATGGGAAAGGTTAGGGTTAGCAGTACATGGGCCTGTTTTCGTTTTCAGATTCCCGCGATGGACCTTTTTTTTCCATGTTTTCAGTTCCCGACGAGGAACCTTAAGCCCACGCAAAAGGCAGGGTCCTATAGCGACTAATGGTTGGTCCTCTTTATGCACCTGTCCCGGCCAATTATTGGACGCTATAGCCAAATATCTATACCGACACACCGTCCAGCGGAAAAAAATACATTTAGCGACACTTGATCCGTGGGCCACCTATACCGACCGATGGTTCAACAGTATTGGTAGATCTATAACGACACACATGCGACACTATATTAGTGTTGTGGTGTAGTGTTAATACATCCTTTACTTTGCTTGGATCCACTGATATTCCACCATTAGAGACAACATGGCCAAGAAAAGAGATTTCCTTTAACCAAAACTCACACTTACTTCGCTTAGCATACAGTTTATGCTCTCTAAGTTTCTGCAATACCAACCTCAGATGTTCAGCATGTCCTTTCTCCGTCTTAGAAAATACCAATATATCAACAATAAATACCACCACAAACTGTTCAAGATACTCCATAAACACTTTATTCATCATGTACATAAAGTAAGCAGGTGCATTGGTCAAACCAAATGACATAACAGTATACTCATACAAACCATACCTCGTAGTAAAAGCTGTCTTTGGAATATCAGAAGCATGAATCTTTAATTGATGATAACCAGAGCGCAAATCAATCTTAGAGAACACACAAGCACCTCTTAACTAATCAAACAGGTCATCAATTCTGGGCAAAGGATACTTGTTCTTGATAGTTACTTTATTAAGTGACCGATAATAAACACACATTCTCTGACCACCAGCTTTCTTATCAACAAACATAACTGGTGCACCCCAAGGTGGACGAATAAAACCTTTATCTTGTAATTCCTTAATTTGTTTCTTAAGTTCTTCTAATTCATCTACTCCCATTCTATATGGTCGTTTAGCTATGGGTGCCGTTCCAGGTAATAATTCAATAAGAAATTCATTGTCTCGGTCAGGTGGCATACCTGGCAAATCATCTAGAAAGACATCTGGGAATTCATCGATAACTAGACTCTCTTTACTAGCATCATCATCAAGCTGATTCACTAAGGTTGTTGGCTGCTTCTGCACTGCTACATCCACACTGATCTTCTCACCATTTGGTGCATTCACAACTACTACCTTCTGTTGACACTGAATCACTGCCTGATTTTGTTTCATCCAATCCATACCCAAAATCGCATCAATATCAGATGTCCTCAACACTATAGGAGTTATCTTAAACTCTACCCCGCTTAAAACCATACTGATTGGAAGACATCGATTAGTGGTTTGCATGGTACCCCCGGTGAGTTTACTAAGAGAGGTTCTTTCATGGCAAGCATGGGTACAATATGCATTTTAACAAAAATGTTGGAAATAAAGGTATGTGAAGCTCCAGAATCAAAAAGAATGGTTGCAGGAGTAGAATGAACATTAAACGTACCAAGCATTACTTCAGGCTCCGTCTATGCTATTTCAGTAGACACATGATTCACCTTTCCAATGTTGGATGACCTCTGCCCCTGCGGTGTCTGTTGGTTCTACTTCTTGGGACAATGATTAGCATAGTGTCTAGGCTCTCCACAGCGATAACACAGATTGGGAGTCTAGGTGCACTGGTCTTCATTAGGGTAGAGTTGGGATTACCCTGGCGTGGGGTTTGCTGACCACTCTGCTATTGGAACTATCTGTTCTGCTGATACTAGGGTCGTTGCTAAAACTGATTATTCTGCCGATTCTGAGACCACTGTTGATGTGAATTACGGTTCCACTGACTGACTGGTCCTTGGAATCTCGGATGAAAGCCGTGCTGAGAATTTGTACATTGACGAGTATTGTTCCCGAAGCCTTGTCCTTTCATCTTCCTTTTTCTGTCCATCTCCCGACGCTCATTATCCAGCACAATAGCCTTGTTTACAAGTTCCTGGAAACTTGCATAATTATTACCCTTCAGCTGCAAACGGAGGTCATAATAAATTCCCTTAAGGTAGAGACGCTGCTTATCTACATCTTTCCTCACTTCATTGGGAGCATAACGAGCCAACTGAGAGAACTTGTCATGATACTCAGTGACACTCATCTGTCCCATCCTGAGGTTTCTGAATTCCTTCTGTTTCAGCTCAATTACACCCTCAGGAATATGGCGACCCTTGAAATCTCTAACAAATTCATTTCAAGTGATAGGAGGAGCATTGTCAGGACGTGCAACCTGATACGACTCCCACCAGGTCTGAGCTGCCCCCTATAACTGGCCAAACGCATATAACACCTTTTCCAAATCATTACACTGAGCGATGTTTAACTGTTTCTCCACCGCTCGCACCCAATTATCCACCTCCAATGGATCAGCAGCATGAGAGAACACTGGAGGGCGTCCTTTCAAAAATTCACCACGTTTGTCTCTCACATGAACAGGTGGCGGTCCTCGGAGTTGTTCTCCATGTGCTGCATGAACATCTGCATCATCTGGTTCTGCGTGTTCATAAGTTCCTCCATAGTAATGGGTGGGTTAGGACCTCCACGACCCCTGCCACGGCCTCGACCTCCTCTGGCTGCCATCCATTTTCAAAGCACAGAAAGCAAATCTCAGTATTATCCAGGATGTTATATACAAGAGATAAGTAAATCTGAATTTTCTGGGCGAATTCCAATTTCAGTGGCTCAATAAAACTGCCATATCTCGAGCTACAGATATCCAATAAAGGTGATCCTTACATGGTTGGAAATCTTACAAAATTATCTACGACTTTTATTAATAACACTTCTCCAGATTATGTCACCAAATTAGTCAAAAAACTGAGCTTAACCGAAATGGTTTCAGAATTCTAGACTGCATTGTGACCTCAACTTGGAACAGGTATATCTCTTAGCTAGTAATGGATAAAAAGGTGATTTTTGCAGGGTTGGAAAGGTACAGAAGTCTAATTGTTCTCAGCAAAATTTCATAAATTTCTCACAAACAGATTTCGAGTTATTCCAGAAACATTTTAGACTGCTCCAGAAATTAGCAAAAGACATAAACCAAGTTTACCCAGAACCCAACTAAATATTCATGATCAAACTTAATATCCTTAACTATGGAACTCGTAGACATGCCCACAAAATTCCAGCACACATTACAAAAAATCCAACTCACACATTTTCATAATAACAATTCATCAAGCACACAATTGTTTACACCACATGCTATCACTCGACACTACCAAACTCAAATTGACTCGCAAACTAATATCGTTCTTATTACATAGGGACCTCCTAATTTTAATTGAGCTTCTCATAAATCTTGTGATGGCCTAGCTCAGCCCTTAGGTCGCCGATCTCCTTATATGCTTGTTCTTTAAGTTCCTTTTCATTTAACAACTCATCCTTCAAATCCACTTCATGAAGAGCTAACTCGCGAACCAGTCCCACTGTGGCTTGTAAAGTCAAGGATGAATCATCAGCAAGTGGCATGGTCCAAACGTCCTTATCATGCAAGAAACAGGGAAAGTGTCGGAGCGCACCCTTCAACGTCTTGTCAGAGCGAAGACCATGGTAGAAGACAAACGCATTGTAGGCGACATCTTCCATGCTTGTTTCTACAGTTGCCCGGCTCACTCGGGTGATGAACTTTGACACCAACTTAGGCTCCGTGGTGGTAGGATCTATTGTCTTGACCCATAACTCAGTTTCCCAGTAAGAGTTCATCATTGGATGACTGTACTCCTTGCAGCGATACTCCAGCATAGATTACCAATCGTAGTAGTAAGTATCCAAAGTTCTTGTCAGCACGTCATAGAAGAAAACATCTGCTTTAGGAACCATGATGTGAAGCTTCGTGGTCCATCCCATGACTGGATTCTCCATTGAAGTATCTCCCACTCTTGATTCAGCATCTGATAGTTCTTGGTCACCATCTTCATGGGGCTCGTTGTGCAGCGGTCATTAGGGGATGAGGAGACATCTACAAGATTTAGACATAGATTAGATGGAAGCAATATATTTTTCATAACAGAATAAGACAGAAGAAGCATAAAAATTTAGCAATTAACAAGCTGAAAGTGGTAAGCATGAAATAAGTGAAGCAAAGATGATAATAACGACCATTCTAACTAGGCTTGCGTCCTATAGTCAACATGGCTCTGATACCAATTTATCACACCCATTTTTAAGGACAAAAATAGGATGCATAAAAGTCTCATATGCGCCCCAGGAAATGATCGCACACATAAGTTGACAAATTACATAGTATCATCACAGTGCTTATTATATAGCGATTAAGTATTTATCACGTAGTCTTATACAATAATTGTAGCAAGTAATAGTAGTTCTCTAGTGGAAGCTCCAAACATAGGGACGTGGTTGACTGGTTGACACCAAGACTAGTATTCATTACGATAATCATCTTCATAATCTTCATCCATTGTGGTGGAAATAGCAAGGGTGAGCACATGTCGTACTCCGCAAATATAACACAGGGTTCATGAGGCTCAAAAGGCTAGACACTGTTTGACTGCATTTAGCTTTTATTCATCATATAATTAGCAATTGAGTAGCATCAAGATGAACAAATTCCCATTAATGAATCAATGATCAATTGTAATAAGGATAATGAATAACATTAACATGAGCATAATAAGAACAACAGTAATTAAGCATGATATAACAATGGTGATCAGCTATCTGTAGATGTTCCAAGGCCACCCGTATCCGTGGGCACGGCTAGTATACTAGTTTCTAACTCTACGTAGAGGTGTACACTTTCACTGTGAGTCATGATTTCCAAATGTATGGGGAGATCAAACCCAAACACCGGAGAACCATATAAAGCCACTTAAAGGTTTGTCTAACAAGTTAGGGCCATTAGATTCACTCGGCAGACAGATGTAGGAACCACCTTTTCAAATGGCACAATTCCTTCTCGGCTATACTCATAGACTAGAGGCTGTCCTACACCCAACGTGGCAAGTCATTCTTACGCCATTTAAGGTAACCACTAACAAGCTAGAAAAGGTCCTTTAAACAACTAAAGTCAGAGCCATATAGCCCTCACAGCTGTATTGTATGTCCCGGATGAATCACGTACAGATAAGTCCTTATAGAGAGAAACCAGAGCAACAATATAACCCCATGCTCTAGCCCCCTTTTCAACACTAATAAAATCATCTTAATGGTTGGTTGATTAATCCATTAATCAAATTACAAGATCATTGTTCATAATTAAGCACTAGCAATAGCTACCCAAATGCATCCCCAATGTTGACAAGGAATCAAGGTATCAATCGCCAGGATAAATCTCTACGGTTGCCAAGGTAGACACATGCATATGAATAATATTTTTAGTGTATAGGTAACAAAGATAGTCCCATATTATACTTGCCTTGATCAAAGCTTTCCTGTTGATACTACTGGTCTGGCTCAAAATAATACTCCTGATCATCAAGAAACTGCTCACCGTCTATACTCGATCACCAAGCATCAACACACAATCATCCGAGCAATCATACACGAAGCAAACAAAGAGACATAGTTAGAACAGTACACCAACAGTTGCAAAACAGTATAAAAAGTTTGTAAAACTCTTCTACACGTTACTACGATCACACAGACGTAAAGATCACGAAATTCGGATTCAAAACGGGAAAGTTATGAATTTTCTAAGATTTCCTATAGATAAATAATTACTTTAATATAAGCTCGAAATTTAAATGCTACAAACCTACTGTATAGTAACACCAACATGTAGAGCTCGCAAATACGAACCTAAGCAACTTGAACAGGTGAAATCGGAGTTAAATGAGCAAGATACGAGCATTTAAAGTTTCGAAACATTGCTTTGCAACATACGAAACATAGTTTCATTTAACCCGGTGAAGATTACGTCTTCTAAACAAGAAAACGTATTTTCAGAATACGCCATAGGACTGCAGGTTCTAATTCAAAAAAATGCAGGGGTTCTTTAACAAATTTACCCCACGAAAGGGTATCTTCTAATCTCATTCGTTGGTTAACAAATGGACGGCTCAGATAGGAGTTGGAGGAGAGAGGGGAAATTTCGGCCGGCTATAGTTCCGCACACGGTGGCGCCATGGCCGACGGCTCACCAGAGTTGGTAACCGGGCGTTCCGATACACCGTTTGGAAGGGAATCGATATCAATCGAATGCGGAGCTCAATGCGATCTCACCTGAAGAGAATACAGAGGTGAAGGTGGCTCGTGAGGGTCGTGCGGCTCGTAGAAGTGGACGGTGGAGCTGCTGTTCACAAGGGCAGCGAGTTAAGTACCTAGCGAATCAAATTGAGGACACCCTCGTGCTCGCAAGACCATGACAAACCTAGTAAAAGATCTTATGGTGGTAGAGGAGTGGCGTACTCGTCGAATTGAATCCGACGGCGGCGTCCTAGGGTTTACCATGCTTGCGGCCACGAGCTAGGGCAAACGGCGCTGAAGTTCACGTAAAAAAGGTAAGCAATCACCTGCGGTTCGCTTAAATAGTCCCGCGGCACCTTGGCTTGGAAGAGAATCCCGTGAAGCTCGGGATTGAATCGGAGAACGCCATGCTCGACTCCGGCCCGGTTACGAACATGGGAGAGGAAGGCGCTGACAAGCAGGCCCCGACCTCCAGTGAAACAGAGGCAAAGGAGATGCGCCCGCAGTAGCCTCGGTTGGGCCGGCAACGTTGGGCTCGGCCCAATGAAATGCGGCGATGAGAGGGAGAACAGGCCCGCGGTGGCCAAGCCCAAGCTGGCAGAACAGGCCAACCAGCCCACCGGGCCGCAAAGGTGAGAAAGGTGAGTTTATTCATTTTTTTTCTATTTTTCAATACCATTTTCAAAATGAATTTTTAAACGAAATCAAATAAAACAAAAACCACACCACACAATAAAACAAACGCAACAACATGAATGCATCATCAAATGTCCCACCTAGTATTTTAAATTTTAATCCCAATTAACATATTCCCTAAATTATTTAGGCTCAAAACTAAGGCTTATTTAAATCAAATTTTATCTATTTCAAAAACTTGAAAATTCTGGGTGTTACACCAGCCTGCACTGCACCTTGGTGGTGATCCTGGGTTGGTTTGGAATTTAACCAGAACCCGCTGAAACCAGCCCATGAACAGGGTGAGTACTGAGAGCATCGTCCAAGATATGTGCAGCACCATGAGCCTCCAGACCATATGCCATCGATGGTCTATCTTCATAGGCATAGCAGCACCATGAGCTCTGCTCAGGTCCATCCTCACACATCTGCAAATAGTGCGACAGCACAGGCCCCCAAATATGTAGTGCCTTTCAAGATCAGCCTACATATTAATCAGCATTAGTGATGATAGCAGTCCATAAAACTTGGGAAATGACTAGTATTAGTTAGTATTATGTATTATTCTATATAATGAAAAACTCCTGCCTTGAAAAAACTCACAAGAGCAAGGACTTCGCTTCATATTTCTTTCTCAATGTCTTCTAATTTATTTCTTGCCTAATGCCAATCATCTCTATTTTTCTCTTGCTGCATACAAATCATGAACTCTCTTTTATAGGAGGACTGAACTTGGATTCCCTGTGGCTGATTTTCTTGTGTTGATTAATCCTGATTTGTTCCTAAAACTCTTGATGGACTATGAATCTCACCCCAGCCTAAAATATTTGTCTCCTCTCTCTTTGCTTATGGGCATAACTCTCCTCTATCTTATTTTGCTTTGGTTCACACCTTGCTAGGTCCACATTGAATTGGTTGATTGGGATCTAATTGCATTATTAGACATGTTTAATAATTCAAATAGACATGTTTAATTATTTGCATAACTGGTTGTGTCACTTCCTCACATATCGATCTGCTGTACATTTTCTAGCTGCTGCTGATCGATATTAGTATAACTGCGATACGGTAGTAGCACAGCTATTACTTGATCCTCAAGGCACTGGAGTTGCTTGAGTGATGGCATTGTAGTTGCCCAAGGCAGCACAAGCAGCAGAAGAAGAAGCTATCGTGGTGACAAGCATCTGGCAACACTGGTGCGTTGGGCGCTGTGGTGCCTGAGTTAGATGGGCTCAGCTCGTTTCCGATGGGAGCCAGGAGGCGATGCTGTGGTCGAGAACAGGTGACAGGCCAGACTCTCGCCTAGATCTGAAGTCCTAACGCCTCCCAGCCTACACATTAAACAATCATACATAGCGCCTAATGATCAGCTACAGGCTCAAGCTGAAGCCCGCAGCAATTAGTTGTCAATCTCACAATTGTCAGGGAAGACCACAAGCTGTGATTGGACTTTTTTTCACATTAAGAATCTAGCTTTTAAATGGGCCCTACAAGAGCAAGCTTTTGTTTGCAAAAACTATAATAAATGGGCCCTAGGTCTTCTCAATTTAATTATGAGGTGTATAAACTGGATGATTCTATTATCATGTCCTCTGCTGAAGAAGGTTTTGATGTCTCGATGCAAAAGGTTTGATAACTTTAAGGATTCAAATATGCGTGACACTACATATCTAGTTCATGCTCACAGTTCAAAACCCTAAACCCTATATTCACTTCCATATAATATGCACACTACAAATCCACATAATGATTGGTATTCACTTCCACAATTCGATATGACTCGTCTATGTTGTATTGTGTAATTCTCAAAAAAAAAAAAATCCACACTACAAATATTTGGAGTCATATGGAGAGATCCACAGGCTAGGGAGGACCCTGGTTAACAATAATGAGCACCTAACTTCCCTCAAAACTAATGAGCGCCTAGTAGAAATACATAGAAAACGTAGCAAATTTGCAATTTTCCACCAAATTTGCCCCGCTCGAACAATTTATCAGAAAAGTACAGGCAAAATTCAACATTGCTCATAGTGCTGAGATGCATTTTTGCATGAAGGTTTGTCGTTTCCTCTATGGAATATATGTGCTTGCAACACGTTGTCTACTTCATATAATTTTCAAAAAAAATGTATCATCTTGAATTTTTGACAAAACTCAAGCAAATCAGTTATGAATAGAGGTTAATTTATTTTTTAAATGTATGTCGTTACCTAATCTACTGTTTTGACTTTGTTGTTCCCTTTTTGCCGAATTTCCTCTCAGGTCTGGCCTAGCTCACAGGCACAATTCTCCTTGATTCACTTCTCCACCAATCAGGCCCGTTAATGCTCCCATTCACCCCCGACCACCAACCTGAAGATCCAAACAGCAACTGCCTCAAATGCCTCAGGAGCCTGTAAAACAGAGTGTGTGCCCTTATCCGCCTCACCCAGTAGTTCCCATCCATATTACTGATGACTTTGCCACCTGACACAAGCTTGTTCATTACATAACATAAGAATGGGTGGCACCCAGGAAAGATAGCTCGCCTGATATTTGAGTTGAGTCGTTGTTTTGATATGATTTTCGCTGGATGCAAGTGATCAATCACTGTCAGGCAGGGATCTTTCATAGTTAGATCTTTCGCTGTTCTGAGAACTGCACCTTATTGCGTGGACTGCACCAGGGTTGCAGTTCAGATAGGCTTGTAACAGGATCTTTCATAATAGGATACTCTTTCACCCTAAGGAGATAGATGAAGCTGAGAACCAGAAAATTCCAACGAGCAAGAAAATGAAAAAAAAATCTGAAAATCAGAATTTAGAGTAAGGGAAGGGAACAATTCTAACGCGCAACAGCCTCACTATTACTACTACACATTTTAGTTGGCCACTTACCATACAGAGAGTAGATATTTTCTCTCCCTACAGGACTAAAAAAGGAGTGTGCCCTCATTGTTCTCTGGCTCTCGCCATTATTCCAGGCAGCGAGCACTTCTAAAACGAAAAATAAGATTTCTGAAGCTTATGTAAACTTAATAAAAGTGAAATTTTGGTTCCACCATTTTCCATGTAATGGAAGGAAAATTGATATATTTTATTTATGCCTATAAAAAAAGTAACTTTGTACCATAGGGATAACATGAAATTTAATTATAGAATGTGAATGCTAGTAACTTCACAGTAGTAAAATTTAAACTTTATAGTATGCGATTATGTATCAGCATCAGTTGCAATTAAGGATCATTAGGGGATTAGGGGTTGTATAGTACTGCATATATTGTCGTCACATGGATGTGGTTAGTTGTCCTATTTGCACGCAAGTCTTAATATTCACAATGGTTTTGTTGGTCCATGGAAATAATTTTGTTTCCTGTCTGGTGCGCGCTGTACCTGCAGCCATCAACATGTCAGGTTGTGGTCATTCTGCTGGAATGGTTGTGGAGCATGAAAGAGAAGAATTGGTAAGCAGAATTCAGATGCAACACAAAAAAGTATATCTGACAAAATAAATTTTTACTGTAGTTAATTATCTAATTCTACATTGATATATTTCAAAAAATATGAAACATTCCAACACATGGCTACCACAAGAACAGAACTCATCATTTGGCCCATAACCGTATAGCTGAAAAGATCATACACAGAAAATTACGTGAGTGTTTCTAGTATCTACACCTAGCAGAATGCCCCAACGAATGGGTCGTTACATGTCATTATAACTGTGACTAGGATCAGCTAGTACACTAGTAATACTCAACGCATGTTCGTAGCATTGCTTGGCATGCCTGCGCAGTTGTCCTCCTCCTCGTCTCCATGGATGGGAGTGGACAGGTAGATGGGTCAGAGAGGCGGAGGTAGAAGCTCATCCAGATAAGCAACCCACGAAGGAGACAATGAGCTAGTGGTCCGGGAGAGAGAGGGAGCGGACGTAGAGAGGGTGGATATGTGATGAGGTAAAGAATAATTAGGTGGTGGACATGATTATATTGGGCGAAAGAAATAAAGTTGTGGGCCCTTGTTGCCTATGTTGATGCCTTTCTATATTTTGAGCCGTCTCTACAAATAGTCTCGACATTATAATCTGGTGACCGCTGCACATCTCTCCCTTTATCTTCCATCGACCTCCCAGCCACGTTGCATTGCATTGGTACCATACAAAGGTCTACCAGGATCTTGCATTGGCGTTTCATGCATACATGCGAATGGGTGGCACTGGGAAAAAAGAGCTTAACAGATATTCCAGTGCATCAATGCATGGTCTTGCAGCGTAGACTAAACACCTAATGCAAGTAGCTAGAATAGATGCACGCTTGAGAACCATCAGGGCATTGCTCGGCAAGAACAGCATAGAAAGCACAGTTCATTGGGACCTTCCCCAATCAGAACTGGACAAATGTCTAGAAAATGGATGTAGAGCATAAATGCCGTTTCTTCATCTAGCTGCTACTGCAATCAAAGTTGCTGACAGCCGACCCAACCATCAAACAGGGGACCCAGCGAACCCAATTTGCAATTGTGCTTTTACCGGCAAGGCATGCTTCTGCACATGGTGGCAAACTGTGTCTTATTCCAAAAGAAGGAGGGCTTGCATTATGTACGGTGAACTTCAGAGATTGGTGGATGCAAATACACAAACTGCAAGGTCAGGGGAGGGATGCGCAAGCAGGCAATCCTTATAACTTATACTACATGGAATTTGCGGAAAGAAAGATGCAAACAAGTATTTCGTAATAAAGCATGCCCCTACCGAAGATCTACTAGAGGTGATCAAAATTGACCTATAATTGCTTAAGCTGTCTGGGCAGGAATTGGAGTATTAGTTGAATAGAACAGTTTCAAAACTTTCCCCTTGTTTGCCTATTTTTGTTTCCTCTTACTTTGTATTCCTCTTTTTCTTTTATTTTACCATATAATTTATTCAAATCTGCCCGATTATGCTAAACAAACTCCCTTGCACCTTATTTTTCCTCCAAAAAAGCTGGGCCTTTGCATTAAATGCACCTGACCCATGCTGAAATTAATTGCCTGGCACCCAATCGAGCCATGGCTTAATTTAAGCGCTGAGGGTATAAAACAGAATGCCCTCGTCCTCCTCTCCTAGTAATAGTCTCCACATTTCAATCCAGTGACCACTGCACATCTCTCCCTTTACCTTCTGTAGATCTCCCAGCCACATTGCATTGCATTGGTATGGTACAATCGGGTGCCCCAGGCTCTTGGCGTCTCATGCATACATGTGAATGGGCGGCACTAGGAAAAGAGAGCTTGTCAAATATCCTGGTGCATTCGTGGTTTCGATGTTCACATCATGGAAGTTAGCACGGTCTTGTAGTGTTTCCTAAACACCTTGCACAATTAATTGAGGTGGACTCTGGATATGCTACCAAATAACATGACCTATCAGAGACAGTTGCACCTGTTCAGCATGTATAATCAATGTTTGGACTGGAGTAGTAGTCATATTTAAGGTGTAAAATATATAAAGTACTATTGTAATGTCATACTAATATTCTTGCCATGCATATGTAATGTTCTATCTTAATTACCAGAGTCATGCAAGCCTAAATACCAGAGTCATTGTATAGACAAGTTTTACTTGGAGCAACTTCCCTCGAAAACTCAGTTTATATTGATTTATCCACTGCCATCAAAATTGTTTGTTTTTCCTGTGTACCCGCTGCCGAACACACGCAGATCCAAAAACAACAAGCGGCTACAAGTCACCAAGAAATGAATGTGCATGCACAGTTCTTTTGTGAGCTCACCATGTGGATCGACGTCCATTGCACATCATGCATATGCATGTGTTGAGCACGGCGTGGCTTCAAAGATGATAACAGAGTTCTAAGACCATGACCCAAAATGTGATGCCAGACGAATAGCTAGCCTAGGGCATGCTTAACACATAGCAGACTTGGTCACATAATAAATTATACTGTTTATTTTCTTCATATATTGTAAATCACACATTTTCAATTATTTAATCAATTTAATTCAACTAATTTACTGTTCACACTGTTTTATTCATTTTTTTATCCAGTCTGCTGGAAGGTCAGACATAGATTTTACAGACACAATATTCTTTCCCCGTTTCTCTTCACCAATGTAGCTAGGCCTTGATCCATGGAAGCCACCTTGCCATACCAGCTCCGGTTACCGTCCCAACCACTGTGAAAAACGTATCCCAACCAGGGAAAAAAAATATCGGCCGGTAGAATCCGAAATTTTCGACATATCCCGTTTATCGGCTAGGTCCGAAATTTTTCCTCTATCATCCGAAATTTTCATATTTTTAAAATTTTGTCATCCAAATAGACGTCAAAGCCCACCAAATCCTCTAACCTTAATCCATGTTTAATTTTTTTCCCCTTCTCTTCCAAGTTCAAGTTGTCACCGCCACAACACACTCAGCACGCTCCAGCTATGTCACTGCCCTCATTGAATAAGCAATTGATAATATGTTTTATTTAGTTTTTTATGTTAGATTGTTTAGAAATGATCTATGTGCTTTCCTGAACAAAATGAGTCATTTTTTGTCTAAATTTCTTCCGAAATTTTATTTCTATCGCCGATAAATTTTCGATATATCCGATATTCCCGTTTATCGGTGACTACCGAGATTTTTAAAATACCGGTATAGAAAACCTTGATTCCAACCACCTAACCATGCTAGTGACCTGAATGCCATCGTACCCATGCCCACCGAGGAGCATAAAACCAAGTGTTCTCATCCTCCTCTACCGGTTTCCACCCTAGCCGGCTTCCAAACTGGTGGCCACAGTTGTCCCTCTGTCTGTCTGTCGTAGCTGCTACTGTTGACTTCACCGGCTGCTGCAACTTTAGAAGCCAAATAAACCTAGAAGTAACAATCGGTGTCGGTATAATTAAACCACTTACGCTGCACTGTAAGAAACATAAAAGGGACACTAAGGAGCCAAATAAAGCTAGAAGGAACTTCAAAGCTGTAGCAGGACCCTGTTGCTTGCATATCCTCCACTCACTCTGTACTAACTCTTTACTCTGCAGTCGCATGCTGATTTCATCGTGTCATATATATTTTCGTAGCAATCATATGTTTAGGAGATCTATGTTTCTTCAGTATAGTTCTTTTGAACTTACGTAATTGGATTTGAGTATAGGTAACTATAGTGCAAATTAAAATATTAACTACCAGAGAACATGTTTTCACAGATGGACGAATTGTATTAATAGAGGCAGGCTCACTGCTCTCCTGAAGAAGATGGTGGTTTTTGTTAATCTGGATATCCAGAAACCTACACAAAGCAGCTTCATGTGAAACTATATTTCTAGAGGTGGATGCTTTAGAAAACTCGCCCTAGATCATGGTTTTCTATTTTTACTTTGACTTCCTATTTACACAACCAGGTGCTTGCCTGAGCCCTGATAATCCCGATTAACAGACACTACAATCTTGAGGTGGATGCTCACACGGCTTCTGTATATATGTTTTCACCTTCTGTGTGGAATCCACATTATAGTAGTGTGAGTCAAACATATAGGATAGAGAAATAATGTCCCAGCAAATGCAAGTTTTCTCTCCTGACTCAGAGAGTGTGATCTGTTTGAAAAAAGAACCGGTTCCAACTAAAGGAAATTTGAATTATTCAAATAAATTCCTTATCTGATCCTAGTTTCAGGCTGAATTATTTCCTGCTCCACCAAGGCCCAAGGGCCCATTTCTTTTCTCTCTGAAATGTCCCATCAGGGGCTGCCTACGACCATATATATCAGTCTGAGTCTAGGCCACTTCACCCTTATCTTTCTCCTCTCCTTAGTCGAATCCGGTACCACAAGCACGGCACTGAATTATACAATACCACATCCCCATTATGACATTGCCATGTGAATGGATGGCACCAAGAAAACTGAGCTCGCTCGGTACCACATAGCAATCACAAGACTGTTGTGCAGTGTGGCTATAAAACCACGAGAGTGTCCATTGTGAGGGGACGATATAATTAAATCACTCTGGATCTTGCTCAGACGAAATAAGGAATCCAAGCAGCAGCTCAAAACTGGAAGTAAGATCAAAGTTGTATCAAGACCCTTTTACACTGTAGTGTGTACTAGCTTCTTACACTACTGGAAACCCATGCTTTGCCGAGGGCCAAATCTCAGGCACTCGACAAAGACACTCTTTGCCGAGGGCCAGTCCCAGGAGGCCTCGGCAAAGAACGGCCCTCGGCAAAACAAATCTTTACCGAGGGCCACGGCCCTCGGCAAAACAAATCTTTGCCGAGGGCCACGGCCCTCGGCAAAGATGTCCTCGGCAAATTAGGCCCGTTGGGTCACGGCGGCCACTCCCGTCAGGCTTTGCCGGGGGCCAGTCGTTAGGCCCTCGGCAAAGTTTTTTTGGACCTAGTTTTTCGGCCAAAATTTTTTTATATAAATAGTCTTTGCTGAGGGCCATGGGCCAGGCCCTCGACAAAGATTTTTTTCACCCAGTTTTTCGACCAAAATTTTTTTTTTAAAAAATAGTCTTTGCCGAGGGCCCAAGGCCAGACCCTCGGCAAAGACCCCCTTTGCCGAGGGCCACGCTAGGCCCTCGGCAAAGATTTTTTATTTTTTTTGTTTTTTAAGTCCATTTTTTTTGTGGTGCTATAATACATTGTTTTAAACACAATTTGAAAATTTTGGCCAATTTTGTCTTTTTTAATATATTTTCTTAATTTATTTCGATTTGTTGATTTTTTCTGAATATTTTAAATTTGAACTGCAGCTGCATAGAATAATGCAATGTAGTTTTTCGAAAAATGTTATTCATCGTATTCGGTGTATGTTGAGTCCCTGGTGTCGCTGACGCGTGGGTCCCACCGGTCAGTGACCCGTCCCCGCTTTCCTTTCTTCTTCCTCCGGCCGACGCCGTTTCCATCTCTCCCGATCCGATTCGATCCTCGAATCTTCTTCTTTCCTTAGTTGGCGAACCCTCTGGACTATAAAAACGGAGCCCTCGGCCCTCCCCGCTTGAAAGCCCAAGTTTGGTTTTGGTAATTAATGACACCAAGTTGCTAATGCCATGTGTTAAGTGTTTTGAGTTAGGCATAAGCAACATATGTGATGAAGATGTACGTGGCAAGGAGTGGTGGCCACAAGATCACAAAGAGATGGTGCATGGACATGAAATGATGATCATGGTGGAGATGCACATGAAATGATGGATATGATGATCAAGTGAAAGAGAAGGATCTAAGAGCGCAAGGCAAAGGTATAACCATAGGGTTTTCCTTTTGCCGGTCTAAGATGAGTAGAGAAGTGATTGACCGGGTTTAGGATACATAGCCGACTATCAAGAGGGGCAATCACGGTTAGCTCGGGAATCAAGTGCCACTAGATCAATGTCTTGAGCATATGCATTTAGGATCTAGTAAAGAGCTAACATAACGCCTTGGAAAAATGTTTGTGAAATGCTAACACACATGCACATGGTGGTGTACACTTGGTGGTGTTAGCACTTTTGCGAAGGCGGTGAAGTTTTAGTGGTAGAGAGGGGTTTGGGGTCCTCTCTCCCTCCCGCCGAGCTTGCGAGGCGGGATTCGGCGCTTTTTGGAGAAGTGAAATGCCTATTTTCTATTGCGCCGAAAGTCGGAAAGAAACGGAGGCGAATGGAGGTCACTGCGTGCACCGGACGCAGCACCGGACGCTGCACCGGACTCTGCACCGGACGCGGGGCGCGTCCGGTCAGTTCATCGCGGCGCGGGTGCTGCTAGGGTTCGTGCACCGGACGCGGGGCGCGTCCGGTCACGTACCACCGGACGCGTCCGGTCGCGTCGGGAGCTTACTGGACTCCCACCGGACGCGGGCACTGTGGCGTCCGGTGGGTCCTTCGGCGCGTCCGGTGGTTGTTTCGCGGTGCGCGGCTCGGTGCTGACCGGCGCGTCCGGTGGGTCACGGGACCGGCGCGTCCGGTCGTCACCAGCGCGTCCGGTGGCTCGGTCGAGCGCGTCCGGTCAACGGTAACGGCTAGTTGGACGAGCACTGTTCACGTCTGTCGCGTAGTGACCGGACGCGTCCGGTCATCCAGACCGGAGCGTCCGGTGCTCGCGATTTCAACTGCGTCGCTTCTAACGGCTAGTTGCGTACCCCTTCGTTATAAATAGATGGTGGACGGGTTTTGAGGGTAACTCTTGCACATTTTGAGACCTAGAGACATACTTTGAGCTAGAGAACAACCCCTCCACTCATCTCTTTGATAGATTGCACATCTTTAGTGAGATTGAGTGAGATTCAAGTGCATTGCTTGAGAGTTGCATTCTAGAGGCACTTGATCTTCGAGTTGCTGCGGATTTCTTGTTACTCTTCCGTGTTTCCCGACACGGTAGACGGCTTGGAGCAGCGGAGGTGATTGAGCTCGCAATTGGAGATTGTTGGAGCCTTCACCAAGTGTTGTAAGGGGTTCTTGATCCTTCCCCGCGGGAGTTCGCGAATTGGATACTCTAGTGAAGCTCGTGGCTTGGAGGATCCCCATCTTGTGTGCGGTTGTGCGGCGCTCGCCGAGGGCTCAACTCTTGATAGTTGATTAGCTCGCGAACCGACAAGTGGGTGCATCGCCACAACGAGGAGTAGCTTGCCGGGAAGCAAGTGAACCTCGGGATAAATTCTTGTGTCATTCTCTTCCCGAGGATTTCTCTTGTATGATTGATTAAGTGGTACTTCTCATCTCTACACGGCGGTATAATCACTCGAAGCTCTTCTCTTGTTTTACTACTTGTATCTAGCTTGTTGTTGTTGTGCTTAGTGAATAGCCTTGTACTAGACTTGTGTAGGTGGCTTGCTTTTTTAGTTAGAGCTAGTGCTTTTTGCTCCGCCACCTTTTGTACTAGCTTGTGGTTAAGTAATTATTGTAGAAGTTTTTAATTAGGCTATTCACCCCCCCCCCTCTAGCCTTTTTGGACCTTACAAGTGGTATCGGAGCCGAGGCACCGTTTATTTGAGGCTTAACAACCTACGGTGATAAAGAAATGGCTCAATTAAGTTTGCACATCAACAACACCAAGAAGGCACCTCACTTTGATGGTACAAATTATGCATATTGGAAGGTTAAGATGACCGCACACCTCAAGTCAATCAATAGAGAAGTGTGGAAGGTCACCGAAACAAAATTTGAGGTTGCTAATCCGGAAGCACCTACACCGGTGGAAGAGAAGAAGCTCCAATGCAATGACATTGCCATTAGTGCTCTTCATGAGGCACTAGATGACAAGACATTTGAGCAAGTGAAGAACTTAGAAGTTGCACATGATGCTTGGGCCAAGCTAGAAGAAACATTTGAGGGCACCGAAGGCACAAAGACCGCCAAAGCATATATCTTGCAAGAAAAGTTCTCTAGTTTCAAGATGCAAGAAGATGAAAGTGTGCCGGAGATGTTTCATAGGTTGCAAGTGATTGTAAATGAGCTCAAGGCACTTGGTGAGGAAGTCAAGGACAACCAATTCTCTATGAAGTTCTTGAGAAGCTTGCCCAAGAGATTTGATACATTGATCACCGTGCTAGTGAGGACTACATTGAAGGATTCAACTCCTCAACAAATATTTCAAGAAGTGATGACCGATGATTCATATAGAGAAGATGATGAGAAGGATGAGTTGGTCAAGAAGAAGAAGAAGGATGATGAGAAGAAGAAAAGTGTGGCATTCAAAGCCACCACATCCAAGGGCAAATCCAAGATTGAATCATCAAGTGAAGAAGACTCAAGCTCTTGTGATAGTGATGACATTGATGAGAAGATGGCTCTCTTTGTCAAGCAATTTGGCAAATTCATGAAGAAGAAGGGCTATCGTGCAAGAAGAAGGAAGAACTCATCTAAGAAGAATGAGCATACCATGAGATGCTTTAGATGCCATAGCAAAGATCATCTCATTGCAAAGTGTCCTTATGATAGTGATGATGAAGATGCTATCAAGAAGGAGAGGAAGAAGCAAAAGAAGAAGCAAGAAAAGAAGGATAGCTCTTATAAGAAGAAGAATGATTCTCATGTTGCTACATGGGATAGTGATGATTCCTCAAGTGATGATGAGGATGACTACAAGAGCAAGAAGAAGGGACATGCTAGCATTGCCATCCAAGAGAAGGTCTCCCTCTTCGACACTCCATCATGCTTCATGGCTAAGGCCACTAAGGTATCATCCGATAATGAGAATGATCATGATAATGCTAGTGATAGTGATAGTGATAGTGATGAAGAAGAATTCACTAAAGATGAACTAATCACTATGCTAGAAGATTGCACTCAACATTATAAAGAATCTAGAAAGGAATGCAAGGGCTTGCTTAAGGAAAAGAAAAACCTTATGCAAGAACTTGATGAGCTTAGAGCATCTTATGAGAGTCTAAAGGTAGACCATAAGAAGCTTCAAAAGTCTCACACCAAGCTTGAAGAAGCTCATTCCTCTCTAGTTGAAAAATGTGAAAACATGCCAACTAATGTTGAGAAAGCTAAAACTTGCAACATAGGCATATCTTGTGATATAATTGATGAATCTTGTCATAAGCCTATTATTGTTGCTCCCACTAACCCTTCATGTAGCGCATCTACATCATCCTCATCTAGTAGTGATGGTTTCACTTGTGATCCCACACTTATAGTTGAGAATGAAAATCTCAAGAAGGAGGTAAAAGAGCTCAATCACACCTTGGCCAAGGCTTATGGTGGTGAGGACCGCTTGCTTATGTGCTTGGGTAGCCAAAGAGCTTCTCTCTATAAAGAGGGATTGGGCTATAACCCCAAGAAAGGCAAGGCCGCTTTTGCTCCTCACAAGACTCGTTTTGTGAAGAACAATGGTAGCTATTGCAAAAGTTGCAAGCAAGTTGGTCACATAGAGCGACATTGCATGAACAAGAAATCCAATGCTAAAGTATCCTCAATTAAGTTTGATTCTTTCTATATACTTACCAAGGGTACAAATGGTGTTCATGCTAAGTTCATTGGTACACCATGGGTGGGCTCAAAGAAGAAAGCCATTTGGGTACCAAAGAGCTTGGTCACTAACCTTGGAGGACCCAAACAAGTTTGGGTACCTAAAAAGAATTGATCTTATCTTGTAGGTCAATTACAAAGCCGGAGGAAGGCATTGGGTGCTTGATAGTGGGTGCACTCAACATATGACCGGGGATTCTTGTATGTTCAAATCAATTGATACAAGTCAAAATGGTGGTTTTGATGCTATCACTTTCGGCAACAACAAGAAAGGCAAGGTCAAGGGGCTTGGTAAAATTGCTATCTCAAATGACATGAGCATATCTAATGTGTTGCTAGTTGAGAGCTTGGATTTCAATCTTTTGTCGGTGGCACAACTTTGTGATCTTGGCTTCAAGTGTATATTTGGTAGTGATGATGTTGAAGTCATAAGTGTTGATGGATCAAATTTGATATTCAAAGGATTTAGACATGGTAGCTTATACTTGGTTGACTTCAATGATAGTGAGACACAATTGACATCATGCTTGCTTAGCAAATCTAGTATGGGATGGTTGTGGCATAGAAGGCTTGGTCATGTTGGAATGAAACAATTGAACAAACTTTTGAGGTATGACTTAGTTAGAGGCTTGAAGGATGTCACTTTTGAAAAGGATAAACCATGTAGTGCTTGTCAAGCCGGCAAACAAGTTGGAAATAAGCATCCGAGTAAGAGTGAAATGAGCACATCAAAGGCATTTGAGCTATTGCACATGGACTTGTTTGGGCCGACTACATACACTAGCATTGGTGGCAACAAGTATGGTTTTGTGATTGTTGATGACTACACTAGATACACTTGGGTGTTCTTTCTCTATGACAAGAGTGATGTTTATGATCTATTCAAGTCTTTTGTCAAGAGGGTGCAAAATGAGTTTGAGACTACCATCAAGAAGATTAGAAGTGACAATGGTAGTGAGTTCAAGAACACAAGAATTGAGGAATTGTGTGATGATCTTGGTATTGGACATCAATTCTCTCCAACCTACACTCCACAATCCAATGGTGTAGTTGAAAGGAAGAATAGAACTTTGATTGACATGGCTAGATCAATGCTTAGTGAATACAATGTGAGTCATTCATTTTGGAGTGAAGCTATCAACACGGCTTGCTATTGTAGCAACCGTCTCTATTGCCATGGGAAGCTTGGGAAGACACCATATGAGCTATTGAATGGAAGAAAGCCCAACATTGCATACTTTAGAGTGTTTGGTTGCAAATGCTATATTCTCAAGAAAGGCACTAGATTGAGCAAGTTTGAAAAGAAATGTGATGAAGGGTTCTTACTTGGTTATTCTACCACAAGCAAAGCATATCGAGTTTGGAATCTCACAAATGGCACCTTGGAAGAAGTTCATGATGTTGAGTTTGATGAAACCCAAGGATCTCAAAATGAAGCTCAAAACCTTGATGATGTGAGAGGAGATCAATTGTCAAATGCAATGAAGAACATAGACATTGGTGACATAAGGCCGAGGCAAGTTGATGATGATGATATCTATGTGATCAACCAAAGTGTGCAAATTGATACAAATCAAGCAAGCCCTAGTGGTTCTCATGATGAAGTGCAAGATCAAGGTCAAGCTAGTGGAAGCAATCAACTCCCAATACTCCAACCTACTAGTATTGCAAGAGATCATCCATTGGACCAAATCATTGGTGGAATTCAAAGTGGTGTTCAAACTAGATCAAGATTAGCATCCTTTTGTGAGCACTACTCTTTTGTGTCACTTGAAGAACCAAAGAAGATAGAAGATGCATTGAAGGATTCCGATTGGGTAAATGCCATGCATGAAGAGCTAAACAACTTTACTAGAAATCAAGTTTGGGAACTTGTTGAGAGGCCAAAGAACTACAATGTGATTGGTACTAAGTGGGTCTTTAGAAATAAGCAAGATCAAGATGGTGTGGTTGTGAGGAACAAAGCAAGATTAGTAGCACAAGGATACACACAAGTTGAAGGTCTTGACTTTGGAGAGACATATGCACCGGTTGCAAGATTGGAGGCAATTAGAATCTTATTAGCATATGCTTGTGCACACAACATCAAGCTCTATCAAATGGATGTCAAGAGTGCATTTCTCAATGGCTACATCAATGAAGAAGTTTATGTTGAGCAACCTCCCGGTTTTGAAAATGACAAGAAGCCCAACCATGTTTACAAGCTCAAGAAGGCATTGTATGGTTTGAAGCAAGCACCTAGAGCATGGTATGAGAGATTGAGGGATTTTCTTCTCTCTAAAGGGTTCAAGATGGGAAAGGTTGACACCACTCTCTTCACCAAGAAGCTTGGAAATGACTTGTTTGTGTTGCAAATTTATGTGGATGACATTATCTTTGGATCAACTAACCAAGATTTTTGTGAAGAATTTGGAAATATGATGGCAAAAGAGTTTGAGATGTCTATGATTGGAGAGCTTAGTTACTTCCTTGAACTTCAAATCAAGCAAATGAAGAATGGCACTTTTGTAAGTCAAGGCAAGTACATCAAGGACATGATCAAGAAGTTTGGATTGCAAGATGCTAAGCCAATGAGTACACCAATGGGCACAAATGATCAATTGGGTATTGATGCAAGTGGCAACATGGTAGATCAAAAGCAATATCGGTCTATGATTGGAAGTTTGCTATATGTCACCGCTTCTAGGCCAGATGTGATGTTTAGTGTGTGCAAGTGTGCAAGATATCAAGCTTCACCTAGAGAAAGTCACTTGAAAGCAACCAAGAGGATATTGAGATATCTTAAGGGCACTCATGATGTTGGATTATGGTTTCCAAAGGGGTCTAATTTTGAGTTGATTGGATATTCGGACTCCGACTATGGTGGATGCAAGATTGATAGAATGAGCACAAGTGGCACTTGTCAATTGCCTGGAAGGTCTCTTGTTTCATGGTCATCAAAGAAACAAAATAGTGTTGCACTATCTACCGCCGAGGCCGAATACATTAGTGCCGGTAGTTGTTGTGCACAATTACTTTGGATGAAAGCTACCTTGAATGACTTTGGAATCAAATTCAAGAATGTGCCTTTGTTTTGTGACAATGAAAGTGCAATCAAGATGACACAAAATCCGGTTCAACATTCAAGAACAAAGCACATTGACATAAGGCATCACTTCATAAGAGACCATCAACAAAAGGGTGATATTAGCATTGAGAGCATTGGCACCGAAGATCAACTAGCCGACATATTCACAAAGCCACTTGATGAGAAAAGATTTTACAAGTTGAAGAATGAATTGAACATACTTGACTTCTCCAACTTGAGATGAGTGCACCCCCACATTCTTAAATGACATGCCTCTCCTCCGACATAGCAAGGTAAAGTTGTTTGGCATATCATCCATGCTTTGCTAAGGACATGGTTAGAACATATAGACATATTTGCATGACAAATAGGCTCATTCATGAAAATCAAATGAGTTTAATGTATATATGGTACCACTATTGCTTCTATGTTTTGATTGATCTAGTGGTAGCATATGACATGTTTGTGGGCTTGCAAACCTAGTGTTGAATCTAGAAAATGACCTCATGATGTGTAATTCAACATGGTCAAGATAACCCTTATACTTTATGAGGTGTGAAGAAGCTTGTCCTTGGATCAAACCGAATTACATAGACTCCCTCATATTGATTGACTTAACTCTCACTAAAATTGGCACCTTTTTGGTGATTGTTGACAAAGGGGGAGAGAAAAGTCACAAAGATAGAAGAGTTACTAAGGGGGAGAGAAAAGATAGAGAAAGTTACTAAGGGGAAAGAAAAGTCACAAGGAGATAAAGGGGGAGAAAGATATAGCAAGGGGAGAGAAATTAAAATTGAGCACACAAGTAGGGGGAGCAAGCTCATGAATTAATTGTTGCATTTGTATGTGCATTAACATATGATGAATTGTTGCATTGCAAAGCTTAAATTCATATTCATGTTTGTTTGGTGTATGCTAGAAATAGAACTTGAATGATGATTTGTTGAAAGTAGCTTTATAAGTGGTATCTAGACACCTTTGCTTATAATGTTGATCTCACGGGGTACTTTAGTGTTTGTGATCTTTACAAGTAATGTTTTACAAGTGGTGTCTAGCTACATCGATGCTAAGGATGGTATATAAAGGCAACTCCGATTGGTATCACGCTTCAAAGGTCCATTCTATATACCTTAGCATCAATTTGATAGTAGTAACTCTCCCAAAATTCGAATCCATACATATGTGCAAAATTGAACCAAACTTATGAAAGCACATATGTAGGGGGAGCTAATACTATCGAAATTGAAAATTGATTTCATTTCATATCTTTGTGATGGTTGTCATCAATTACCAAAAAGGTGGAGATTGAAAGCCCAAGTTTGGTTTTGGTAATTAATGACACCAAGTTGCTAATGCCATGTGTTAAGTGTTTTGAGTTAGGCATAAGCAACATATGTAATGAAGATGTACGTGGCAAGGAGTGGTGGCCACAAGATCACAAAGAGATGGTGCATGGACATGAAATGATGATCATGGTGGAGATGCACATGAAATGATGGATATGATGATCAAGTGAAAGAGAAGGATCTAAGAGCGCAAGGCAAAGGTATAACCATAGGGTTTTCCTTTTGCCGGTCTAAGATGAGTAGAGAAGTGATTGACCGGGTTTAGGATACATAGCCGACTATCAAGAGGGGCAATCACGGTTAGCTCGGGAATCAAGTGCCACTAGATCAATGTCTTGAGCATATGCATTTAGGATCTAGTAAAGAGCTAACATAACGCCTTGGAAAAATGTTTGTGAAATGCTAACACACATGCACATGGTGGTGTACACTTGGTGGTGTTAGCACTTTTGCGAAGGCGGTGAAGTTTTAGTGGTAGAGAGGGGTTTGGGGTCCTCTCTCCCTCCCGCCGAGCTTGCGAGGCGGGATTCGGCGCTTTTTGGAGAAGTGAAATGCCTATTTTCTATTGCGCCGAAAGTCGGAAAGAAACGGAGGCGAATGGAGGTCACTGCGTGCACCGGACGCAGCACCGGACGCTGCACCGGACTCTGCACCGGACGCGGGGCGCGTCCGGTCAGTTCATCGCGGCGCGGGTGCTGCTAGGGTTCGTGCACCGGACGCGGGGCGCGTCCGGTCACGTACCACCGGACGCGTCCGGTCGCGTCGGGAGCTTACTGGACTCCCACCGGACGCGGGCACTGTGGCGTCCGGTGGGTCCTTCGGCGCGTCCGGTGGTTGTTTCGCGGTGCGCGGCTCGGTGCTGACCGGCGCGTCCGGTGGGTCACGGGACCGGCGCGTCCGGTCGTCACCAGCGCGTCCGGTGGCTCGGTCGAGCGCGTCCGGTCAACGGTAACGGCTAGTTGGACGAGCACTGTTCACGTCTGTCGCGTAGTGACCGGACGCGTCCGGTCATCCAGACCGGAGCGTCCGGTGCTCGCGATTTCAACTGCGTCGCTTCTAACGGCTAGTTGCGTACCCCTTCGTTATAAATAGATGGTGGACGGGTTTTGAGGGTAACTCTTGCACATTTTGAGACCTAGAGACATACTTTGAGCTAGAGAACAACCCCTCCACTCATCTCTTTGATAGATTGCACATCTTTAGTGAGATTGAGTGAGATTCAAGTGCATTGCTTGAGAGTTGCATTCTAGAGGCACTTGATCTTCGAGTTGCTGCGGATTTCTTGTTACTCTTCCGTGTTTCCCGACACGGTAGACGGCTTGGAGCAGTGGAGGTGATTGAGCTCGCAATTGGAGATTGTTGGAGCCTTCACCAAGTGTTGTAAGGGGTTCTTGATCCTTCCCCGCGGGAGTTCGCGAATTGGATACTCTAGTGAAGCTCGTGGCTTGGAGGATCCCCATCTTGTGTGCGGTTGTGCGGCGCCCGCCGAGGGCTCAACTCTTGATAGTTGATTAGCTCGCGAACCGACAAGTGGGTGCATCGCCACAACGAGGAGTAGCTTGCCGGGAAGCAAGTGAACCTCGGGATAAATTCTTGTGTCATTCTCTTCCCGAGGATTTCTCTTGTATGATTGATTAAGTGGTACTTCTCATCTCTACACGGCGGTATAATCACTCGAAGCTCTTCTCTTGTTTTACTACTTGTATCTAGCTTGTTGTTGTTGTGCTTAGTGAATAGCCTTGTACTAGACTTGTGTAGGTGGCTTGCTTTTTTAGTTAGAGCTAGTGCTTTTTGCTCCGCCACCTTTTGTACTAGCTTGTGGTTAAGTAATTATTGTAGAAGTTTTTAATTAGGCTATTCACCCCCCCTCTAGCCTTTTTGGACCTTACACCGCTCCACATCCCACCCTTTACCGCAGCCAAAACCGCCTAGGGTTAGCTCGCCGCGAGCTCGAGCTCCACCGTCCGCTCCTCCAAGCCGCGCACGTTCCTCTCTTCATCCCCGGCTATATTTTTGCCCTAGGTGAGTTCGCGTTCGAGTTCTCTACCCGCAGGTGTTCTCCGTTCGCGATTTCGTGCACCGTGGCGAGCTTTAGCGTTTTCCGGCGATGGCGCCGCCGCGCGAGTCGCCGTCGGGCTCTATTTCGGCCGGCGCGCCGCCCGTTCCCTCCCCCGATTGATCTGGACCGTCCGATCTAAAACGGACGGCTCATATTAGAAGATACCGGTTCGCTGGTGTTTTTGCTAAAGAGCCCCTGGAGTTTTCAAATATGTAACCCGTGGTCCAAAGCGTAAATCGGGAAAATACGTTTTGATTTAATAAAAACGTAATTCGTTCGGAAAAAGAAAAATACGCTTTCTCATATTTACAGATTTGCCACTCAGATTGTTTTAGCCGTAGAATCTTCGTTTTAACTCCGATTTGATCCATTCAAATTGCGTTAGATTCATATTTGCGAGCTCTATCTAATGATGTAACTGTACAGTAGGTTTAGATTAATTTATTTTCGAGTTTTAATTAAAGTATTTATTTTTCTATAGGAAATCTTTGGAAATTCATAACTTTGTCGTTTTAGCTCCGTTTTTCGTGATCTTCGCGTCTGTGTGATCCTAGCGAGTTGTAGATTCGTTTTAAAGACTTTTTATTTTATTTTCTTACTGTTGGTGTATTGTTCTAATTATAGCCTTGTTTGTCTATGCATGATTGCCTCTGGATGTGTGTTGTTGATAATGGTTGATCGAGTATAGACGGTGAACAATTCGTTGGAGATCAAGAGCCTTACTACGAGCAAGATTTTCAGGACCAGTTTGAGCAAGGCAAGTATAGCATGGGATTATCCTTGTTGTCCTATCCACCTTATGCAATTAATGTCATTATGCATTTATTCCTTGTTAAGGATGACTTAGTGATTGATCCTATACCTTGGTACCCATTATGATGCATTGATTAGTATGGCTAGTGCTTAAACATGGACTATGATCATGTAAATTGATTAGAGGAATATGCAATAAACATTAAAATATGATTTTGATTATTTTATAAAGGGGATTAGAGCATGTGTGTTGCTTTTGATGCTCTAATTGCTCTCCATAAGGACTCATCTATAAGCGACAATCCGGGATTTACAGTACAACTGTGGGGGCTATATGGCTCTGGCTTTAGTCATATAGAAGGACCTTTTCTAGCTTGTTAGAGGTAACCTTTTGGCGTAAGAATGGCTTGACGAATCGGGTATAGTGCGGCCTCTGTCCTTATGTGTATAGGCTGCGGGTCAATGTGCCATTTGGAAGGGGGGCTCTACATCTGTTTGCCGAGTGAATCTAATGGCCCTAACTTGTTAGACGAACCTTCGAAAGACTTCATAGTGTTTACCCTGTCTGCTCACCTTGGTAGTGTTTTGGGAGTAATTAACCCGGACATATGGGTAACACGACTCACAGTGAAAGTGTACAATCTCTGCAGAGTGTAGAACTGTTATAACAGCCGTACTCACGGTCACGAGTGGCCTTGGACCCTTATGGAATAGTTGAATAATTGTTTATGTTTATGTTTTTGCTATTCATTAATCATTTCACATGGATCATATGCTTATGGTTTACATTGATACCTATTGATGCTATTGATATGCTAAAATCATGTTAACTAAAAGCTACATGCTGATAAACCAATGATTATGCCTTTTTGAGCCTCATGAACCCCATGTTACACTTGTTGAGTACGAGATGTACTTACGCTTGTTTATTTCTCTTATTTGGATAAAAATCCTGGATGGGTAACAGATGGAGGTAATAGCGACTACTACGCCTACTTCCCTGAGGATTACTAGTCTTGCTGTCAACCAGTCAATGTACCTGTGACTGGAGCTACCACGAGAGATTTTTATTTATACTTCCGCTACATTTGTGTTAAGACTAAGTGTTTAAATATCGTGATGTAATAACATTTGCCATGATACTTCTGTTATAATTTGTGAACTTATGTGTGATTGATCTCTGGGCGCACATAAGGGTAAGCATTCCATTTGGTCGATAAATGGGTGTGACAAATTGGTATCAGAGCTCTTGTTGACTGTAGGACGCAAGCCTAGCTAGCAATGGTCGAAGTAGTGTCATCTTTACACTATTTTTATGCTCACTATCTTGCCCTTGTTATTTGATAAATTTTTATGCTTCTTATGTCTCATTCTATTACGAAATTTTGCCTCTATTCTAACTTCATCTAAAAATTATGTAGATGACTCGTGACCGTAAGACTGCCCGCATCAGCTTTGGAGGATACTACCCACCTCGTGCCCTGCTTGCAACTGAAGAGCCACAAGAGCCAGAACCTCAGGAACAAGAGAAGACCCCTGTAGCACCAGTCCAAGCACCAGCACCTCCCCACGAAGAGACTGAGCCTGAAGAAGATCCAGAAATCGTTGAGATTGAAGATGGTGAGGAGGAAGCTAATGAAGGAGTACCACCCCCGTCTCCACTACATGAAGCTCCTGAAGATATGCCACCTCCTCCAATGGGGTGGACTGTGAGGATCTACCACAGGAATGAAGGGGATGCTGTCTCTCATATTCGCCTAGTGGGGATGCTCACTGCTTACTTCGCTGATTGGCATCCAGCCGTGGAGTACGTCTGCTGGGAGTACACTCATCCACTAGAGAGCACGTACTGGAAGGCAAGGGCAAGCATCTTTGCACACAAGCAAGACAAGGGGGCATATCAGCTAGACAGGATGTTCTCTCATGTGGGACATCGAGCTACCATAGAGGATAACATTGAAGATGCTGCTTTTGAAGCATGTATGGGTCTCCGCTATCTTCGCTTTAACCTCATGAAGCATGACATTCATCGTTTCCTTCCTCGTGCACACCCCGAGTTTGGATGGGCTATGACAGATCCAGTGCAGCTAGAGCCACTACCTCGGGTGATGGTAAACTTTGTCTATGACATGATGGACAGGAAGCTGCAACTAGAAGAGATGGTGAGGACACAAGGGAAGACTATCAAGAGGTGTCAAGCAACCATTGATGAGCTACGAGCAAACCAAGGCATGCCCAAGATCTACGAGACCTTAGAGCATGAGCCACTTCCTTAGGAAGTAGGAATCCTTTATGTAATAAGAACGTTCTTAGTAACGTCAGTTGAGTCAGTCGAGTCTGTCGTGTGGTTTGAACCTTAATGTGCTAGTTGCTTTATTATTATGCTTATGTGTGAGTTGGATCTTTGTTTGAGTGTCTGGACTTGTAGGCATGTCTACAAGTTCCATTATTAAGAATAATAAGTTTAATAGTCAAGGAATAATAAGTGGGTTTGTATTATCTCGTTTCTGTCCTTACTGTTTTCTGGAGCAGTCTCTAATGTTTCTGCTATAGTTTAAAAACGGTTCGTGCAATATTTATGAAATTTTTATGAGAGAAACTAGACTCAAGCATATTTCAAATGCCACTGGAATCACCTTTTTATCTAATCTGGTTCGAGAGATATAATTTTCACAAGTTAAAGTTTCTGCACAGTCTGGAATCTGGAACAGTTTCTGTTACGCCTTATTTTTCATAGACTTAACGACAGAATCTGGTCTTGAGGTCTGAATAGAAATTGTGGATAATTTCATAAGCTTTCCAACCATATAAAGCACGCCTCTTTTGGACTTCTGTAGCCCGAGATATGATTGAAATACTGAACTGTCAATATTGCTACTCGTGCAGAAAACTTTCAGATCTCATTCTTAATCTTATAAGTGGTTGATAACCTGGATTTCTTAAAGTTTGCATGTTTATGGGTGGCAGATGGCCGGAAGAGGAAGAGGCAGAGGTCGTGGAAACATTCCCCCAAATCCACCACCACCACCGCCACCAACTATCGAGCAATTGCTGGCAGTACAGACACAGTTGATGCAACAACTGGTGCAGAATCAGCAGAATCAGCCAGTTGCTGGGGTTCAACCACGTGATAAGCGTGGTGAATTTTTGAAGGGTCGTCCCCCAGTGTTCACACATGCTGTTGATCCTTTGGAGGCCGATGATTGGCTTCGTGCTGTGGAGAAACAACTCACCATTGCACAATGTGATGACCGATAGAAGGTGTTGTTCGCTTCTGGGCAACTTCAGGGAGAAGCCCAGGATTGGTGGGAGTCATATGAGTATGGTCGTCCTGCCAATGCTCCTGCAGTCACCTGGCAGGAGTTTAGAGAGAACTTCAGGGCTTACCATATACCTGAAGGGATGATAGAATTGAAGGCGGAGGAATTCAGGAACCTGACCCCAAGGGTCAATGACTGTAGCTGAGTACCGTGACAAGTTTGCTCAATTGTCACGATATGCTCCACATGAGGTGGCCAATAACAATGATAAGCAGCGCCGCTTCTTAAAGTGATTATATGATGGACTACAGTTGCAGTTGATGTCCAATACCTATCCCAACTTTCAGACGCTTGTGAACCGCGCTATCGTGGTGGATAACAAGCGCAAAGAAATGGATGCTAAGAGGAAGAGGTTACAGGGACAAGCCTCCAATAGCAACACCCGTCCACGCACTGGTTTTCAACAGAATACTCAGCAGAGACCTCCTTCTGGACAGTGAAATCGTGGTCAGGCCCCATTCCGTGGACAGTTCCCTCAACGTCCCCCATTTTAGCCACAGAGTAGCAACCAACGTCCACCACAGCAGAATGGGAATCAAGTGCAGCGTCAGGGTCCTTCCAACAACACTCCTACAAAGACCAGTGCTCCCAATACCCCCAATAGGTGTTTCCGTTGTGGAAAAGAAGGTCACTTGTCTTACAACTGCCCGGAGAAACCTAATCAGCAGACTCCCCAGAGACAGAGCAGCCACCAGAAGCCCGCACTTAACTCGGGAAGGGTGAATCATTTGTCCCAGGAAACTGCAGTGGAGGAGCCAGAAGTTATGCTTGGTACGTTCGATGTCCACTCTACTCCCGCCACTATTCTTTTTGATTCTGGAGCATCACATTCTTTCATATCACAATCATTTGTTAGAATACATAGAATCCATTTGTGTGCCATGAAGAACCCTATCTTAGTAAACTCACCTGGTGGAAGCATGCCAGCATCTTATCGCTGTCTTCCCATTAGTCTCAACTTAAGGGGGGTAGAGTTTACAGTTAGCCCTATAGTATTGAGGACAGCTGGGATTGATCTTATATTGGGAATGGATTGGATGATGCAACAACAAGCAGAGATTCAGTGTAAGGACAAATCAGTTGTGCTGACAACACCAAAGGGTGATAGGATCAGGGTTGAAGTCAAAGTGCAAAAACAAGAGACCGCTACAGTGAACCAACTCAATGATGGTGCCAATCAGGAGGATCCAGTTGTGGAGGAGTTCCCAGATGTGTTTCTGGAGGAATTGCCAGGTATGCCACCAGACCGTGACATTGAATTTATTATTGAATTATTACCTGGAACTGCACCTATAGCTAAGCGTCCATATAGAATGGGAGTAAATGAATTAGAAGAACTTAAGAAACAAATTAAGGAGTTGCAGGATAAGGGTTTTATTCGTCCTAGTTCTTCACCATGGGGTGCACCAGTGATTTTTGTGGATAAGAAAGATGGAACTCAGAGGATGTGTGTAAATTATCGGTCTCTTAATGAGGTTACTATTAAGAACAAGTATCCATTGCCTAGAATTGATGACCTGTTTGATCAGCTGAGAGGAGCTTGTGTATTCTCTAAGATTGATCTTCGCTCTGGATATCATCAATTGAAGATCCGTGCCACGGATATACCCAAGACAGCATTTACCACACGTTATGGGTTATATGAGTATACAGTGATGTCCTTTGGTTTGACTAATGCTCCTGCATACTTCATGTATTTAATGAATAAGGTGTTCATGGAATATCTGGACAAGTTTGTAGTGGTATTCATTGATGATATACTAGTGTTTTCCAAGACGGAGGAAGAACATGCTAAACATTTGAGGTTGGTCTTGCAGAAGCTTAGAGAACACCAACTATATGCAAAAAGGAGTAAATGTGAGTTTTGGCTGAAGGAAGTTTCTTTTCTGGGTCACATCGTTTCAAATGGAGGGATATCAGTAGATCCTAGCAAGGTGAAAGATGTATTGAACTGGAAACCACCTATCAATGCAAGTGAGATCCGTACCTTTTTGGGATTGGCTGGTTATTATAGGAGATTTATAGAGGGATTTTCCAAGCTTACAAAACCAATGACTGCATTGTTGGAGAAGAATGCCAAGTTTGTGTGGTCCGAGAAGTGTCAGGCTAATTTTGAGGAATTAAAGAAAAGATTGACTACTGCACCCGTCTTAGTTTTGCCAGATCTGAATAAACCTTTCTCTATCTATTGTGATGCATCTCGACTGGGTTTGGGATGTGTTCTGATGCAAGAAGGTAGAGTTGTGGCATATGCATCGAGGCAGTTACGGAAGCATGAGTTAAATTACCCTACTCATGATTTGGAATTAGCTGCAGTAGTTCATGCATTAAAGATATGGAGACATTATTTGATTGGACACAAGAGTGATATATACACTGATCACAAGAGTCTCAAGTATATCTTCACTCAAACGGATCTGAACTTGAGGCAGCGTAGATGGTTGGAGTTGATAAAAGACTATGATCTAGAAGTGCATTATCATCCCGGAAAGGTCAACGTTGTTGCTGATGCTCTTAGTAGGAAGAGTTATGCAAATGAAATACAAGTAATGCCTATGCCAAAGGAATTATGTGCTGAGTGCAAGCATCTGAACTTGGGATTTACTACTAATGCAGTGGAACTAGTATTAGAGCCTACTCTGGAGCAAGAAATCCGTAAAGGTCAGCAGAAGGATGAAAAGTTAAGAGAGATAGCTGAAAACATAGCGAAAGGAAAATCTCCAGGATTTCGTAAGGATGAAAATGGTACGCTATGGTTTGGGAAAAGGTTGTGTGTGCCCGAAGATAAGGATATCCGAATGGCAATTCTGCGTGAAGCTCATGAGTCAGCTTATTCCATACATCCGGGGAGTACTAAGATGTATTTAGATCTGAAAGAGAAATATTGGTGGTATGGTTTAAAGAGAGACGTAGCCGAGTATGTTGCCTTGTGTGACACTTGTCAAAGGGTGAAAGCGGAACATCAGAGGCCTGCAAGATTGTTATAACCTATGCAGATACCCGAGTGGAAATGGGAAGAGGTCGGTATGGATTTTATAGTTGGGTTACCACGGACTCAAAGAGGATATGATTCAATTTGGGTGATAGTGGATCGTCTGACTAAGGTTGCTCATTTTCTGCCTATGAAGACTACATATAGCAGTGCGAAACTGGCAGAGTTGTATATGGAAAGAATAGTGAGTTTACATGGAGTTCCTAAGAAGATTGTGTCTGATCGAGGTACTCAGTTTACATCTCATTATTGGCAAAAGATGCATGAATCATTGGGGACCAAACTAAATTTTAGTACAGCTTATCATCCTCAGACAGATGGTCAAACAGAGAGAATTAATCAGATATTGGAAGATATGTTGAGAGCTTGTGCTCTACAATATGGTACCAGCTGGGATAAGAGTTTGCCATACGCAGAGTTCTCTTATAACAATAGTTATCAGAAGAGTCTTCAAATGGCACCGTTTGAGGCTCTGTATGGACCCCGTTGTTCTGGAATCAGACAGGGGAGAGTCAAGTGTTTGGACCTGATGTATTAAAGGATGCTGAAAAGAAAGTGAGAATGATTAGAGATAATCTAAAAATAGCACAGTCCAGACAGAAAAGTTATGCTGATACTCGCAGAAGGGAGTTGACTTTTGAGATAGGAGATTATGTATACTTGAAAGTGTCACCCATGAGAAGTGTGAAGAGATTTAACATGAAGGGTAAATTGGCACCAAGATATATTGGACCTTTCAAGATTATAGAGAGACGTGGTGAAGTGGCATATCAATTGGAATTACCCGAGAGTCTGGCAGGTGTAGATGATGTTTTCCATGTGTCACAATTGAAGAAATGTTTACGAGTACCAGAGGAACAGATTCCGATAGAGGAACTCACTGTTAAGGAAGATCTTACATATGAGGAGTTTTTGATTAAAATTTTGGAGACTGCGGACAGAGTCACAAGAAGTAGAACAATCAAAATGTGTAAAGTACAGTGGAATCGGTATACCGCAGAAGAGGCTACTTGGGAACGAGAAGAGGATCTGAGAAAAACCTACCCGCAACTGTTTGAATAAGCACCGGTCGAATCTCGGGGCGAGATTCATTTTAAGGGGGGTAGAATTGTAACACCCTAAAATTTGAAGAAAAGAAAAATAGGGAAAATGTGATTTTTATATTTATTTTTGTGAAGCATGCAACTATAGAATAAGAATAATTTTATAAATTTAAAATCAAATATAAGGGTAGAAACATGATTGAGCATTCATGCTGCTGCATTTGGAGTTTTGTATTGAGTGGTTTAAATCAAATTCAAATTTGATTTGAAAATCATTTGAAGAATGGATTTGAAAAATTGGAAAAGAAAAAGGAAAGGAATTTACCTTCTTACCGGGCCGCATTCCTCCAGCAGCCCAGCTTCCCGGCCTGCTTCGGCGGCCCAGCTTCTCTCTTTCCCCCGCACGCCCGCATCCCTTGGGCCGAGCCCGAGCCGCGGCCTGCTAGCCGTCTCCCGCACGCGCGGCCCGCGTCCCGCCTGGTGTCGCTGATGCGTGGGTCCCACCGGTCAGTGACCCGTCCCCGCTTTCTTTTCTTCTTCCTCCGGCCGACGCCGTTTCCATCTCTCCCGATCCGATTCGATCCTCGAATCTTCTTCTTTCCTTAGTTGGCAAACCCTCTGGACTATAAAAACGGAGCCCTCGGCCCTCCCCGCTCCACATCCCACCCTTTACCGCAGCCAAAACTGCCTAGGGTTAGCTCGCCGCGAGCTCGAGCTCCACCGTCCGCTCCTCCAAGCCGCGCACGTTCCTCTCTTCATCCCCGGCTATATTTTTGCCCTAGGTGAGTTCGCGTTCGAGTTCTCTACCCGCAGGTGTTCTCCGTTCGCGATTTCGTGCACCGTGGCGAGCTTTAGCGTTTTCCGGCGATGGCGCCGCCGCGCGAGTCGCCGTCAGGCTCTATTCCGGCCGGCGCGCCGCCCGTTCCCTCCCCCGATTGATCTGGACCGTCCGATCTAAAACGGACAGCTCATATTAGAAGACACCGGTTCGCTGGTGTTTTTGCTAAAGAGCCCCTGGAGTTTTCAAATATGTAACCCGCGGTCCAAAGCGTAAATCGGGAAAATACGTTTTGATTTAATAAAAACGTAATTCGTTCGGAAAAAGAAAAATACGCTTTCTCATATTTACAGATTTGCCACTCAGATTGTTTTAGCCGTAGAATCTTCGTTTTAACTTCGATTTGATCCATTCAAATTGCGTTAGATTCATATTTGCGAGCTCTATCTAATGATGTAACTGTACAGTAGGTTTAGATTAATTTATTTTCGAGTTTTAATTAAAGTATTTATTTTTCTATAGGAAATCTTTGGAAATTCATAACTTTGTCGTTTTAGCTCCGTTTTTCGTGATCTTCGCGTTTGTGTGATCCTAGCGAGTTGTAGATTCGTTTTAAAGACTTTTTATTTTATTTTCTTACTGTTGGTGTATTGTTCTAATTATAGCCTTGTTTGTCTATGCATGATTGCCTCTGGATGTGTGTTGTTGATAATGGTTGATCGAGTATAGACGGTGAGCAATTCGTTGGAGATCAAGAGCCTTACAACGAGCAAGATCTTCAGGACCAGTTTGAGCAAGGCAAGTATAGCATGGGATTATCCTTGTTGTCCTATCCACCTTATGCAATTAATGTCATTATGCATTTATTCCTTGTTAAGGATGACTTAGTGATTGATCCTATACCTTGGTACCCATTATGATGCATTGATTAGTATGGCTAGTGCTTAAACATGGACTATGATCATGTAAATTGATTAGAGGAATATGCAATAAACATTAAAATATGATTTTGATTATTTTATAAAGGGGATTAGAGCATGTGTGTTGCTTTTGATGCTCTAATTTCTCTCCATAAGGACTCATCTATAAGCGACAATCTGGGATTTACAGTACAACTGTGGGGGTTATATGGCTCTGGCTTTAGTCATATAGAAGGACCTTTTCTAGCTTGTTAGAGGTAACCTTTTTGGCGTAAGAATGGCTTGACGAATCGGGTATAGTGCGGCCTCTGTCCTTATGTGTATAGGCTGCGGGTCAATGTGCCATTTGGAAGGGGGGCTCTACATCTGTTTGCCGAGTGAATCTAATGGCCCTAACTTGTTAGACGAACCTTCGAAAGACTTCATAGTGTTTACCCTGCCTGCTCACCTTGGTAGTGTTTTGGGAGTAATTAACCCGGGCATATGGGTAACACGACTCACAGTGAAAGTGTACAATCTCTGCAGAGTGTAGAACTGTTATAACAGCCGTACTCACGGTCACGAGTGGCCTTGGACCCTTGAATAATTGTTTATGTTTATGTTTTTGCTATTCATTAATCATTTCACATGGATCATATGTTTATGGTTTACATTGAGACCTATTGATGCTATTGATATGCTAAAATCATGTTAACTAAAAGCTACATGCTGATAAACCAATGATTATGTCTTTTTGAGCCTCATGAACCCCATGTTACACTTGTTGAGTACGAGATGTACTTACGCTTGTTTATTTCTCTTATTTGGATAAAAATCCCGGATGGGTAACAGATGGAGGTAATAGCGACTACTACGCCTACTTCCCTGAGGATTACTAGTCTTGCTGTCAACCAGTCAATGTACCTGTGACTGGAGCTACCACGAGAGATTTTTATTTATACTTCCGCTACATTTGTGTTAAGACTAAGTGTTTAAATATCGTGATGTAATAACATTTGCCATGATACTTCTGTTATAATTTGTGAACTTATGTGTGATTGATCTCTGGGCGCACATAAGGGTAAGCATTCCATTTGGTCGATAAATGGGTGTGACAAAAGTTAATGTTGATTAGAAATGTAAATTCATGCAGGGATTTTTTGACATTGATGAATCTTACAAGCCTTGGGTTTTGAAGCCTGCAAGCAAAAAGTGGAAAGATTTCAAGGTTGTTTTGAAGAGGAAGTACTTTGATCCTAATTTATCTAGGAGACAAAATATCAGTAATGGTTGTGGAAAAAGGATTCCAGCACCTCAATGGGAGTGGCTGGTGAATCACTGGACATCAAATGCGGGACAGGTATGCTGTTGCTATGATCGAGTTGCACATTTATACTATTATTATTTCTAGTAGGCAGCCTCTCTAGTCTATAGAATTGACATGTGCTACTAGCTAAAAAATTAACAAATTTGTACTATTATCTAGCAGCCTTTGTAGTATGTACTAGAATTTTAGAAATGGAAGAAAATGATATTGACATGTACTACTAGCTAGTAGCACGAGTTGGTGACTGGATAATTTTGTTGAAACATAGAAGATCAAGTTGGGGAACAGGTTCATAGTTTACTAGATTTTAAGTTGGAAATGCAGAGCAAAACCACTATAAACTTTCACCCACGATCTTATGGTTAGTCATCGCCTTCTTGTACAATTCGCTAGCCTTACCAATGTATTTTCTTGATATACTAGCTAATTTATTTGATAACATGATGTTTTTTCTTGCTATACTAGCTAATTTCTTTCCTCAACTTAATGTATTTATTTAGCTTAAATCTGAGAAGAACAAGGCCACTAGGGCACTGCAACTAAATGGAAGGCACACCACTGGATCGAGAAGTAATGCAGTTGTTTTAGATCAAATGATATTTCCTAATTGTAGAGCCATTATTGTTGTTGACCTTAAATCATTGTTTGCCATTGTGTGCTACCACCTAATGTTCTTAATACAAAAACTAAAGGAAGGAAGACAAATAGGCCGTGCTGAGCTCTATATAGCAACACATACCAGAAAAATGGATAGCCAATTGATGATTACAGCTTTGAAAAAATTGTATGTTGTTTTCTCTTTTCTTCCTCCTACTGGTTTATTAGTTTACTTATGGTTGAAAATTTTATTTGGTCATAACTTTTTTGAAGGAAGAAATCCGAAGAAGATTTCAAGAAGACCCATCTTTGACTGCTGAGGATACCCATGACAAGGATTTATTCTCAACATTGTTCCCAAAAGAGAGGAGTGGAAGGAGGACTGGCCTAGGTCTATTAGCAGGTGGTGTGGGCTCCGCTCGCATATCTGAAGCTTTATTTGAAATGCAGGAAGTGAAAGAAGAAAATAAGAAGCTTTGGGATGTGGCGAAAACCCTAATGTCAAATCAAACTAAGTTGCAGCAGCAATACAATGAACTAAAAAGTCAAGTTTCAAGTTCCCAAAAGTGCCCTTCTATTGATACTAGTCCAAGTGTTGGTACAGTAGATGGGCAACATTTGCATGACAAGGATGATGATAATCAAGAATCAATTTCACATTCACACAAGAGACATGGAGTAGAACTTGAGGTAAATTGTGTCCATTTGAGTTGATTTACTGATTAGATGCAGTTTGTAATTAGTTTTCTCTTCAATCATTAGGAATCTGGAAATGTTAGGATGCAAAGTCTGCAAAAAATAAAGAGAGAGACAACACAACACACACTTCTGGGAAATTCCAAGGACAAAACACCTCCGCAAAGCCTTCAGGAGATATCAAAGAAGCAAAGAAGATTTCAGACACCACTTCATAAGGTGACTGCTGTGCCTTTTCTCCTGTCAGTCTTTTCTAACTAAATAGTAGATAGATGACAGAGTTAGGAGTCATCTTTGTAGGATGAATTGGAAGATATAAAGTGTGGTATGGAGGTTGGTTTGGCATCACCAAATAGTAAAAAGCTGGTGGCATTGGGGACCATTCAGAAAACTGATAGGAAAGCTAAAGCTAATGATGGCCAACCATTGGCGGATTACATTGAGGTACTTGTGAGCATAGTTTATAAACAGACAACCCTGTTACCTCGTGCATATGGGAAGATACAAAATCTTGGAAGTGCTACCGCCCATTGCATACCATGGCCTCGGCAAAATGTATGATCCCTGGACTTAAAAATGGTTATTTCGTTAAATGCTAATATTGAAACTGAATCAAATTTACTTTGTTACATTGCATATCATTTGTTCAAATGGTAGTCAATTGCACTCCAAGGTATGACTCTATCTTAAGCATCGACACTTACTCAACTTTGGCTTGAAATATGATATTTTCGCTGCAGTTTTGTAGCTCCATTAGCCAAATCACAGTGGACACAAGAGAGTCTCGAGGGCTTAAAAGATCGACATCAAAATCTGACAAAGCTGATGCTGGAAGGTGTGTAATGAAAAACCAAGTTGCTTCACAGAATTTGGCAGAAAACAAGGCAAATGGGAAGGTGTGTAAAGAAAAACCAAAGGAACCTACATCATCCCAGATTGTACAAAGTCGCAGCAGCAACATACATATAACAACATCTCGATGTTAGTACAAACTAAAGTAAGAATCTCTTACTTTCAGTTCCTGTTTTTGGAAGTCAGTTTTGAAAATTCAGGGTCAGATTGTAGACATTAGTTTAGTACTACTGCCATGCAGTTATGAATATTTTCTCTGTTTCTTAGTGTTACTACCTAAGATGTAGACATCCGCAATATAGCAGTATAGCAGTGATAAAGTAACACAGATACTTTCATTCAATTATGGTTCGCAATATAGCAGTAAAGCTCACCGATTTTTTTGAGTGAGACTTGATACTATGCCTTTCTAGAGGGCATATTTTTGGCCCTTTGTTGCAGTCCCTAAATCTCAAATAACCAAATGTATATTTTTCTGGAGGGCACATAAATTTTGTCGTATATTTTAGTGGCTAATATGACAAGATAAAGCTTAACCCGATGAATTATTTGTTTTGGTTGCTATCTCCTTTGTGCCTTGCATTTCTTTGATATATGCTGCAGTTCCATCTGTACAACTTGTTCATTCAGATCCTTTCACTTGTTCAGTTACTCATACCTCTGAATTTTTTCATGTCAGCATCCACCTCTTCATCTATCTTGCTCATTCAGTCATCTAATATTTTTTTGACGCAATTCAGTCATCTAATATTGTTGCATGCATCCTTATGTACTTCCGATAGTCACTAATATTGTGGCATGCATCATTATGTACTTCCGATACTTATTGGGATATTTTCTTTTGGTTGCAAACAGGACCAATCACCAAGTGAAGACAGTGGCAATGGGGCAATATCTATCCAATTGGATTTATACTAGCATATGTATATAGTTTTGATGTGACCATGTCATGCTTTTTAAGCAGGAAACTTGTCATTGATAAATGAGAACCTAATAAACAATAGGACTAAGGATTCATCATTCATGAATGAGAACCTAAAGTATACAGTACTGAGGATCATGTTTACTTTTCTATTTTATGGATATTTGGAGATAGTAACTTATGTCTCTATGAAAGATTTTAATATTTGGATGGATATATACATTGTTAATGTGTGCTCACATTGGTTCATTCTCGAATGGATTGTGCTGATTTACCTTGGTTTTGGAGGCATTTTTAATAACGCCTCCATCAATGTTTGAAGGCTTATAGAAAACGCCTTTAAAGGGTATCATAGGCATCTAGAAAATGCCTTTATATATTGATATTGGAAGGCATTTTGAAAAAAAATGCCTTAAAAGACCTTTTGAGTCTAGTTTATAGATGGCATTTTGAAGTATGCCTAAAAAGGTTTTTGAAGGCATTTTTAAACGCCTCCTATAAACAGCCATGCTGTAGGGCTCTCTCTCTCTCTATATATATATATATATATATAGCAACCCCTTGAGCAAAGCACATCAAAATTAACCTAAGGAGAGCCCTGAGTTTGGGAAATCTCTTGTGTATTAAATCATAATTTTCTCTCATCCCGCCATGTCACCTTCGCCCAACTCCGAGGACTTCTCCAGCAAGCTTTTTCGGCCACCTCGAGCGTTTCCGGAGAAGACCATCACAACCATGAGGTTTGACTCGTCATTCTCTACACCAAAGTCCCTTTCTTTACATCAATCCAATCCGTCACCCTTTGACCGTTTTCCGTCCGTTTTGAACTTTTCCGGTGAGTCTCCATGAACGCCTTTGAAGCTCCTTCGTTCCGGCCATCCAATGTGCAGCGTTCGGCCTCTCACTTTGGCTCCATGCCGTGCGGCTCCAGCGCAAGCCTCCATTGCGCCCAAAGCCCCTGTACTCGACCGTCACCTGGCTGCAGCAGGCCGCCATCGCTGCAACTGCACGTGTGCATAGTGGGACGGCGGACGAGCTCGGGTTGGCCCAGCCGGGTGCCGCTTCGTCTTCGCCCTTGTACGCGTGCCGCTGGTCAGCCCTGTTTCAGTGTCTGCCCAGCCGGCTCCAGCCTAGCCCCACAGCCCAAGCTCCCTCACTCACTCCATGGCCATCCTGTACGTGGTGTTTCAAGGAAGGAGATGCTGACCTATTGTGGTCATCCCCCAATCCTATTGTGGTCATCCCCCAATCCGAGTCGCTATCTGCCCGGTCTGAGGCCTCCGCTCCCAGCGCCGTTGATCCCACTTTTCCTGCAAGACTCCAGATGAATCATCAGTGCTCGTCTGGCTCGTGCACGTTTAGGCCTCCGCCACCTGGGGTACTCATGTCCCAACATGATAATCTTGCAGCCGCAACATGTTGATTTCTTCTCTATTTTATGCAGCAGCAAGTTGACTACTGCTGCCTGTTGGAGTGCTGGTGATGTCTAGAGCAATGAATGCCGGAATGGTCACTAGAAAGAAATTGTAGTAGTTGTGTAATAAGAGATGCGCAAGTCAGGGAGCAGATGGCGCAAGCCAGGGATGACACTCATCCGCTGATGCCTGCTCGGGGTCAGATGAATAGGTGAGCACGGGTAGGGATGGGTAGCAACCGTCGGATGCCAACTCACTGCCCGAGGTCAACGCGGTTGCAGAACAAGAGGGAAAGGGAGCATCGTCAGTGAGGGGGATGGACGGCCACCACCACCATCCAGAATACAGAGATTTCATCACCACTTAATCTAGTGGGACAACTCTGCATTTTTTGCATTATGGGTCTCAGATTTTTTTTTTGAATCAGGGTCACGGATTTGTTTGCGTTGGGCCAAACTAAATAACCCCTCAGGTACGGAAGTACAGTTATATGGGCTCATGATGATTTGGATCCGAAAGGATCTTAGCGGAAGGTAGAGGGGGTCATTCCTCATCTTGTTCAGGATGGATTGTCTATTCTACAGTATGCGGATGACACTGTGATCTTTATGGGTCATGATGTTGAGAAGGCGATCAACATGAAATTGATTTTTGTGTCTACAGACTCCCTTATCACATTTTAAAAAATCTAAGTCCAGTCTTAACAAGAAAAAAGCTAAACGTCGTTCCAAATGAAAGGCATTTTTTGGAACTGCAACGGTTTTGCTGACCTTAAAAAGTATAGATTTCTATCCGACTTGACAAAAGAAAAGAACCTAGATTTCATTGCCTTATCGGAGACTGGGAGAGCCAACTTTTCACAATCAACTTTGAATAATATCTGCGCTGGCAGAGATTTTCTTTGGCACTGTATGGCTCCAAGGGGTCGGTCTGGTGGTATGATGCTAGGTATAAATCCTTTGATTTTTGACATTGGTCAGATAGAAGAAGGAGATTTTTTTTATTCGGTTCTTGTTAAGACACAAGGACGATGATTTTAAATTTAATTTAATCTCGGTTTATGGCCCTGCTCAATTAGATCTAAAAACACAATTCTTATCTGAGCTGGTTAGAGTATGCTCGAAAGACACCTTACCCATTATTATAGGTGGTGATTTCAACATTATTCGTAGCCCGGATGAGAAAAACAATGAAAACTATAGTGATAGATGGCCTTTTTTGTTTAACGCGGTCATTGACACTCTAAACCTTAGAGAATTAGAGTTGACAGGAAGAAAGTTTACTTGGGCTAACCGTTTACAAAATCAGACCTTTGAGAAACTAGATAGGATTCTACTTTGTACGGATTTTGAGTCTAAGTATCCGCTCTCAACAGTGGTTGCATTGAATAGAGAGATTTCTGACCACACTCCACTTTTATTTAGCACAAATAATCCATCTTTGGCTTACCAACCACAATTTAAGTTTGAATTGGGATGGTTGCTTAGAGATGGTTTTTGTGAGATGGTGCGAGATGTTTGGCTCAGTGTTATTGTAAACGGCAGCCCTTTAGAGAGGTGGCAAGCGAAAATTAGGAGGCTTCGCCAATACCTCAGAGGCTGGGCAAAAAATGCGAGTGGGGCTTATAAGAAAGAAAAGAAGGAACTGTTAGATAAACTTGATGAGCTAGATAAAAAGGCAGAAATGTCTTTGCTTAATGAGACGGACTTAAACCTCAAACATGTGTTAAATGAGAGACTGGCCGAATTACTGCGTGAGGAGGAAATTAAATGGTACCAAAGGGCAAAGGTAAAACATTTACTGGAGGGTGATGCTAATACTAAATATTATCATCTGTTGGCTAATGGTAGGCATCGAAAGACTCGTATTTTCCAGTTGGAGGATGGTGAGAATATAATAGAAGGTGATGCTCAACTAAAACAACATATTACCAACTATTATAAAAACCTTTTTGGTCCCCCGGAGTGCTCTTCTATAGTGTTGGATGAGCACCAGGTCCAAGACATTCCTCAAGTTTCTGATCTGGAAAATGAGTTTCTCACTGAGTCGTTTTCTGAGTCTGAGGTCAGAGCAGCGGTGTTCCAGATGGAACACAATAAGGCACCAGGTCCGGATGGATTTCCACCAGAGTTTTATCAGGTCTTCTGGGATTTAATAAAAGACGATCTGATGGCTCTCTTTATGGAATTTCATGAGGGAATTTTGCCTTTGAATAGTCTCAACTTTGGTACTTTAATATTATTACCAAAGAAGAAAGATGCGAAAGTCATTCAACAATATAGACCAATCTGTTTGCTGAATGTCTCTTTTAAGATCTTTACCAAAGTGGCGACTAATAGACTATCTACTATTGCCCAGAAGATCATTAGACCAACACAAACTGCCTTCCTCCCAGGAAGAAACATCATGGAGGGCGCAATAATTCTGCATGAGACGATTCATGAACTACATTCGAAAAAGCAAGATGGAATAATCTTTAAAATAGACTTTGAAAAGGCCTACGATAAAGTAAAATGGAACTTTTTACAACAAACCTTAGCAATGAAAGGTTTCTCTCATAAGTGGTGTTCTTGGGTGCAGCAATTTACACAGGGAGGAAATGTAAACATTAAATTGAACGACCAACTTGGTTCCTATTTCCAAACAAAAAAAGGACTAAGGCAAGGTGACCCCATGTCACCAATACTATTTAATATAGTGGCAGACATGTTGGCTATACTAATTGCGAGGGCCAAGGAAGTAGGCCAGGTAGAGGGGGTCATTCCTCATCTTGTTCAGGATGGATTGTCTATTCTACAGTATGCGGATGACACTGTGATCTTTATGGGTCATGATGTTGAGAAGGCGATCAACATGAAATTGATTCTAAGCACTTTTGAGCAACTTTCGGGGCTCAAAATTAATTTTCATAAAAGTGAAATATTTTGTTTTGGTAAAGCGAAGGAACATGAGGTTTTCTATTCGCAATTGTTTGGGTGCGGGGTGGGTAAGTTCCCATTTCGTTACCTTGGTTTACCTATGCACAATAGAAAGCTATGTAATAAAGATTGGCAGTCAATAGAGAACAGAATTGAAAACAAGCTTAGCGGATGGAAAGGAAAGCTGCTTTCAGTAGGAGGTCGACTGGTCTTAATAAAATCAGTGCTCTCTAGCTTACCGATGTTTATGATGTCTTTCTTTGAACTCCCAAAAGGAGTTTTAGAAAAGATCGACTGCTTCAGATCAAGATTTTACTGGCAAAGCGACCATCATAAGCGAAAATATAGATTGGCCAAATGGAAAATTATGTGCCAACCAAAAACACAAGGTGGGTTAGGCATACATAATTTGGATTTACAAAACAAATGCCTGTTAAGTAAATGGCTCTTCAAATTGCTAAATGAGGATGGCTTGTGGCAAGAATTATTGAGAAATAAATATATAAAAGATAAAACTCTAGGGAGTTGTACCAAAAGGCCCACTGACTCTCACTTCTGGAAAGGACTGATGAATGTCAAAGATAGTTTTATGTCTTTTGGTTCATTCAGAGTAAAAGACGGGGCACAAACTCGTTTTTGGATGGACACCTGGTTGGGAAACCAACCATTAAAAGATAAATTCCCCTCGTTGTTCAACATTGTGAGAAGAAAGCAGGATCCTGTGGCAACGGTACTTGCATCAGTCCCGCTAAACATCTCCTTTCGCCGTAACTTAGTGGGTAGGAATTTAAGGGATTGGCATCGAATTGTTGCCTCTTTACAAAATATGAACTTACATGGGGAAAAGGATGTGTTTGTTTGGGGATTACATTCATCGGGTACCTTTTCTGTTAAATCCATGTATGCTGCACTAATTAACAATGGGGTCAGGGTGTCACAAGATTTATGGCAGATCAAAATCCCTTCAAGAATAAAAATATTCTTGTGGTATTTAAAAAGAGGTGTCATTTTAACTAAGGACAATCTTGCACGACGAAACTGGAATGGTGATAAGAAATGTTGCTTCTGCCACCATCCAGAAACTATTCAACACCTTTTTTTCCAATGCTACTATGCTAAATTCTTGTGGCGTGCTGTACACTTGTTGTTTGGGTTATCTCCCCCCATTAGTATAGACGATTTATTTGTAAATTGGTCTAAGTCGGGCGATACCACACAGAATTCATTGTTATTAACTGCAGCATCAGCTCTATGTTGGACAATCTGGTTAACAAGAAACGAAGTGGTTTTTGACAAATGTAGACCAAAAACTTTTTTGCAGGTGCTATTCAGGGGAACCCATTGGCTACGGCATTGGGCAGGACTGCAGCGGCGTGATGATCTACGGAAAAAGTTGACCTTAATTGGGCAGCATTTGGAGACATCAGCATTGCACTTCTTCAGCTCCAATGGGTGGTTATCGACTAGGTTTATTGGTCTTCATTAGTCAGAACTTTACTTCCGCGTTGTTTTCCTTGTGTCTTTTTGTAAGTTTGAGAACCCAGTAGGTTGTGTGCTGGTCGTTCGAACCAAACTTTGTAATAATTGGCCTGATTCTACCCTAGGGTGGATGAAGCCGGATATAATTTATCCATTATCTAAAAAAAAAACGGAAGTACAGTTATACACTTTGAAATAAATTTACAATTAGTTCCTGGCCCACTAAATTTAGGTTCCGACCCACAACTTAAGTTCCTCTTATTAGGTTCTTCCTGTTCTTTAACCATTAGATCTCACCAAATGGATGGCTGTCATTTAAGACACTGAGCTACAACTGGGACCTTTGATGCTGGATAGCTCAACTCACTGAAATCATGTTTGTCTACTCTACATGATATGTCTTTGCGTGTATATGTTGAATAGGTAAGGTGGAGCTTGGAGGGGTGAATAGAACAAAGACAGTGTCGTGCTTATATAAACAAGAGAAACAGCCCACATCCAACCCATAATAAACATATAAGAAAATGATATAAGTTGGGCACTTCCCAACGTTAATGCACAAAATGAGCAGGATGAAACTAAATGACAAGCTGATAGAGCAGTTCAACTAGGTGCTACAACAGGGGATAAACCAGTGCTACTGTGATTCATCGGTAGCAACGATGATTTAGCAAGACCAGTAACTTGTCTCATGCTAACAGAATTTCCCCACAAAATTCATGTGGTAGTATTCCTAAGCATGATAATTTCTAGACTACCAGTGATTAGAGTCATTCTTGGCAGTGGACATTGCAAAGTCGATAGCGCCTGAGAGTTTCTGGAAATTGGTGGCGCTGATGAGTTTCAGTTCTTTGATTTGGAGCACCACTTTGGTTTCTTGATGCCTCCCAACCCTCATAAAACCTAATCATAGATGCCCGGCCTGTGAATGAATATTTGATGACCATCCTAGTACAGTAGGCGTCAGCTACAACTAGGACATCTGGTGCAGATCAAATGGCTGAACTCACTGAAATATATATATATATATATATATATATATATATATATATATATATATATATATATATATATATATATATATATATATCATGTTTATCATGATATGTCTTACCATGTGTTGATTACATAAGGTGGAGCTTGGAGGGGTGGAATGGAACATCATGCTTATATAAACAAGAGAAACAAGCAGCCGGCATGAAACCCATAAATAGCACAACTTATAAGAAAGATGATGCTGTAATTAAGTTGGGCACTGGCCAAAGTAAATGCTTCAGAGCGATGACCTGAAACTTCATCAATATGCAAGACAGATCACCTGAGTGCCTGTCCATGAATAGGAACATATTCAATTGATTTGAAGCTGCAGTCAGAAAACAATTATTCCTATACGTAGAAAATTAGGCATTTGTAAAGGCAGTCTGAAACTGCCCTTATTAGAAACCAATTTGTCGTATGGGCCACAAGGTTGACTGCCCCTATAAATCAATTAGGAGAACACAATTTAATGTAACGCAACCCATGCATGTGCTATCAGCTTGTCCTGTCAAGATTTATCTTGATCAAATACACTTTGACCTACTTTATTATATATCCATCAGCACACAAAACACTATCTGCTCCAGTTTGTAGGTTGTTTCAGAGTTTTTTCGAAGTCAACCATGTTTAAATTCGAGAGAACTATTTTTGTTTAATTTATGGGAGCACAAATATGTGCCCTCTTTTTTATTTAGTAGCTACAACTAATAAATCGATTTCCATAGAAGGGCTCTCTAGAGACCCATCTTGCGCAAGTCTTGGCCATTGGGCCCCTAGATGATTTTTAGTGGCTGTAGATCAAAAGGTCAACCTCTTAAAATAAAATCTAGTGTCTCCTATAATATATTTTTTTACTAGTGAAGACCACGAACTGGCTGTCAATGTAGTTTTGGACCAGCAGTAGATCAACCCTCCTCTCCCTCCTTGTTGACAGACACTCTATCCTCCTCCTCCTCCTCCTCTCTCTCTCTCTCTCCTGGTTTTGATTAATGTTCCTTTATTTAATTTTGTCCCTAAACTGCTGGCACGCTTGGCCCATTTAGTGTTTAGGAAAATACTAGTTAATTACTGTTTCCACACATGGTGGTACATGGAGTTTCATACTGGCGACTAGTAAATTTGTGATAACATGTTCAGTTTGGATGGCTTAGCACCCAGGGACTCAGGATATATACTAGTACGGACAAAGTTCAATGAGTTCCAACTCCAAGTCGAATGCCTATTTTCATACCTATAGATGGCCGGCATCCAATTAGTTAGCGATGATCAAACTTCTTACCGCGTCTCTACAAGTTCAATGACTTCGAACTCAAAGTTTTACAGATTATCATATTCGTGTTAAATATAATCACAAAAACATGAAAAATTAAAGCAGCGGGGCATGGGGCGTGCTAGTCAATGCTTTGTAGTGAGCACCAGACCCTGGTTACTACTCCAAAGCATGCCATCGACATGCTCCTTAACATTGTTAGTCACCATGATCCCCACAAAGCAATCACTCGCTCCTCTCCTTGTTTCCATTAATTAATGATCCTTAATTATTTTTGTACCCAACCTGCTAGCATGCTTGGCCCTGCTCTAGGCATTGTCCTGACTGGTGAGCCATCTCGTGACCATATATACTACCCAACAAGCCCTCAGCGATCTCATGACCCTATATACTACCCACAGTATCTCCCTCGCTCATCGGTCACTTCCCCAGTTTCGACTCTAGCCATTTCGATCAAACCCTTTATCCAGAGCCCTCTTGTGTCTTCTCTCCATCTCTCCTAAATGACTTCACCACCTGCTGCAGCCTTAGTGATCTCGTATGAATGGGTGGCACCGAGAAAAGAGAGTTTGCTTTTTTCTTCCTCTGAACTCTCCAATTAGAAGTTCGCAGAATGTAGGTGAACACAATCAGGCACATTTGAATAGAACGTACCGTTTGCCAAAATAGCAGAGGGGCAGCTATGAGTTAACAACATCCATCTTAGCAAAATCTGTTATACCAACTGTGGGGATCGGACTGGTACACAAAACATTAGTACTGGCAGTTCTAAACCGATTTTCAGGGTTTTTACCATCCTCCAGTGTGAAAGGCAAGTAAAAATCACGAACTTTATAGGCATCTTCTAGAGAATTGCCACTATGCATTTTTATTGGTAATTTTCTTAAGGCTACTGCCAGTAGAATTCATGTATTTTTATTTGTGGCAAACTTAAGAAAACAACCAATAAAAATGAATTTACATTGGCGATTCATGGCTTGGACCCACAGTTTCATTTCTAGTGGCGCTTATACATTATGAACTGCCTATAAAAAATAGCAAACATCAGCGAAAATCAATTGTGTATTAGTGTCCCCCACAGTTTTTGCCTAAAAAAATCTGTTGTAGCGGTCAAGAATGTCAATGGTCCACCCTCTCTATACTATGCATCTTTTTGGTATGTGTCCATGCCCAAGGAAATGGGTTACAACCGCCAAGCAAATGTGTCAAAAATGTTTTAAAATCTCAGGGGAAACCTGTGGCTAATGCATTACATTTGTATGCACTCTACTGAATTTTGTAGTGCATATTTGAGACACCTACACAAATTCAAATAAAAAGTTTGAACTAGAAAGTTTTAGATCTCTCGAGTACTACAACTTTGATTTATGTCATTTCTCATCCGTGGTCAATTGAAAATTCATAAAAAATATTTATTTTAAAATAATGATTTTCCTTGGTGGTTTACAATAGCAATCAAGAAAATGGTTGTCTACCTTAGCAGTTTATTACTACAACACTGAAGGAAAATTGCGCATTTCCCTGAGCCTGAGTGGAACCACGAAGGATACAAATTATGTTGGCGGTTTACTACAACCCCAAGGAATTGATTATTACGACTTGGTGGCTGGATTTTGGCACTCAAGAAAATTCTGGACCCCATGGAATTTTTATTTTCTGGTAGTGTGTCGTGCGCCAGGGTGAGAGAGCGCCACCGTGGTTATAGGATCGCTATGGATGTGTGAGGAGCATGCAGCATGGGTCTTCGGTCAGCAACTTCGCCAGAAAGGGCTCAATGTGGATGGGGAAGGAGTGTGCCATGTGGGGGAGCACTGCTGCCTGTAGGGAGTGCATGGCAGGGTGAGATCGCTGCCGCTGGCAAGGGCCGTCACCTGGAAGGGGGAGCGCACTGACGCGACACCCATGATCTTGGAAGAGTTGGAGTGACAACCAGATAGACAGGGTGAGAGTGATGGATTGAGGGACAAGTTCTGTGGATTGAGGCATCAAGGGACAAGTTCTGTGTAATATGATAAAGGAATGTTAGAACAAATTGAAAAAAGAAGTAACAACGACACTCTATCTGACAGGTTGGTTACTTCGAAAAAAAAGAGTTTATGAATTGGGATAGTCTGATTGAGTATCATCGTGAATAATTGAGGTTTCTCTAATGCCTATCCCGACTATAGAGACAAAGAGTTACAAGTACTGTGCATTATAACGATGATAAATAGCACAGGGAACTGTAATCTTCAGGTCTACTACTCACAAATGAAACAGGAGTTACAGAAGACCTGATGGTGAGTTGAATTGACCAGAATGATTTTTCTGTTATCTTTCTGCAGTAATTTCATGGATTGTTCTATATATAAGTATACTATAGCAGTACGTGCTATATACTGATAGAGTTATACAGATCAGGAATAATGCAACCTTGCGGGAAATAGTACAAATCAATCATCAATTGCATAATCAGCAGGAGCATTCTGATTGACGAGCTGCTCTTTCCTAGCTTGAGTGAGCCAGTCACGTAAGTTCACCTTGCTGCTAGTGCCGTGTGGTGAACAGAATATTCCTCAAAACTTGCTTATGCTACAGAACATGCAGTTGGCCCACAATTTGTTCTACCATTGCCTCGTGGTACCCTGTCCAAGAGATCCTGGTACCTCCTATCCCTATGCCTAGCTAACAATTGGATCTGGAGCAGTGCGTGTTCCATGGCATGCAACCTGGTTTCTTCTACACATAGGAGGGAAGGGACTGAATTCGACAAGGAATAACCAATGGGTCTTTGGCATCTGTTCCATATAGCAGGTCGCTGCTTGTTTGCTTTTTATAAGCCTGTACGTGGTCCTTCTCAAATAGCCGCAGCGGCTCCATTTGTCCCAAGTGGCAGGCTGGGCCCAAGGCGTCATACATGACCAATAATGACGGTTAGTGAGAAGCTGCCACTACAACAAATTAGGCCTTCTATGACTATTTTCATATGACAAAGCACTTTTTAGTCATAGAAACAATGCGTTTATGATAATTTTTCTTTGGATGACAAGTGTTTGTGACGAAGTTGTTTTTTAGTCATAAACAACCGTCACCTTGCCTTTCCCAATCTTTATGACAATAGCTCATGACGAAATTGATGGAATGTGATGGTCATAAATTAAAAATCATTTTGCCCAATCTTTGTGACAATAGCTCATGACGAAATTGATGGAATGTTATGGTCATAAATGAAAAATCATTTTTTAATAAAAAACACCTTGCCACACCCACGTGTAAGGTAAATATTAACTTTAAAACAGCTAAAAATTATCACTGCGTGCACGATGTACACATGCATGCAGATAGTAAATGGCATTGAGTAGGACTGTCGTCACCAATGATTCAAAACACACATGCATGTGAGCAGCTGGGGTATACGGAGTAGTAATATACTATATCTTCATTTCAAATTATGTGCTACGTAACTAACTGCAGGACAACACATCAACCATCAACTAACATTTGTTGCTGGCTGGCTGCTCGGCTGCTGCAGCCACAGCCGCAAACCATGGCTGCCGAACACCTCCAATGTTTTTTTGCAATCACAATATATGTTTTTTAACTAAAAGTTCTGATTGCTAGGTATGAGACTTAGATAATTGGTGTGTTCATTTCTTATTAGTGTTAATTTCTGACACCATGTTCTTTGCAGGCTGTTCGACTCATTTTGGTGATCTACGACTGTGTGGCTGGAGTCTGACACCATGTTTTTTTTTTTTTGCTTTTGGCGTGACTGGAGTGTGGCTGTTCCTGTTGGTGATCTGGTGATGACAAAAACTTGTGCTAGTTGTTGTTGCCGTGACTTAAATGTGACTGGAGGTTGGCTGCTGCTGTTGTTGAACAAGTGATGACTGGAACTTGGCATGCTGCTGTTGACGTATGGCTGGAACATATAGAATTTTGGTGGACCTATTTTGTTGTGATTCATGTGTATGGCTGGTGAATGGTTAGAACTATTGTATGAACCATTGTATGGCTGTTGATCTATTGAAGTGTTGTATGGCTGTTGCTCTGTTGAACTGTTCTATGGCTGTATGAACCATTAATTTTGGAGGAAATGATCAGTTTAGTTGTCTAATTATTATTGTTATTAAAATGTATGTGGTTTATTATTTATGATGATTCTTTATATGGGCTGCTTGGGATGTAATATCAGATGCAAACTGGGCTAGAAACTACTGGGCCTATATGGAGGCTGTCAATAATTGGGCCAAAAAAATGGCTGGTCGGCCCATAGGCCAGGCTTAGTTCATTTAGAATTGTAAAAACTAGCCCATGGGCCAATCGGGCCAAATTCATATTTATGACAAATATTTTCGTCATACTTCCTGTGCCGCGTTATACGCCACGTCATGTGCCACGTCAGCACATAAACACTTGTCATCATCCCATCTAATATATTATGACCAAAATAGTGACAAATACCGTAGTCATAACCTGGTGACAAACGTGCAATGGGCTGTTAGTCACAGAAGGGGTTTTATGACCACCTTCTATGACAACTGCCATATAGTACCAGAAGGGATATAATGACAAGACAAAGGTTGTAATTATCACAATCAGTTAGTCATAGAAGGCCTAACTTCTCGAGGTTTCTGAAATATAAGATGCATGCTCTGGATGTGGCTTGCTTCTACCAAGTTTTCCTTCCAAATTCTTCATCACCATGCTTTGTGTGAAGAATATATTTGTTAGTTTTCTTCAATTTTTATGAGAAAAAAAATAAAATCTTCCACATGTGCTCCGTCACAAATGGTGGCAGACTGCACATGTCATACATGGCGATTGGGTGTCAGGTATCATAGATGACCAATAGTAATTGCTAGGGATATATAGTCTGCGTGGGGCTTTTGGAGATATATTTAAAGACGACCGGATGGTCTTAGTGGCTCCCTTCTACCTAGACTTACTTGCGATTGTTCATTGCCATGTTGTGTGAGATAGGATAGAGAAGAAAAGAGCGTATGTGTTGTGGATGAAAAGGATCTGAAGACGTGTCTATACCCATGGCCATGCAACATGGATGCCCATATATATAAGCTGCATTGGTCAACTTCCTATTGTTTTGATACCCGTTTGACCTGCCGGGTGTTAGCATAAACCACGTCATGTACGTGCATGGCGTGTGTGTCATGGTCTAGTGCATGTGTCATGGTCTAGTGCGTGTGTGTCATGGTCTAGTTACTTAGGTTAGTGGAGGTTGTGGCCGAGTTGTCTGGGCATTTGGCGTCGGACGCGGTATCCAGCATGAGCTGGTTCGTGGCCAGATGAGACCAAGTCCCATGGGTGAATGGATGGCTCCAAATGCGTGGAGAGCGTGTCGCCAGGAGGACGGGCATTCTTGCGTCGTTGAAGCTGTGCATGGCTGCCGTAGTGCTGTGGGCTATAAATAGCTCATGTAAACCTCATGTAACGGTGAGCCGAGAGAAGCAGAGAGAGTGCCGGTGTTGTGTCGCCGCTGCAGCGTTCGTCGTCCCGGCAGGCGTGAATCGTCCAGCGAGTCTCCTCTCATGTTCCATGTGTGTCCCGAGTTGTGTTATCATTAATAATAGCCAAGATACAGGCGTTCGTCGCCGCGGCGTTCGTTGCCGAAATTTCCTTATCTATTGTTTATGTTCTCGTGATCGTCCGTCGATCTTCGGTTCCAACAATTGGTATCTAGATCCCAGGTTATGGAGAGGAGAGCGAGTTGAAGATGTCAACGTTGAAGATTAGAGACTCGAGCTCAAACAGCCCCGGCGATGGCGCACCACGTACGGTCGTGGCGGAGCACGTCATCGGCGGCATGGCAGAAATCCCAAAGTCTCGTCGTGGGATTCGTTCGTGCTGGTGGCGGGCGGCACGAGGTGGCGATCAATGGCAGTGGTGCGATTAAGCTCCAGGCCGTGTGTCGGTCTGTGGAGGTGTAGGGCATGTAGTTGCCTTGGTGAGGCGGAGCCGGATTATCGGCGTGTGTTGCCGGCCGGAGAAACGGTGTGTGTCACCGAGAAGAAGGCTCTGGCGTTTGCGCAGAGATGGGGCATGCAGAGGTGGCCGCATCAGGTCGGAAGGCTGTGGTGGCGGCCGTGGCGATGATGATGATGATGACAGTTGCAGAAACTCTGGCAATGCCAAGTCAAGATTAGGGGGAGGTGTTGTTTGACGCCGCCATCGATGAACCGATGCTCCTGTGTGGCGGGATGCATGGTGATGTCATGGTTTATGGGTTGATTGTTAGCATAAACCACGTCATGTATGTGCATGGCGTGTGTGTCATGGTCTAGTGCATGTGTGTGCATGCGTTCTATTTTTAGTTGCTCAGGTTAGTGGAGGTTGTGGCCGAGTTGTCCGGGCATTTGGCATCGTAGGCGGTATGCAGCACGAGCTGGTTCATGGCCAGATGAGACCGAGTCCCATGGGCAAATGGGTGGCTCCAAATGCGTGGAGAGTGCGTCGCTAGGAGGACGGGCATTCTTGCATCGTTGAAGCTGTGCATGGCTGCCGTAGTGCCGTGGGCTATAAATAGCTCATGTGAACCTCATGTAACGGTGAGCCGAGAGAAGCAGAGAGAGTGTTGGTGTTGTGTCACCGCTGCAGCGTTCGTCGCCCCGTCAAGCGTGGGTCACCCGGTGAGTCTCCTCTCGTGTTCCAAGTGTGTCCCGAGTTGTGTTATCATTAATAATAGCCAAGATACAGGCGTTCGTTGCCGCGGCGTTCGTCACCGAAATTTCCTTGTCTATTGTTTATGTTCTCGTGATTGTCCGTCGATCCTCGGTTCCAACACTGGGTTGTGATTGTGGCCTGCATGAAACAAATGGCATTTGCTAGGACTTGTTAGTTTTTACCCTCTCATGAACCGAATGATGTAAAAATTGACAAACCAAGTTGCAACAATTTGCCACACGCCTAAACTTAGGCAGGATTGACAATTGCAACTTTGGCTGTTGTTTGGTTAGCACCATTTAACGATGACGTTCTTCTGGAATATTAGATCCCATGTATCAATGACTAAACAAGGCATGTCAAGAGTGTGGCAAGATTCTTTTAAACACTTTTGGTTATCTTGTTCTGTGCTAGCCATGTCTCTGAATTTCAACAGGGTTATCTATCTCTTTTGGGAAAGGAACTAACACCTGATAGTGTCATAAACATGATTGTGCAAGCAGCATGAAAACTCTTCTGCTGAAAACCGCAATGCTAGAGTTGGCCTGACTTGAAGCAAAATCACAAATTGATCCTCCAATCTGTTGGTATGCTAGCAAGATCGAGCAATGACATTTGACGTTGTATAAGAGGTCCTGGTACTTCCCATACCGACCTCAAACTTCAATCTGCACCCATGCTGGACAGTGGAGTTATGGTGCAGTAGCAATTGAAGAACTGCATATGTACAGATAAAGAGAAGCAAGGAATTGAATTATTTCTGGAGAAAGAGAAAAACAGGGTACATAGCCAGCAGGATAAACTTCAGGTGGAATATTTGGTTTCTGTTCCACTACAGGTAGCTGCACTCTTTTGGAATTATAGGCTTGATGCCTTCTCACTGGCAGTGGGCCCTACTTCTCATACATGTCTAGCAACATCCAAAATCATACATGACAAATAATTGAATGAGAGATATGTTGTCCCAGATTCTGGGCATGAATTAATTGTTCTAAAAATTTAATGACCTAAACAAGATTATAGTGCAATTAAAATGACACAAGATCAGTCAAGACAGGAATGAAAAAACCAATTAAAGACTATATTACTGCCTTACCACTAATTTGATTTTATAACACTTCCGATTGCAAAAGAAATGTGCTCATAAAAGGTTCTTGTCTACAACTAGAATAGAGGAAAACACTATTACAAAAAAAATGTTTTTACAGCTAGATAGATCATAACCCACTCGAAACTGGCTCCAATTCCAGGTATAAGCATGCAGTTCATTGTTGGTTGTTTTAGGAACCAGACTAAAACCTTGTCTCCCCTAAAGTCCTATTGATCTCCATCGTCCCTCTTCACAAAGTTTCTGATGTTGCCGAGCATTGAACCAGCTGGGCAGGGGGGCAAAAGCAAGTGAAACCTCCTGAGCTGGCTCCTGCAATGAGTCACTAAGTTTTCCAGAACATCCTGATACTTCCCATGTCTAGCTAAGATTTCGACCTCCACCAATGCATGTTGCATGGCATGCAACCTAGTTCTGTCCCCGAGATTATGTTGTGGGAATTATCGTAGCAGCCCAAGAACTAGAGGAAGTACGTTTCTAGTGGAGCAATAGGACAAAGCAAAGGGGATGGAGAGGAGATCTAGATGCACTTGAGTGGGGATGACGAATGCCTCTGTGGTTTATGTTGGATGCTAGTTGCTGGTCATTCACCTTTTATATGCCTGCAGTCCTTAGATGCCAACAGCTAGTCCCACTATCCAATTTTCATACGTAACAGGATGGGCACAAGGCATCATACGTGACTCTCAACAACCCATGCACATTCAGCTTCCCCGATAACCTTGGCACTGACCTGAAACCATTTGAAATGCAATTAAATCAAATAAAAGCAAGCACCTTATAAATGCTAGCGAGGAGCCTTGTGTTCATTGATCTCACATGAGATTAATAAACATATAGGGTAGCAATAAACTATTATTTTGATTCTGTATCTCTCTCACAGCTTGGCAGGATGACACATGTGGAGAATCAAACTGACTGTTTTACGAGCAAGAACAGCAAAGGATGATACTCTAATATATGACATTGAAGCTTGCAGTTTGTTTACAGGAAACTAGCAGAGCATGACTACTAATCTAGATGCGAAATGTAAAAGAATATAGAGGAATATAATAATAGTAATAATAGATTTGTTTTGTGTCGATTATGTGTCATCTTAATCGGCCGCAACCCTTCAGTATATATAGTGTGATTCGACTTATTCATGGTCGGTTACATGGATATGTAAATTGTAACATGTACATCATGGGCTTGTGCACTGACGTCGGCTTGGATGAATTCTGCCTTCTCATTCGCAAGGCCCATTTGCTTATATGAACCTGGCTAAGTTGACGTAGAACTCACTACCCATGGTATGTGGCTATATCGCCTTTGCCGACTCTATGTTGTCGCTATTATGGGGCTGTGGTGTAGTGTTGAGTAGCGGACTACCGTACGCCAAGTGACACAATATATAGAATGACACGTGACCTCAAAGGACACTGAGAGGCACCATAGGACAAAGTGGCTAACTTGGTTACCGACAACGCAACAATTAAATGCTATCTACAACTAGCATATAAAATCGTGATGTCATCTTGGCACTCTGTAATCTTATTTAAAATTTTAATAGAAGTCTAATAGGGGGCAACCCCTCCTGTTACCTCAAAAAAAATGTGATGTCATGTTGTGCATTGGAGGTCTTAAATTTTTCATCCACAAAGTCTCTTCAGACGATGCAGCGCTATAAGAATCCACATAACAAATGTCCATACTTTTTGTTCCAAAGGATGGCAACATCTTTCCTGTATTCTTGAGAAAGAAAAGAAGAAATCAACCTAGTTTTGAAGGGAAAGCAGAGTGCAAAAATCCTATAACTGTGAAATGGAAAACAAGCAATGAAAAACAAATCAGCATTTCAGCAAGCATGCCACACAAGAAAGTGAGAGGAACCTGTACTTGCAGGGGATGGTAATGCTATGTATGACGCTCACATTGTGGACTAACCGTGCCTATCATGAATAACAAGTGGGGGGACAGCACCATTTGAGGAGTACACGAATATAAAAGAGCAATGAGCAACAACTATCATCCAACATAAGCCAAACAGGCTTGTTCTCTAGTTCTTCGGTTGTTGCTACTTATAATTCCAAGTTCACACTACACAAACCGTTCGATAGAACTGGCATAGGTTGCATGTCATTCAACACATATTGGTGCAGATCGATGTCTTAGGCATGGGAGGTATCAGGAGCTGTCGGGAAATAGCACGAAGTCAGGGTACAAGATTGCTCACATTGTTTTCTGGGTTTTTGCCCCTCTATCCAACTGCCCATTACACGCTCCATAACATCAGCAAGGTAAAATGGTTCGGGCCAGCAGATCTAGTGAGCCGTGTGCGCGTGGGCGACAAGCCCTGGCAACAAATTGGTACAGGAAGAAGGGAGCAACTGGATAGAGGCAAGTCTCACTAGTACAAATCAATTTTTGCTGATGCTTGCTTTTTTTTATTGGCGGTTCATAATATATAGGCACCAGTAGAAATGAAACTATGGCCCAGGTTGTGAACCGCTAGTGTAAAATCATTTTTATTGGCTATTTTCTTAATGTTATCGCTAGAAGAAATACCAGTAAGAATGCATTTATACTGACGGTGTCGTGGGGTCAGAACCACTACAAGCATTGTTGTTCGTCGGGTGTCACTGAGTGCGAGGTCTCCGGTGGCCTAAGTGGACTCAAGAACACGAAGAACTCAAAGATCACATGGGGGACACAAAGGTTTATCTTGGTTCGAGCTATCGGGTCCCTACGTTCAGCAGTTTGAGGATCTCTGTATTCTAGATCACCCAAATCGCGGGGCTTACAACAGAGTGTAAGAGAGAGATTTGGCAGAGGATCGCTCGGTGCTGATCCTAGGCTCGTCAGCGGTGAGATCTCCTCCTCGTTGGAGAGGAGGAAGATGATGGAAAGGGTGGAGGAGCACTTGGGACTCCTTTCGGGATGGCACTGCTCTCGGTCCAGAGCTCCAGTTGTTTGGTGGTGACTACTCGAATGATCTGTTTTGTTCTCTGTTCGTCCTCCTCCTCTGTAGGATCTGACTTCCCCTTATATATCGAGGTGGTCGGGTGCATGGCAGTTTGGAGGAGTCTAGTCTTTGGTCTATATAATGCACCGGAGTCTACGAGGGCCTTGCAGCATTGCGGATCGACCTTGGCGTTGTTATGGAGCTGGAGAAGCCCTGGGCGTCGTCCGGTTGCTCTGTTCTGGCACTCTGACTATCAGGTTTTGTCAGCTTAGATCGACCTCCACTTGGTGCACCTTCTAGAGACTTCATTGGTGACAAAGGCGTCCGCCTTGTGGGGCAGACGAGCGGGCCAGGAGCCCTCGAGCCCCTGAAGCCAGCAGAGGGCCTTACAACCTGGGCCATAGTTTCATTTTTACTGGTGCCTATATATTATGAACCGCCAATAAAAAAAAGCAAGCATCAGCAAAAATTGATTTGTACTAGTGAGACTTGCCTCTATCCAGTTGCTCCCTTCTTCCTGTACCAATTTGTTGCCAGGGCTTGTCGCCCACGTGCACACGGCTCACTAGATCTGCTGGCCCGAACCATTTTACCTTGCTGATGTTATGGAGCGTGTAATGGGCAGTTGGATAGAGGGGCAAAAACCCAGAAAACAATGTGAGCAATCTTGTACCCTGACTTCGTGCTATTTCCCGACAGCTCCTGATACCTCCCATGCCTAAAACATCGATCTGCACCAATACGTGTTGAATGACATGCAACCTATGCCAGTTCTATCGAACGGTTTGTGTAGTGTGAACTTGGAATTATAAGTAGCAACAACCGAAGAACTAGAGAACAAGCCTGTTTGGCTTATGTTGGATGATAGTTGTTGCTCATTGCTCTTTTATATTCGTGTACTCCTCAAATGGTGCTGTCCCCCCACTTGTTATTCATGATAGGCACGGTTAGTCCACAATGTGAGCGTCATACATAGCATTACCATCCCCTGCAAGTACAGGTTCCTCTCACTTTCTTGTGTGGCATGCTTGCTGAAATGCTGATTTGTTTTTCATTGCTTGTTTTCCATTTCACAGTTATAGGATTTTTGCACTCTGCTTTCCCTTCAAAACTAGGTTGATTTCTTCTTTTCTTTCTCAAGAATACAGGAAAGATGTTGCCATCCTTTGGAACAAAAAGTATGGACATTTGTTATGTGGATTCTTATAGCGCTGCATCGTCTGAAGAGACTTTGTGGATGAAAAATTTAAGACCTCCAATACACAACATGACATCACATTTTTTTTGAGGTAACAGGAGGGGTTGCCCCCTATTAGACTTCTATTAAAATTTTAAATAAGATTACAGAGTGCCAAGATGACATCACGATTTTATATGCTAGTTGTAGATAGCATTTAATTGTTGCGTTGTCGGTAACCAAGTTAGCCACTTTGTCCTATGGTGCCTCTCAGTGTCCTTTGAGGTCACGTGTCATTCTATATATTGTGTCACTTGGCGTACGGTAGTCCGCTACTCAACACTGAACCCTAAGATTCGGCCCACCATATTTTGGCGCTCTACTTGTGGGAAACCGGCGCAGGGCGGGCTAGCAGCGCTCCGCGTGCCCACTGGGGGAGTGGTGCTTGGCATCGTGGAAGAGAAGGGGCGGGTGGGAGAATGGGAGGCAACAGGTGAAAGAGGAGAATGGGCAGGTGGGAGACTGATCGAGCCAAAACCCTAGCTGTATTATATACCCAGATGTGATTCTGGGCTTTGAGGTGGTCCTTGTGCTTCGAATACGTTACAGAGGGGGGACTTTTAAAGTGTCCTTTGCAAATGACTCCCATTTTTAGTTGTAGACGCCTTATGAGGCCCGCCTCTCTTAATCGATATTTGGAGGCAAACTATTTTAGGAGACAAGTAGATTTGTTGCCCGCCTCTCAAAATAAAATGGGCGTATCTCCTAAAATCATTTATGTGCTAGTGCGCCAGCTTGATTAACCACCTAGTAGTTAAACTCATTCGGAAAAACAACAAAAAAAAAGGCGCCATCGCTATCTGTTTGGTAAGCCTGCATGCAAGGTCGCTATCTCATGGATGTCCGCCAGGCTTGTTGGCCCTGTGCTGGGGGCCCTCCTTCTCTCACCGATGACCACCTCAGCCACATGTTACCCTTATATTATCACTACTACAAAAACGGTTTGTAAGAGCCACAGCCATTTCACTGTAAGAGGGGTTGACGATCCAACCCCCCTTACAGTGGGCTGGCTATACAAAGAGTCTTGAACCGCCCTTATAAATGCCACAGTAAGGGGGGTTGGTGATCCAACCGCCCTTACAAATGGCTGCTATTTGTAAGGGCGGTTGGATCACCAACCCCCCTTACTGTGGGCATTTGTAGGGGGGGTTCGTGATTGAACCGCCCCTACAGTGGTCTGTAGGAATAAGTGGCTGCCCCCATCTTCTTCCTCCTCGAGCCATTCACTCTTCCACTCAAAAAAAGGTTGGGAGGCCTTGGGCTCCTCCCAAAAAATTGCTCTACTAAAGGGGGAGGTTTTGAGCTCAATTCCTTTGGTGGGGAGCTTGTAGAAGGTAAGAAAATACTATTCCAACCCTTTAATGCAAGTTTTAATGGTTGGTTAGTGAGGAAATTAGAGTTTTATTTTCTCTCTCTTCCATGGTGCTTGAGCTTTGTGTGGAGCAAATTAGAGCTTAGTATTGAAGGTATTAGTGTAGATTAGTTAGAGATTTGAGCTTGCACCCTCAATTAGTTGATCTTGCTTGATTTTAGTGGAGATTTGCACTCTAATTAGAGATTTGAGCTTGCACCCTTGTTCTAGATCTAGGGTTTCATTTTTTATTTTGTAATTTATATTTCATGAAGTTAGAATAGGGTTGGCATGAAAGGATGTTGGTAAAATAATAATCGTTGGTAATTGTTGTTTATAAAATGTTATATTTTAACCATTTTGTATATATTGTTGCTAATAATTGTCAAAAAAGTTGCTAATAATGGTTGCTAATAATTATAAAAAATTGTTGCTAATAATTATCAAAAATAATTGTTGCTAATAATTATCAAAAATAATTGTTGCTAATAATTATCAAAAATAATTGTTGCTAATAATTATCAAAAATAATTGTTACTAACAACTATTAGTTAGAAAAATGAGCTCACTCTTTATTAGTGGTTTGTTAGTGAGTAAATTAAAGTTTTGCTTTCTCTCTTTCTTCCATGATGTTTGAGCTTTGTATATAGTAGAGCTAATTAGACCCTAGTTTTGATGCTATTAGTGTACATTAGTTAGAGAAATGAGCTGACACCCTCTATTTAGTCGCTCTTGCTTGATTTTAGGGGAGATTACACCCTAGTTTCGTGTATGTTTAATATGATTTGTTTCCTGTGTTTTTTTGTTTTGTTTTTAAAAGATGGAGTACAGGAACTCTTGGATGTATGGTTTGTCAAGGATCGATGAAGGTTTCCGTGAAGAGGTGGACAAATTTATTGAAGCCGCAAAGAAGCATGCATCAACGTTGAAATATAATAAGGATACAATTATTTGTCCCTGCAAAGATTGCAAGAACCTTATGGCATTTAGAGATGTGGATACCATCAAAGAACATCTGATTATGGGAGGGTTTATTCCGGGCTACACCGTGTGGATTCATCATGGTGAAACAACGGTTGTTGATGACAGCAACATTATTGATCGACAAGAAGATGCCACCACCCTAAGGTATCTGCACCAATACACACTCGAGGATGATGAAGAAATGTTTTATGACTGTGGCAATGAACAAGGTGGTCACTTTGGCAACGAACAAGGTGCTAATGATGCTGGTGGTGCCACCGCTGATGGCGGAGCACGTGAGGGGGATGAAGACAATGGTGACAATTTAGAGGACATGATTCGGGCACTTGGACCAGAAATATTGCTACAGAAGAAAGGTCTAGAAAATCTAGAGAGGGTAAAAACAGCGTCGAAGGAGACTGTGTATGGTGTTGAGAAGGGTTGTTCGACACAATGGACACTGCTCCGTTTTGTGCTTGAGCTATTCATCCTGAAGGCTAAGTACGGCTGGTCTGACTGTAGTTTCAATGATCTATTGCATCTCCTATCATTGGTGCTGCCACAGCCAAACTTAGTTCCCGCCAACACATACTATGCGAAGAAGGTTATAAGTCCATTGACAATGGGTGTTGAAAAAATAGATGCATGCCCCAACCACTGTATCCTTTTTCGTGGCAAAACGTTCAAAGATTTGAACAGATGTCCTCGGTGTGGGGCCAGCCGGTACAAGGACATTGCTGTGTCTTGCAGAGCACAAAACTAATGCAACCATACGTTGACGAACACTTATCTATCATTATGGAGGAGAGGAACGGTCGTTCAAATGACTGGGTCATGAAACAGCATAGGCGACGCCTCACTGAATGGTTGAGGGATCAGAACATACCGCCTGGAGAAAGTGATGATTCTATTGCCGTTAGTCGTATGGCGGCGGGGCCATCAAGACAAGTGACGTCTTGGAATGCTTACGAAATCAATGGGTACACATTCTATACCCACACAAAAGGATTGTAAAAGTGTGAACCAAAATAGTGGCGTTCGATATGAGGCGGAAGACGAACATGGGCGAAAGGTCCCGTACTTTGGCATAATTGAAGATATATGGGAGCTTGACTATGGAACTGATCTAAAGGTGGCACTATTTCGATGTCGCTGGATCAAGCAATATCATGTCAATGAGATCGGGTTGACAGTCATGGACCTCCACAATGTAGGTTACCCAGATGACCCTTGGGTGCTCGCTTCTCGTGTCGCACAAGTTTTCTACATGGCTGACCCGCTAAGTAACCGCCCCCCGAAGAAGAAGACAATGCATGTGGCTATCTCCGGAAAACAACACATTATCGGAGTTGATGGCGTGGATGATGAGGAATCTTACAATGACTACAAAGAGATGCCACTATTCATAGACTTTAGTACAAAGATCAGTGCGGTGGAAAAGAACCTACCCAAAGACATATTGCCATGGGAACGAAAAGGTGGAAAGGGGAAAGTTGTTGCGGCGGGGCCTAGCTAGTTTGTATAAGTGTGTGAGACTATATTTGTGTAAGAGTGTGTTGAGACTACATTTGTGTATGTGTGTGAGACTACATTTATGTATGTGTGTGAGACTATATTTCGGTGCTGTGTGAGAGACTACATTTATTTATGTGTTAGTTAACACTAGTCAATTTAGAGCTACACTTTCCTAACACTTTGTCAAATGAAAAAGTAATCTATATGACATTTGGAAAAGTTTTAGTAAACTCAAGTCACATGTTTTAAAATATTTTGCTACTAAATTGCTACTAAAATAAGTTTTGCTACTAAAATAAGTTTAGTAAACTCAAGAATTTTTTTATAGCAATTTATGTATTAATAAGTCTCCTAGCATATTTATACACATAAATTGCTACTAAAATAAGTTTTTTAAAAATATAGGTAAGTGGGGTCTTATTTTGTTCATCTCATTACGTAAAATATTTTGGTGCAAACGAAATTTCAAATGATTACGTAAAAATTTGTAAGATAATGAAAACTTTTTATATTTTTTATAGGATTTTAAACTTATATAAATCTATTTTTACAAATAGATTTTGATTTACTATTTTTTAAAAAAACTATTTTTAGGGGCGGGTTAATTAGGAACCGCCCCTACAAATGAAACTACAGGGGCGGTTCCCTCTGCACCCGCCCTTACAAATCCCCTATGTATATATACGAAATGACGCCGTCTCCCTCACCAGCGGCTAAGTCCTGGGCGCCCAAATCCACCGGTGACGCCGGCAGGCTGCCCAAATCCACGGCGCCGTACGTCGCCGCCTCCCCTCCCTCAGACCTCCGCCGCCGCATCTCCTCCCTCAGACCTCCGCCGCCTCCCCTCCCTCACCCTCCCCGACCCTGCCGCCCCATCTTTCTCTGACCTCCGTCTTCGGCACCGGGCGGCTAGGGTTTCCTTCCCATTCCCGGTCGTCCGCCTCGCTCCAGAAGGGTCGTCGCATCCTTCCAGAAGGGCCGTTGCTCTCCTCCTCGGTTCCTCCGCTCTCCTCCGGAGGACCAGAAGGGCCGCCTCGTCCGCCAGGCTTCCCGCTGCCGCCCGCCGTCGCCCGCAGCTCCTCGTGCGCGCCTCGTGCAGGTATGACGGGTTCTTCCTCTCCATGCTCGCCACTAGCGTGTATCCCGACCCCTATTACCATAAAATCCTATGATTGTTCTGTATATGGAATGGAACAGCAGAGATGCATGAACAAGGTTGCCTGTGTTCTTGTTTTTCCTTCCTTTCCTGTGAGTCATGCTATTGCTCGTGACTATGATTCATGATTTAGAGATTGAGGGTTAACATGCACTGAAGCACAACTGGTTTTCTCTCTGCTAATGTGAGACTGTGAGGCTGTTCACATCGGATGGTGCTCTTGATTCTGCTCTGTGGGATGTCCGTCCCTCCCGCGATCCATACCGTTTGGTAAAAAATTGCATTATAGATGCCCATTGTTACTCTAGACTATCTCTGTACATCAAGATCACAAGTTTCCCATTAGGCTTCCTATATATACCTCATGTGTTGGAATGTTTTGAAACATGCTTGCAGAATCCATATTAGTTCATTCTATTGGGAAAAAGATTGTGCTATCGACTCTTAATCTGTATCTTAATATCTATGATCATCATGTACTGCTTGGACTTTTATGAAATGCCATCATCATGGTTGAGAACTTGGCCACTAGTTGTTATCCTTGAAAGAATTTAAGACGTGCTAGGTTATTGTGTCTGTTGATTGCTTGGTTGAACTATAACAATCCTCGTATAATGAGCCTTTTTTGGGCAAAATTTACTCCATCAGATGTCCATCGGCAGCTTATTTGATCTTTAACCTCTAAATCACTTTGGGTCCTTCCGATAGCTTCCTAGAGGAATACAGATTCTTGTGTCTGCTGGTGTTGAAATTGGCAGCGTGTGCCCGACTCAATGGTTGTTTTTTAGGCATTTTTCACCAAGATTTTATCGTGCTTGCCTTTTCGAATTGCAAAGGGGCATTGTTTCTAGGGGCGCTTCCTTCAATCCAACTTGAGAACCAGAACAGAGCCATATTCCCCTTCCCTGGCGTGACCAAAATTGAAGCATGAAACAGGTCCCTATCTGTCTTGTCACAACTCACAAGGGATGTCTAGTCCAGACCAAGTTCTTTCTTTGTTTTTCCACCTGAGCCACATCTAATCTAACTTAATCTTAAAGCCCTTGCGAAACATTCTAGATATAAGATGCCCAAACCACCTCTTCCCGATTAGGCAATGCCCACAGCTAACCTTGTCAGGCTCCTCCCCTTTCCAGAGGATTGCATGTCTGATCCCCTGTCGCGAGGGATCTTAAAAATTCAGAAGGCATGACTCATATTACACTTTTCTGATGTAAAATTTGTTCATAGGGATACATAACCTTGAGCCATATGAAAATGATGAGTATACACTTGTACGCTTTCTGCTTATTATCTCTTTCTCTCCACCACTTGTTATGCAGGTCACTATAAGTATCATCCTTTGTTTTGCCGATGATGAAATTATCCAATTCCATACAATATTTTAGAATAAGAGCTGATGATCCATAACTTGTGAGGAACTTGGCATCATTACCGGCCAATCCTAGAGTCCCTTCTCTTCTGTTATCTGTTTTGATGCCTTGATGCTCTAAGTTCATGATCAAATGATGCTAGACAGTGAGTCTGAGGCCACTACTACTACTTGGGTTTTTTGGGATATATTGTTATGCTCCAAGTTCATGATCAAATGATGCCTAAACTGTTGCTGTTTTTGCCACCTTTCTATCTTCTATGTTTGGGAAGCAGCAGCCGCTTTTTTTGACACCTCTATGTATGATTGGTAAGCAGCTGTTGCTTTTTTTTGTGCCAACTCTCCCCTCTCCTCTCCTGTCCGTTTTTTTGCCGATGATGAAATTGTCAAAGTCCATTCATTTTATGGAAATATGAGCTGATGATCCATAACTTGTGAGGAACTTGGCATCATTACCAGCTGCTCTTACATTATCTTCTCCTCTCTTCTCTGCTATGATGCCTTTATGCTCCAAGTTCATGATCAAATGATGATTGACATGTTTCTGAGGCCTCTACTACTTCTACTACCTATTTTTTCAGATATATTGGATATAGACTAGTTCTACTACTACTACTAGTACTACTTCTACCTACTACTACTACTACTACTAGTACTACTAGTACTACTACTACTACTACAACTACAATTGCAACTACAACCCTTTTGATTTCTTCCATCTGTTAGAACAAAGCATAAAATGTCGAGGATTATATTTAGTGTGATTAGTGCATACTCCTGCAGTTGGGGCTTGAAATGCTCCTATGAGGATTAGGGGCTTGAAATGCAGTTGGGGGTGCAGTTTGGGGCTCCTGCAGTTTGCCCAATTACATTCTAAGATAAAATTTAAATACAGGATTATATTTTTTCTTTTGACGGAGTGAGTATATTACTGCTACAACTAAATCTGATTCAGGTGAATATGCTGACATTGTCATTTGTTGCTTTGGTAATGAAATTCGGCTTTACCGTTGTGGAAAAAAATGCAATCTAATTCTTGGTGTGCTCACTTTGAAACTTTTTTCTTGACATTGTAGACTGATTTAGGTATAAAGAAGATATTGATTGTTGATTGGGATGTTCACCATGGTAAATAGTTCATGGTTCTCTTAGACTGTGAGTGTGTCTTAGTCTCAGCAAAATTGAGAAGGGCTTTCTTCTGTTGGTTTATCATATTCTCTTTATTAGTTTCACCCAAGTAAAATTTTCTACCAGCAATGTTGGTTGTAGTGACAGTGTTTACAAGTTGTTCGACTAATCGTGAATCGTGATTAGTCAGCCTAATCAGTCCCTTGAACTCTATCATGGGGTACCAAGGTGATTAGCTTGACTAGATTTCTGGTTGTCCAACTAGTCGTCGATAGATTAGTCATCTGATTAGGGAGGGGATGACCAGGGTGTCTGCTGCCTTGGGCGGGTCTGCTCCACTGGGCTTCGATGCAAGCTATTGGGTTGCCAATTTGGCATGGTAGGGGTTAGCATATCAGTATACCACTTCCCAGGGCTCCACCAAAAGTCAGACATGGGAGGCACCAGAAATTGGCACGAACCTGCACAATTCCCCCTCTGTCCTCTCCCTCTGCGATTCGTCCTCTCCTGCATCGACTCTGCTTTGCTGCGTTGCTGCCCCTATGCTACTCTGCTTTGCTGTGTCACTGCCTCTCTGCTACTCTGCTCTGTTGTGTGCAACACTCCTGGCTACTTGATGCTCTGGTGATCTGCTCTAGTAGCCTCTAGAGTGTGGTGTGGTGTTGTGTTAGTGCCCTTGACTCTGAAGGCCTAAACCTGCTTGTGGTGTATGTGTATACGTGCAAATGCCCTTGACCCTCTATGTTGCTGTTGCTGTTTTTGCCACCTTTCTATCCTCTATGTTTGGGAAGCAGCAGCCGCTTTTTTTGACACCTCTATGTATGATTGGTAAGCAGCTGTTGCTTTTTTTTTTGTGCCAACTCTCCCCTCTCCTCTCCTGTCCGTTTTTTTGCCGATGATGAAATTGTCAAAGTCCATTCATTTTATGGAAATATGAGCTGATGATCCATAACTTGTGAGGAACTTGGCATCATTACCAGCTGTTCTTACATTATCTTCTCCTCTCTTCTCGGCTATGATGCCTTTATGCTCCAAGTTCATGATCAAATGATGATTGACATGTTTCTGAGGCCTCTACTACTTCTACTACCTATTTTTTTAGATATATTGGATATAGACTAGTTCTACTACTACTAGTACTACTTCTACCTACTACTACTACTACATAATGTCAAGAAGACGCCAAGTCTAAGTGTCGGGTATATAGACCCTTATTATATATCATCAGCAAAATTTAATTACCCCGAGTACTGGCCTCAGAATCACGAGGAACTAAAAGATGGGAAGACCGTTAAGGAGAAAGAGGTCATTCGGAAGGATAAGATATATAGAGCGGCCATCAAGGTTGCGGCACGGATTGCCCGATTTTTTAAGAATCTCGAGCATAACAAAACCATATGGGCACCATACTACTTCCGGTAAGCTCGACTCTATACCTAAATACAATTTTGTTTGATATATATAGTTCGATGCAAGAGGGATTATCTTTTTCTTCTTTGATTAAATTCGTGCAGCAATCACTGGATTCTTTTTGGCGTCGATCTCGGGAACAACATGGCATATGTCTTTGATTCAGCAGATTTTGAGCCTCAGACATACATGGACTTCACAGCGATTCTCAAGACGTATAAATATCGACAATCCTCATTAACTTATATGTTTGCATTTATACTTGTAAACTTCGCCTTTTGGATAGTAACAAGTTGCATTTGCTAAAATCCTTCGAACAGGGCATTCAGGCACTATGTCAACGAACATAAAGGAGTGCATGATCCACAATTTAAGGACAAATTGCGAATCAAAACTCTATTGGCGGTAAGTGTAACTTATATTGGTACACTCCATTACGTGGTTTGTCAATAACATTACTTAACATTTTAATATACGAAATATACAGGGTCCCAAGCAGAGGCCTAATAGTCTACATTGTGGATATTACGTGTGTTCTGTGATGAGTAACAGTCTTGCCTATAGGAGACACCCCGAGCTAGTAAATTTGAACCTCTTTGACCCTAGTATGGAATCTTAGCTTCTTGTTATGAAATACTAGACCTAAACTTGTTCTGTTGTAGTGGAAAGAAGAAAAAAACAAGATAAGGAGTCCATACAAGGATGACCAACTCTTAGAGCTCGTCGGCGACCTTTGCGGCTTCATCATTGACCAGATTGTCGATTACAGAGGCGACTACCATGACCCAGATTCTGACTTAGGTAGTAATATTGTCTTCCAACACCTTCGTGAGACTCACAGACTTCAACTAGGCCATTGAATGGTTTGAGCTTCTCGAACTCTTTGAACTTTTGAATTATGGCTTTATAATGGACTTGTGATGGTACTTGTGGTTTGTATGGACTAAAAGACTTTGAATTATGGCATGTAATTGTGGTTTGTATGGACTAAAGGACTTTGAATTATGGCATGTAATTGTGGTTCATACGGATTATGGCTACTTGTGATGGTACTTGTGAATTATGACTATATAATGGCTCTTGTGGTTAGATTTGAAATTGAATTTGAATTATATATTATATCATGTGGTCAGATTTAAATTTAAATTATATTTTTTTTCCTGAAAAACCCACTGTAGGGGCGGTTGAATCATCAACCCCCTTACAAATGCCATTTGTAAGGGCGGTTGGATCACGAACCCCTCTTACAAATGGCATTTGTAAGAGGAGTTCGTGATCCAACCGCCCTTACAAATGTCATTTGTAAGGGCGGTTTGCCCAACCGCCCTTACAGTGGGCTGATTTTTAAAAGCCCCCTGGTAAGAGGGGTTGGGCTACCCGCCCTTAAAAACCCCTGAGACCCGCCCTTAAAAACCCTGGCTGTAGTAGTGTATTGAGCATGTTGAATCAATCAAGCCCCTATCATGGCCACTGTAGTTATCCACGAGCTCCCGGTACTTCCCATGCCTAGCTTTGACTTCGAGCTGCATGGTATGGAACCCAGCTCTAATTGTTGTGGGAATAAAACAGATTGTTTGGACACGGAGAAATGAGTTTTTGTGGTACGCTGAACAGCAGGGCAGGCAATATGGTGGATGGAGAAGGGATGGACTCAAGAAGGAAGAACTCAGGCCTGCTGCTTGTTTGGTTTATATTGGTTGCAGCAAGTCGCTGCACATTCACGTTTACATGCCTGTACTAGAATTTCTCATTATTTGATACACCTAACCAAAATGGGCGCCGGCAAACATGGTCCTAGCTAGTAAGTGATAGCGAGATAATTCATTGATTGATTGATCAAGAATGCGAACATACATAAATAAGCAACCTCTCCACTGCTATATCGTACCGGCTTATAGAAACATGATCCAGGTAAGCAGGGGAGGTTGCGGTCATACGTGAACTCACCTAAAGTAGTAGCATGCACATGCACAGCTACTGCGCTAATTAAGGAGCGCTAAACAGGGATCACAATGGATCAGTAAACAGGGATCACATTAGTCTAACATCCTCCCGCAGTCTGAGCGTGGTTAGCCACAGGGAAGAACGTTCAGACTGGACCTGGACTCTGTGAACACCGAAGATAGCAGTCCCTTGGTGAAAATATCGGCATACTGGGAGGAGGTGGGTACATGCAACACCCGAACTGCGTCGGCCACAACTCGTTCATGGACAAAGTGAAGATCGATCTCAATGTATTTGGTACGCTGGTGTTGTACTGGATTTGTCGATAGATACATTGCACTGACATTGTCATAATAAACGATAGTGGCACACTGGAGGGGAACATGCGAACGCCTGTAGACGGCCCAGGCAGCACCATGTGGGGCGGCCCAGGGAGTTGTTGTGGCCCAGTGTAGAGAGCCTCCAGGCGAGGTGCTTGGAAGGCACCAGGCGGCCTGGTGGAAGGCTGCTGGCGACTGTCAGGTGGGCCACCCCAGAACACCTGAAACGTGCCATAGGCCGGCTGCCAGCCGGGTGGAGCAGTTCCGGGCCGTGCAGGAGAAGATGCCCACGGCGCGGCTGGTGCAGGAGCCCAGGGCGCAACCTGTTTGGACGAGCCGCCACCACCATTGCGCCTGCCGCCGCGCCTGCTGTTCTTCTTGCCGTTGTTGTTGGAGACGGGGTTGTATGGCGACGTCGATGGTGCAGGGGGGCGGAAGGCCGAGGCGGCGAGGTCCTGCGCTGGGGCGCCATGCTTCGCCTGCTTGGTGATCTCGGCGAGTCGAAGGTCAGAGCGCACTTCGAGGAACGTCAGGAACGGCCGTTGCGTTGGATCAGCGCCGCCATGTAGGCAAAGTGGTCGTTGACGCCACAGAGATAGTTGAGGACGAGCGTACAGTCACGAACGGGCTCACCAAGATCGGCGAGTTGATCGGCCATGGTCTTGAGACGACGGCAATAGTCATCAATAGACAAATCGCCTTGGAGAAATGTGCGGAACTCGGCGTCGAGGAGCAGTGCACGGGTCTCCTTGTTCCCAATGAACTGTTGGTCCAGTCCTAGCCAGACGATGCGGGCTGTGCGAGGGCCTTCCTCGCGGTTCATCACCACCTCGAGGAGCTCGGGGGTGATGGTACTGTACAGCCATGAGAGGACAGTACAATTCATGCGCTTCCACGAGACGTCAGCGGAGCGGTCATCGTCGGAGAGCACATGGTCGGCGAGCGAATACCGCTCAAGCATGTTGAGGAAGAGGCCACGCCACCGGTTGTAGTGGGCCGAGGTGAGGTCGAGGACGACCGGGACGAGAGGCTTGATGTTGGTGATGGCCGCCCCCTGGGAATGGAGAGCAGCGGTGGCTGCTGTGACCTTGTTGGCGAGCACCAGGGCGCGGGCATCGGCATCGCGGCGTTCGGCCACCAAGCGCTCAGCCTGCCAGCGCTCAGCCGCGAGACGTGGCTTCTAGGCGTGCAGCCTCTTGGCGAGCTGCCTCTTGGCGCTCCTCCGGGGTGAGCGCAGCGACACGGTGCTCTAGCGCAAGGCGCGCGGCGTTGTCGGCCATGGGTGGCGGCGCAGCAGGATGCTTAGCGGAAGCGGAGGGTAGGATCGAAGCTCCTTGATACTATGATAGCGAGATAATTCATTGATTGATTGATCAAGAATGCGAACATACATAAATAGGCATCTCCACTGCTATATCGTACTGGCTTATAGAAACATGATCCGGGTAAGCAGGGGAGGTTGCGGTCATACGTGAACTCGCTTAAAGTAGTAGCATGCATATGCACAGCTACTGCGCTAATTATGGAGCGCTAAACAGGTATCACAAAGGATCAGTAAACAGGTATCACATTAGTCTAACAGTAAGCAACCTGGTTCTTTTTGCCGTGGAAATAACTGTATTAGCAATTTTAAAACTAATATAAGAGTGTTTGGACAGGGAGAAGCAAGTCATGGTGGAGTCAACCCACGGTTGCCTGTGGTTTCTTTGGTTTATAGTCGTCGCAGGAAGTCGCTGCACGTTCCACTTTTATAAGCCTGTTCTGGTAATTCTTATTATTTGATACACCTCACAAAAATATGTCCCAGATGCACAGAATTAAAAAAAATAACGCACTGTCATTCTTCCATTGATAGCACCGAAGTTTGCAAAGTCATTTAAAGATTGAGGGTGACTTAAATCTTAGTATTTAGAAATGATGTTTTTTTACAACAGCAACCTTTAAAATATATCGTTAAAGCATTGTACACGAGTGTGGAAAGAGAATTCTCATATTGCAGAGCACAAACAAGTAAAAACTGCTACTAAACTGCTTCTGAAGACATAGGCGATACTTCCGTCGGGGGCGTAGGGCCTGTCGGGGCCAAAGGGCCCACGAGTAGTGGCCACGATAGAAAACATAAGGGTCCTCGTTCTTGCACTCTGATAGCATAGTCAGCGCTCCCCTCGACTATCTGATCGGTCTATGTCTTGAGCCGTAGATTTGTTGGAGGCTTCACCGGACTTAAGAGAATGGATCCATAGCTATCAATGTCAAATCTGAGGACCCGCAACAACGGACGTAGGCGGTCAACCCAAACACTAATAGTTGCTTTACCACTTCTATATCTGCAGAAAAACAGAAAAGCAGGGCAAAGAGAACTATGAACTTGCTCTGTATGCATCATCCACCAGCCGCACTGAGTAGTACTTTCTCCGTCCGAGAAAAGATACAATTATGGGATGCGTGTCAGTCAAACTGACTCAATTTTGATCAAGTTTATAGTAAATAGTATTAATATTTATGTCTCCAAATAAATTTATTATAAAAATATATTCTATAACTAATCTAATGATACTTATTTTGTATCATAAACATTAGTATTTTTTAATATAAATTTAGTCAAAGTTGAAACTGTTTGACTTCTCGAAAAGCGAGAATTGCATGTTTTTATTGATAGAGGGAGTAGCATTTGTTGAACTGGGCGTTGGTGGCCCCCACGAAGGAGTGACTGATACGCAGCCACGATGACCACAGCTCCACCACACACGTCTGCCCAGGATCAGTCTTGCATGCACGGCACATGGCCGTCGAAGGGCGCAGGCGGGTCTGTTACTTTCCTATATAAAAGTGGCCGTGCAATAGAAACACGAAATCTGCCTGATTCGTTTTAAAAAAAAAAGAAACACGAAATCTGGAAGTCATGTTGCTGGCTGCCGCCGCTCGCTGGTATCCACCCTCCTATGCTTAGCTGTGGCAGCTGCCAACTACGCTTTGCAGCCGAGAACGACGAAATGGTGTCCTCTTGATGGTCAAAATCATATAAGCAGATAATGACTTTGAGTTTTCGTTGTAGTATTTTTATAACACTGGCTGCAAATGATTTTTCAGAAATTGAAAATCACGCTAATTTTTTTTTTATCAGGAGAGGCACACGCACTAGCCAGTGACACCCAGCCGAACTCACATCCTTAGGGCTCGTGTAATATAACCTTACCACTGCACCCTAATGTCACTTGTGACCTATCACTAAAAACAATCCCCAGTATTTACTCCACCAGATATTGAAAAAGAGATTTGAAGCCCTAAACGAATCCAGATAAAAAAAAAAGTTTGAACATAGAGATCTAAAAAATATAAATTTTAGAAACATTAATCTTAAATCATAATTCTATTTCCTAAATGATTTCAAATGAAATAGTAATCAAGTACAAAGCAGTAGATCTTTTCTAATACTACAACTTTTGTTCAGATCATGTATCCATCCGAGATCATTTGAAATATTAAAAAAATTATAATTTCAAATTATTTGTAGTGGCACTAGTCTGAGAAAACCATGTGACGAGATTCTAACATAGGCGTATGTTCACTCCCAAGATAAGAGGTTCCCGACCGAAGGACCCTCAGGCGATCCCTCCAGGTTCGCCCAGGGGCTCAGGGGCTACACCCCTCAGTTGCGCTCCCACGCACCTTCCCGCTATGACCTAAGCTGAGCCCGAGCAAGCCGAGAGACCGAGCCCAATCCTTGGCCTCGGCCTCCTGTGCTAGCCAAGACCTGGGCTGGAAGTAGGCGCCCCGAGCGCCTAAGGCTCTGGGGGCTCTCCAGCTAGCGCAGCACAGCGGGCGCAGCGCTGTCAGCCACTCCTCCGGTAGGGTCACGCATGGGGCGTGACACAAAGAGACAAAACCCCTCCGCTGGCTTCAGGGGCTCGAGGGCTCCAGGCCCGCTCGTCTGCCCCACAAGGCAGTCGCCTTTGTCACCAATGAAGTCTCTAGAAGGTGCATCTAGTGGAGGTCGGTCCAAGCCGACAAAACCTGACAGTCAGAGTGCAAGAAAAGAGCAGTTGGACGACGCCCAGGGCTTCTCCAGCTCCATAACAACGCCAAGGTCGATCCGCAATGCTGCAAGGCCCTCCTAGACTCTGACGCATTATATAGACCAAAGACTAGACTCCGCCAAACTGCCATGCACCGGACCTACCTCGATATATAAGCGGAAGTCAGATCCTACAGAGGGGGAGGACGAACAGAGAACAGAACTGATCATTTGAGTCGTCACCACCAAACAACTGGAGCTCTGGATCGAGAGCAGTTCCATCCCGAAAGGAGTCCCAAGGGCTCCTCCACCCTTTCCATCGTCTCCCCCCTCTCCAACGAGGAGGAGATCTCACCGCCGATGAGCCTAGGATCAGCACCGAGCGATCCCCTGCCAAATCTCTCTCTTACGCTCTGTTGTAGCCCCGCGATTTGGGTGATCTAGAATACAGAGATCTTCAAACTGCTGAACGTAGGGACCCGATAGCTCGAACCAAGATAAACCTTTGTGTCCCCCATGTGATCTTTGAGTTCTTCGTGTTCTTGAGTCCACTCTGGCCACCGGAGATCTCGCACTCAGTGACACCCGACGAACAACAATGCTTGTAGTGGTTCTGACCCCACGACACCATCAGTATAAATGCATTCTTACTGGTATTTCTTCTAGCGATAACATTAAGAAAATAGCCAGTAAAAATTAATTTACACTAGCGGTTCACAACCTGGGCCATAGTTTCATTTCTACTGGTGCCTATATATTATGAACCGCCAATAAAAAAAAGCAAGCATCAGCAAAAATTGATTTGTACTAGTGAGACTTGTCACTATCCAGTTGCTCCCTTCTTCCTGTACCAATTTGTTGCCAGGGCTTGTCGCCCACGCGCACACGGCTCACTAGATCTGCTGGCCCGAACCATTTTACCTTGCTGATGTTATGGAGCGTGTAATGGGCAGTTGGATAGATGGGCAAAAACCCAGAAAACAATGTGAGCAATCTTGTACCCTGACTTCGTGCTATTTCCCGACAGCTCCTGATACCTCCCATGCCTAAGACATCGATCTGCACCAATACGTGTTGAATGACATGCAACCTATGCCAGTTCTATCGAACGGTTTGTGTAGTGTGAACTTGGAATTATAAGTAGCAACAACCGAAGAACTAGAGAACAAGCCTGTTTGGCTTATGTTGGATGATAGTTGTTGCTCATTGCTCTTTTATATTCGTGTACTCCTCAAATGGTGCTGTCCCCCCACTTGTTATTCATGATAGGCACGGTTAGTCCACAATGTGAGCGTCATACATAGCATTACCATCCCCTGCAAGTACAGGTTCCTCTCACTTTCTTGTGTGGCATGCTTGCTGAAATGCTGATTTGTTTTTCATTGCTTGTTTTCCATTTCACAGTTATAGGATTTTTGCACTCTGCTTTCCCTTCAAAACTAGGTTGATTTCTTCTTTTCTTTCTCAAGAATACAGGAAAGATGTTGCCATCCTTTGGAACAAAAAGTATGGACATTTGTTATGTGGATTCTTATAGCGCTGCATCGTCTGAAGAGACTTTGTGGATGAAAAATTTAAGACCTCCAATACACAACATGACATCACATTTTTTTGAGGTAACAGGAGGGGTTGCCCCCTATTAGACTTCTATTAAAATTTTAAATAAGATTACAGAGTGCCAAGATAACATCACGATTTTATATGCTAGTTGTAGATAGCATTTAATTGTTGCGTTATCGGTAACCAAGTTAGCCACTTTGTCCTATGGTGCCTCTCAGTGTTCTTTGAGGTCACGTGTCATTCTATATATTGTGTCACTTGCCGTACGGTAGTCCGCTACTCAACACTGAACCCTAAGATTCGGCCAACCATAATTTGGCACACGTAGCTGTAAGAAAACGTATTAATACAGTAGCATACCTGACTTGTCATACTTAGCTGCGGGACCCAGTTGGGTTCATTTGTTTAACCATAGTTGTTTTAGTTATTGACGACTATCCAGTAGCATGATACAACAGTCAGATTATTCAGTGGGTGGTGCCATCCAATCTAGTCTGTCGTAGAAACATTAAGATTTAAGAAATGATGGCACATTTTGCACAGATGGCCGGGTACTGAATCTTCCTTGTGGGGAACAGATGGTATTTATCAGCACTAGTATATTGTCCGTGCTAACGCCACAATGACGTCTGGAAAAAATAAGTCATGAAACTAAAATATAAATCAACTGATGAAAGAAACACACATTCAATTGATAGAAAGCATCAACTGAGAAAAGTAATGTTTACCTGTTTTGTCTAAGTGGACCATGTGAGTAGTTCAATAGATAGATACATGACCTGGTCTATCACTGTTAGCCTGTCACCTTATCTATACTTATCTATACTGGATCTCAGATAGTATAAACCAACCCTACCAAATAGGCCCTTAGTTCAAGAGCATTAAAAAAACCATGTGAATTCATGCCATATTACTGTACCCCCATGTAATCAGCCTATATAAATGTGCAACAAATAACTTGTGGCATGACAATTAAGCAAAAAATTCTGACGTTTCAGACAAATGTTGTCTGAAATGTCAGCTTTTGCCGACCAGGGGCTACTACCAGACATAACTTATTCAAGAATACATCCATCCGGGGAACTTATTGCAAGATGCATTCATCATTCATATGTCAAACAATATATGTGGGAAGAGAACCTCTCGGGAGGGGAAGGAAAAAATGCACAGTTTCATATTGTACATCAACTACCTATATAGAGTTCCACAAAAAAAACTACCTATATAGAGGAAAAGAGTACAAAAATGGCATATGGGCTGCTAGGCAATTCTACAACATCATCTGAAAAATACAGGAAAAAATGTAGGTCAACGAAAACCAGCTGAAGATAATATTGTTAAACAAAGCAACTGGCCATCTGCAAGTTCCGCCCACCTACGTTTGTTTCTAGCTAGACGATTTCTTGGCAGAACCAAAGAGCAGAAGAATGGTGCAGGCATCGCCCACCATACTGTCGATGCTGTCCTCCCATTTCTCATATGCTTTGAAGCCTGAGAACCAGAGCAGTACCTGTCGTTGACAAGATTTTCTCACACCATCAGTGATGTGTTCGTGCTGCTTATATTGCGGGGTCTAAGTGAAGGATGACAGTTTTTCATTACCTATTTTAAATGCAGGCTCAGTTTTAAAGCATGTAACAAAAATTCTAATCTAATGGAAGTATCAGGTATCTCATGACCAAGAGGGTGCCGATTCTGTACAGCAGTGGCTTCCCGGGCCATTGCTTCCACACGCTTGGCAGCAAGGACGGCTGCCTCCTCATCTGCAAAACAATAGAAGCAGACCAAAATTTGTTACATTCAAGAATTCACAGAAAACTACTCACGCAACGGTGACAGACCACCAAACCCATCTCTATACCTCGGCCAACTCCCTCCAGTGCCGGAGTAGGAGGAGCAGCTTGCCCACGTCCATGCCCGGCACCACAGCCACCGCGATCCATAGCCGTCCTAGCAGTATTACCTCTTCCACGATTTGTATAATATTCAAACCAGGCAATATACGTTGTCATGAACACACCAATTTAATATGAAATAGGAGACTGAAAAGTTCCACTAATTTTATTTCGACAGCAAATGAGACACCTATTTTCATTATTCAGAGATTTCACACAGATGTGATACAAATATATATAGTTAACATACTGAGCAACACCCTGCAGTAAGAAGACAAAATAAGAACACTGTAGAACCATGTATGAACTAAATAACTGAAATCTTAAAGCAACTGTGCATTGATGATGAACCTTCACTTTTGAAGCTTTTCAAAAACTAAACTAAATCATGAAACTAACAGTGATACATATGTTGTAAATTGTTGTTGCCCCCTCAGCCATTTCTTTCATAAGAATTTTCTTGCCTGCACGATGAACAATCATAGCATTTCTTTGATGATAAGAGAAAAAATAAAAATGGCAGTTGAATCTCATTTTTAGCACTTTTTAAAAAAAAATGCTGCAAGTGAAGCTCTGCAGTTTATTTGCAAACAATAAGGTCAATTTCCAAGCTTCCAGTTTAAATATCCACGACCACTTGCCACCAGAGCACAATGGTGGCGGACACAAATAATTTATCCCTTGGAGAAAGTTTGTGAATTTTTGCAACACACATGATTATTCTACACTGATTAGCGATGATACAACTGACAGACTGATGTCTGACAAATTTTGCTGTTATGACCAAAGGTCACTGGAAAAGAAATCTACATGGCCAAAAAAATTCGAAACGAACCTGAACACAAACATTGCATTTTCTACACAAACATATATTGCTTGCTCCTCCTAAAAAAAAAGAAAAACAAATTATTGTTACTAACCCTTAACGACAAAATTAGTTTTTGCTTTTGTTTGAACCATTAAATTTGTACAAATCTCTTATTTTCCCACTTTTTAAGAGCTACTCATAAATGCCAGAGCTCCATTTAATGAATCAGATTGCGCAACTCACTTTGTTGCAAAAGATTGAAAAATACAGATGCATCTTACCTGTGTAAGAAATGAAATTCTCATCTTAAAGAAATGAAGAATCGCAATCTTTGGTTACCCCTGGCGGGATCCTATCAGCGTTCTGCCAGGATGTGCATCGAAACAATCAAATTGAATCAGCAATTAACCAAGCAAAAAAATGATTTACCTATATCAAAGCGGATTGTCTGGCCGGCGAGGGGAGCCTGTGCTTTTTATTCATCGAGCAGCGTGCAGGCACGGATCCAGATCGCCGTCACCGCTGAGCACGACGACGGCGGAGCGCGACGCATCACTCCTCCTCGCTGAGGCCCAGCAGCAGCCAGCAGCGCATCCAATATGAGGACGATGGCAATGGCGGAGGCCAGCCAAGTGGCGCACGAGGAAGGCAGTTGGAGTGGAGCAGGTAGAGATGGGCGTGGCGGCAGCTGGGTCTGCGGAGACGTCGGCAGTCGGTACATCCATCCGCACCTCTATGGATTCGTCCTCTAGACGGAACTTCCTTCACTTCGACACCCCACACGAAATAAAAATCGCAGGCCGGATGAGCACACGAACCTACACCTCCCGCTCAGTGAGCGCGGCGTTGGGGCCTCGAGCTCGGGCCGCTCCAGTGGCTCCCCGTCCTTTCCCCGCACCACGACCTCGCTGATCTGCACTCGCTCCTCGCCTCCTCCGCCGTCCTTCCCGTGCCGCCGTGGCGGGGGCAGAGCCGGATTGGCCCGCGCAACGGGGACACGGAGGAGGCAGGCGCCCAGGCGATGGGCGGTGGCGTCAATGGCGCGGCCGATGTGCACAAACAGTAGCGCCGCGGAGAGGAGCGCGGGTGCTAGTGCCAGGGACGGGGACATCGGTGAACTTCACTGTGGCCGGGATGGGGCTCAATCAGGATGGGCGTCCTCGCGCTATGTGATTGCCGCTGCAATTCCTTCCTTTCTCCCCGCGGCGATCGCGGTCCGCTGCAGGATCACGGACGTGATGTCGAGCATGGGGTGCATTGAAGCCTGCGATCGTGGGGGTACGTTGAGGCCTGGCTTCACCGCCAAAACAATCTTGGCCATCTGATGATGGCGAAGTTTGGTGGGAATAGATCTGAGGCATCTATTTCTGTAGGATAGGATTTTCTGGGTGCACAAAATGGGGTACATGTAGGAAAGTTCATCGCTGTTAGGGATAAATTCTTGGGTGGACCGAGTGTAATTTAGATTGGTCCCTTATAGTAGAAATTTACCTTCTCTTGAGATTAATTGGCACACCAAACACTCTGCAGTATATTAATAGTGCTTTTGTGAGGTACCCTTTTTTCGAGAACGTGCACTGCATGTATTTTATTAAGTAGAGTAAAAAGAGTACAAACACGGGGACTCATGGCGAGATGCGAGAGCAAACTGAACAAGCCAAAAAACACACACATAGCTAAGCTTAGCAGAGATTTTGTTAGTTACCATGGCCATCTCCTCTTACTATAAAATTCTGGATGCAGCCATGCTGCAGACGATCTTACTGATCATTCAAGAAATCCCTGTTCCATAATAATCAACCTTGACGAACAGATGAACAGGGCTGATTCATACTTCGTGGCTCGGTCTGCCATGATAGCTGTTTTCCAAGAGCACCTGATGCCTCCCTTGTCTAGCTAGCTAAGACATAGATCTGCACCAACGCATGTAGTGTGTAATGGAACCCATGCCACTTGTGTTCAAGGGGTTGTGTAGTGGGATTTATACTACCAATGCAAGAACTAGAGAACAGCAAGTCTGTTTGGCTTAGGTTGAATGTTAGTCATTGCTCATTGCACTTTCATAAGTGTGTACACGTCAGATTGCGGTGTTGTCGCTTATCATTCATGATAGGATAGGCCCAAGACATCATTCCAGGCATTGCTAAACACTGTACATCCAGCTTCCTTGAGGTCTTTTTCATCAATTAAGGAGATTTGTTTCTTGCTTTCTTATAGCTCCACATTCACTAGTACAGGAACCATTTCTAGAGGTGTTTTTATTAACTAGACAGACCAGCCATTATATTGGCCACTTACTGAGGTGATTGGCGAATCTTAAAGTGATAGTATTTACCAAGGCGGATGCAGAGATACCCAAAAAATGTTAATAGTTTCTAGAAAACCAAAAAGAACTAAAAAATAATCTGTCTTTCAAGGTTTCAGCAAATGACTTTCAGCACAAAGAACACCTCTCTACCACGCTATCTTTTTCATGAACATTTCATAGTTATATATTTAATATTCCATATCATAAATGATTCAAAATGATAAAAATTTCAACTACAAAGTTTTAGATCTTATCGAGCTATACAATTTTGATATAGGTGTGTTCATTCCAACATACGTGCGCCACAGCAACACAGCAGATTAAGGTTCGTACTGGCAGCTAGTTTGCAGTGCGTTGCATATGGCTACTATGAGTCTATGACCATCAGGGGCGTCATGGCCGGCAGGCTGGCAGGTTTAGCTTGCCTCTGCAGTCGAGCACCTCAACGACAACCTTGGCATCGGTCCTCCGGTGGCAACACAGCAGCCTTTGCATTGCCTGTAGCTGCAGGCCCATGCAGCTTAGCTGAGTGCTAGCCAAGGAGCATATATAAAACTGACTACCCTTGTCCTCGCTCCCCTCCTAGTAACAGTACTCTCCACAATTTATCCGGTGACCACAGCTCATCATTCTCAGTCCGTCTATCTCCAAACCACATTACAATAGGGTGCATTGCATGGCGTCTCATGCATGCATGTGAAGAATGGTGCATTCGTCATTTGGATGTGAACATAATGGACATTAGCATGGTCATGCAGCCTAGACTAAACACCTTGCACAAGTATTATTGATGCACTCTGGACAAGAGTAAGAGTGTAAATCGGAGTGCTGTCAGTCTTTTTATCCACACGGAACGTTCAATGAAGCCAAATGCTACTAAAGATAGCAAACACTAGCCCGTCAATAGAGCAACAGTATTGCTGCAACACTAGGTTTTCTAGGTACAAACAAAGAAAAGCATTGGTGATGTACCTTTAAAGTTTGAAGTGGAACAAATAAGCGCTATTAAAGTCTAAAAGTGCAAAGCAATTGACCGTAGAATCAACAAAGCAGCCCTACATATTTCTATTCAGCAAACTAAAACATAATTTATTGCTAAATATTGAATGTGTTTTTAGAGCCTGCTGAAGTCGCTAAACAGTTGTGAACTGGTTCAGAGGTGATACAGTCGGATTTAAATGTGAACCGGGTTGTGTTACGTACATGGTCTTGTGCAGTTGTCTGTGTTACAACCAGTAGTGATGGTCTCTTATGGTACCACAACCAGTCTGTAGAATAAACCCATTATGACGACTGGTAGTATCACAACCCATTTGTGGCATCTAGTATAGACATTTGGTCTGGCAAGCACAGCCATCAAACCAGTGTAGATGGAGCGGAATCATCATTTCTGTTATAATATTAATGTTTACTTATATTTTTTTCCTTGTAGTCTTGTCTCGTTAAAAACTAACCAGAAGCTCTCATGTTCTTGTACAATAGTACTCGGCCTGTTTGGTACACCTTATAAGTTGATTTTGGCCAAAGTCAGCTAATACTAAAAGTCAAACGACACCTTTTTTTGCAGCTGTCCACACTAAAAGCTATCAGCACAACCTAGGATGCACAAACAACCCTCGTTTTATTGGGGGCCCCTCATCCTTTTCCATATAATACCTAGCACTCATACTGTAATAGCAGAACTCATCCATATATACTAGTTGCCAGACAAATTTTGTCCACCAAAAGCACGAGATAGAGAGGGCTTTTATTGAAGTAATATATAGCTACACATATGGGTAGTTTATGAGTTGCTAAATGAGTTCTTGAACGTCCAAAGAGACGTGCAAATACACTTTGAGAATGGGTGGCATCTATGGAAGTGCTCTACCATTATCCCCTAGTGCATGTGGTGTATCCTTGGAGCATCGTCTTGAAACTGGTAACATACAAATGCATCTGAGATTGCTGCAGCTCAGTTGGGAATGCATATGGTGCACGGATCAGTGAAAGACCTGGTGCCTACTTCTATGTAGCACAGTGTGTGCGTCTCTTACGCATAGCAGGACTATGAGCTCCACAAACTGGCATGCAAAATGACCATGGCCAAACCACACTTGGCCCTTGTAACAACTATATTGCACCTAGGTGGGAGCAAGGAAGGATCAATAACCATTGTCATGCATATCAGTGACATGTAAAATAATAGTCATTATTTATATGTATGGTGGGCCCTACTTAATTAATCAGTTGGGTTCAAACTAATCTAGTGCTTTTTCTAAAAACCTAATATAGTGCTACTTTATTTTTATCCACTCTATATTGTGCACGGGCAGGTGTCGCTTAAAAATCTGGACATAAAGACATTGCAGGATCCTTGCTGAAATCGCCATGGTCTTCCACATCATGAACCCAAAAGACTCTGGAACCTAAGGAGCATAAAACGCAGTGCCCTCATCCGCCTCCTCCCAGTTATCACTCTCGGTATTCGAAACCATCTAGCCACCTCATCTCCCACCATTTTCTTCGTCATCGCATAGCCATTACTGATGACTTCACCACATCTCGTGACCTTGGTCATCAGATTAAATGTGAATGGGTGGCACCGAGGAATGAGAACTCGCCAGATATCCAGATTGATTCACCACATCCTAGTTCACATCACGCAAATGAGCACAGTTAGGCAGTGTGGCCTGTGACCTTAACTAGCATCTTGCACAAGCATCAGCAGGGAAGTCTCGATAAGCTACCAAGTGACGCATGCACACCCGCCCTCGCATGCCGCACGCAACTGTTGTGCCTGCACACCCACCTCCACATGCTGGTGCACGTACACATGCAGCTGTGCGCCCCATGCTTGCTGATGCGCAAGCAAGTGGAGATCACCCACGCCCACTTCGGTTGCCGCGCACGTGGGGACTGTTGCGCCCGCGGGGACCGCCTCTGCATGAGCCCGCTGCCTATGCTCGCTAATGTTACAACATTAAGCACTTATGCAACGTACGTCTAAAACAGTTAAAACATTTACAACATCCACTTGCAACATATGTGTATAATAACAGCAATATATGCAACATTCATATAAAACATTTGCAACATACGTCTGAAATAGATGAAATATTTTGAGTAGATGCTTGCAACAATGTACATAGCCACTGAAACATATACAACATCCACATAAAACACTTGCAACATATGTCTAAAACAATTGAAACATACACTTGTAACATACGTGCATAGCCATTGCAACATATACAACATCCAGATGAAACACATGCAACATCTAGATGAAACATACATCTGAAACGCATGAAACATACGAAGCTTGATGCCATGGAGTGACGGAAAAATTTGGGCTAGCGCTTAGCTACCATGCAGATGTGGGCCCACACTTGTCTCACAAATAGGCAAACACCCTAGCCAGCCCTACAATTGGCTAAGCGCCTAAGCTGGTCAGCCAAAGCAGCAACGCGACAAGCAGAATGCGGCAGGGCGCAGCTTGGCCTAGGCACAAACAACACAAAGAGAGAAAAGAGCAGCACGGCAAGCAGTAGCAAGCCTAGGCACTAGGCAGCAGAGGGTAGGCGCGGCAGGGAGGTCTGCGGCCCTAGGCTCGTGCAGCTAGGGGCCTGGCTAGCTGGTCCAACCAGCAGTGGACGCAGTAGGCAGCCAATACAAGTGGTCGCACGTGCTCCCATGCATTGCCCCACAGAAAGGATGGGTGCAGACACAGCCTAACTGTAACTACGCACCCCTCTTTTTTTTTCTTTGGCATAACGCGCGCGGGGGTATGCCTAACTGTAACTACGCGCCCCTCTTTTTTTTCTTGGGCATAACGCGCGCGGGGGTAGATCCATCTGGATGGACGGACGCCCTCGACCAAGCATTATGGTTCAAGCATGCAATTTACTGTCCAAGCTTCTATGCTCAATTTACTTTCCATAAATCCTTAAAATAAATAAATCAATCATTATATGTTGTTTGTTGAGACTTTGATATTTTTCATTATTCCAGGTCAAACAAAATATTATGAATTTTGATGTACATTCATGTCATGCACCTGTAATATGCTGCTTCATGGCCAATAACCCCTGTGAATTGTTAGAATTAGTATACGACAGACTTAATAACAATAATTTCACCATAGAGAAAGCAGTAACTCTGGATTCTCAAAGGCCACCATTTCGCGTGGATCTCTGGTGGGTAGAGGCGGCCGATATCTGGAGGTGTGGAGGCGGCTTCGAGGCAGCAGAGGCCGCAGCTTCTACCGCATTTGACCTCCATATTCTGTCAGTTAATATTTTCTATTTTTAATCGATTTACAGCAATGCTGGTCTGCCTCTCAGAATATTGTGATGACTCAGAAAATTAGTTGCATAGGTGGTGGTATTTCTTTGCCTCTGTAAATGTCTGATGTACACAAACTCTGTGGCAAAGGCAGACACACTGCACGGCTCTGATAATGCTGTCTGCCCGACTCATAAAATCTGTTATGTCGTAGTGTCTATAGATGTTGGCTAGGCTATTTTAGGCTAAATATGAAGTTGGAAGTCAAAGGAAACTATACCACTAGTACATGCTGGAACTTTGTTCCCTTATCTAATAAAAGCATTATGATATATATAACAGGCCTGAATAGACATGTGGTGGAGCAGGGATGTCAAATTGTTGATCGAACCCAGCGCCTTAACAATCATGCATTTGTCATGGTCAGCCAACCTTGGCGTTTACATTCATGAGCCACTTCTCAACGAGCGACCAAGATATTTTGCCGTCAACTCAATTTAATTTGTTTGTTTTTTCTTTCAGCTAAAAGCACATGTTCTAATGGAACGCATGTTCTTGACAATTGCAGTGTCGACAAATCAATAGCTCTATGGGCTCGTGCTATATATTATTACCTAGTGCCCACCCAGTTCTGGCAACCAACATATATCTGATTTCTGGCGTTGCATCCACTGAAAGCTGGTCACTACTCACTAGAGTTTTGCTGCCTCTCTTTTTTTTTTCCCATTTCCTCTCTCCCATTCTTTAATAATGAGAAAACTGCACGGTGAGAATGGGGAAGGATGCAGGGAACACTAGATCAACTATGCTTGTGAACAGAAATGGGTGGCACTGAGAAAAGAATCACTATGCCAAAACATGACAAAGGAGACACCTTAATCAGTGACTCAGAATTGAAATGCGTCACTGATGTGAGATCAGTGACGCGGGTAAATAGAACGCATCACTAGCTAGGTGTCACCCACTGTAAGGTCCAAAAGGCTAGAGGGGGGTGAATAGCCTATTTAAAACTTGTACAAGAATTACTTAACCACAAGTTAGTACGAAAGGTGGCGAAGCAAAAGCACTAGCTCTAACTAATTAAGCAAGCCACCTACACAAGTCTAGTACAAGGCTATTCACTAAACACAACAACAACTACAAGCTAGAAACAAGAAGTAATACGAGAGAAGAGCTTCGAGTGATTATACCGCCGTGTAGAGATGAGAAGTATCAATCAATCAATCACACAAGAGAAATCCTCGGGAAGAGAATGACACATGAATTTATCCCGAGGTTCACTTGCTTCCCGGCAAGCTACTCCCCGTTGTGGCGATACACCCACTTGTCGGTTCGCGAGCTAATCGACTATCAAGAGTCGAGCCCTCGACGGGCGCCACACAACCGCACACAAGATGAGGATCCTCCAAGCCACGAGCTCCACTAGAGTATCCAATTTGCGAACTCCCACGGGGAAGGATCAAGAACCCCTTACAACACTTGGTGAGGGCTCCAACAATCTCTAATTGCGAGCTCAATCACCTCCGCTGCTCTAAGCCGTCTACCGTGTCGGGAAACACGGAAGAGTAACAAGAAATCCGCAGCAACTCGAAGATCAAGTGCCTCTAGAATGTAACTCTCAAGCAATGCACTTGAATCTCACTCAATCTCACTCAAGATGTGCAACTATGCAAAGAGATGAGTGGAGGGGTTGTTCTCTAGCTCAAAGTGTGTCTCTAGTTCTCAAAATGTGCAAGAAGTCGGTCAACTTCTATTTATAGCGAAGGGGTACGCAGCTAGCCGTTAGAAACTTTAAACAGCCGAAGTCGCGCTGACCGGACGCGCTGGTCAAACTGACCGGACGCGCCGGTTGCGCAACGGCTAATTTTCGAAGCACCGACCGGACACGCTGGTGGCGCAGACCGGACGCGCTGGGTGCGACCGGACGCGCTGGTCCCGCAACTGACTGGACGCGCTGGTCAAGCCTGAGTAGCGCACAACAAAACAGCGACCGGACGCGCTGTTGAACTGACCGGACGCCACAGTGCCAGCGTTCGGTTGGAGTCCAGTAAGCTCCCTGAACGACCGGACGCGTCCGGTCGACAGTGACCGGACGCGCTGCGCGTCCGATCATCAAACTAAAACACGCGCAGACGCTGAACGCTGACCGGACGCGTCCGGTCATACAGAGACCGCGTCCGGTCCAGCGTCCGGTCACCTCTATGACCTCCATTCGCCTCCGTTAATTTTCCAACTTTCGGCACAGTAGAAAATAGGCACAGTAGAAAATAGGAACCCAAACCCCTCTCTACCGCTTAAACTCCACCGCCTTCGTAAATGTGCTAACACCACCAAGTGTACACCACCATGTGCATGTGTGTTAGCATTTCACAAACATTTTCCAAGGCGTTATGTTAGCTCTCTGCTAGATCCTAATGCATATGCTCAAGACATTGATCTAGTGGCACTTGATTCCCGAGCTAACCGTGATTGCCCCTCTTGATAGTCGGCTATGTATCCTAAACCCGATCAATTACTTCTCTACTCATCTTAGACCGGTAAAAGGAAAACCCTATGGTTATACCTTTGCCTTGCGCTCTTAGTTCCTTCTCTTCCACTTGATCATCATGTCACTCATTTTATCTGCATCTCCACCATGATTATCATTTCATGTCCATGCGCCATCTCTTTGTGATCTTGTGGCCACCACTCCTTGCCACATACACCTTCATCACATGTGTTGCTTATGCCTAACTCAAAACACTTAACACATGGCATTAGCAACTTGGTGTTATTAATTACCAAAACCAAACTTGGGCTTTCAATCTCCCCCTTTTTGGTAATTGATGACAACCATCACAAAGATATAAAATGAAATTAATTTTCAATTTCGATAGTATTAGCTCCCCCTACATATGTGCTTTCATGAGTTTGGTTCAATTGTGCATATATGTATGGATTTGAATTTTGGGAGAGTTACTACTATCAAATTGATGCTAAGGTATATAGAATGGACCTTTGAAGCGTGATACCAATCGGAGTTGCCTTTATATACTATCCTTAGCATCGATGTAGCTAGACACCACTTGTAATACATCACTTGTAAAGATCACTAATACTAAAGTACCCCGTGAGATCAACATTATAAACAAAAGGTGTCTAGATACCGCTTGTAAAGCTACTCTAAACAAATCATCATTCAAGTTCTATTTCTAGCAATCACCATTTAATCATGAATATCGAAATTAAATTTGCAATGCATCACATCATCATGTTAGTGCACATACAAATGCAACAAATAATTCATGAGCTTGCTCCCCCTACTTGTGTGCTTAATTTTAATTGATCCCTTGATTTCTCTCCCCCTTATTATATCTTTCTCCCCCTTTGCAACTTAACCTTTTATCTTGTGACTTTTCTATCTTTGTGACTTTTCTCTCCCCCTTTGTTAACAATCACCAAAAAGGTGCCAATTTTAGTGAGAGATAAGTCAATCAATATGAGGGAGTCCAAATTATGGTTCAATCTAGATTACTTGCCTAGAATATGTAATTCGGTTTGACCTAAGGACAAGCTTCTTCACACCTCATAAAGTATAAGGGTTATCTTGACCATGTTGAATTACACATCATGAGCTCATTTTCTAGATCCAACACTAGGTTTGCAAGCCCATAAACATGTCATATGCTACCACTAGATCAATCAAACATAGAAGCAATAGTGGTACCATATATACATCAAAATCATTTGATTTTCATGAATGAGCCTATTTGTCATGCAAATATGTCTATATGTTCTAAACATGTCCTTAGCAAAGTATGAATGATATACAAAACAACTTTACCTTACTATGTCGGAGGAGAGGCATGTCATATAAAAATATGGGGGTGCACTCATTTCAAGTTGGAGAAGTCAAGTATGTTCAATTCATTCTTCAACTTGTAAAATCTCTTTTCATCAAGTGGCTTTGTAAAGATGTCGGCTAGTTGATCTTCAGTGCCAATGCTTTCAATGCTAATATGTCACACCCGGTTTTAAGGACAAAACCAGACATACACTATATGTGAAATAAAGAAGACAAATCTCACATATAGCCACAGATAAGTGTAATATCAAGAGACAAATGCTTAATATACATAACACAATAGTATAAAATATACCTTAAAGAGCAACACAGCGGAAAGACAACTCCGAACACCGGGTGCAACCTTCACTCCAGGATCAAACTAACTGGTTGATCACAAGCCTAACAATTCCAGAATCTAACAGTCTGGTACCCTTCCTGAGATGTGGGGAGATAGCAAGAGTGAGTCCATGTCGAACTCAGCAAATATATCATGGGGTTCATGAAGCTCAAAAAGTTTGACACGGGTTTACTGCAATAGCTTTTAGTGAGTCATCTCTTTAACAATTGAGTAGCAACAAGTTTACCAAAATCCTAAATAACCTCATGATCATGTAAACGAGAATAATGTATAGCAAGAAACAATAATCATTAGTGAGCATCAATATCATCAGTATTATCATTATCATCAGTGTTCATCATTTATTCTGTAAGGGTCCAAGGCCACTCGTGACCGTGAGCACGGCTGTTATAACAGTTTTACACTCTGCAGAGGTTGTACACTTTCACTGTGAGTCGTGATTACCCATATGCCCGAGGCGGCCAATCCCCAAAACACTCCCAAGGTGAGCAGGCATGGTTCACTATGAAGCCTTTCAAAGGTTCGTCTAACAAGTTAGGGCCGCTAGGTTTCCGAAGTCAGTCCGTGTGATACACCACGCAGGGATCCACAGTCTGCTTTACCCCATTTGCGCCACAAGGGTAACCTCTAACAAGCTAAAAAAGGTCCTCATACTGAGCTAAAGCCAGAGCCATATAGCCCTCACAGTTGTACTGTAAGTCCCAGATTTTCGCTTACAGATAAGTCCTTATGGAGAGAAACTAGAGCACCATAAAAACAACCAAATATGCTCTAGCCCTCTTGAGCCATATTGCTTTAAAGCATCATTTAAACGTTTATTGCATATATCATTAGTCAAGTTACAGATCATGGTTATTTATCTTGAGCACTAGCATAAATACTACCCAATGCAATGTCCCATGGGTGTCAAGGTACAAGATACAAAAACTAGGATATCCTTAGTGGTAACAAGGTAGACACATACACATGAATTAAGTATATTAAAGGTGAATAGGAAACAAGGATAATCCCATGCTATACTTGCCTTAAACACCGATCATTCGGTAAGCTTTAATCTTTAACGTTCTTCTTCTTCTTCTTGATAACCTCGTATATCTCACCGACTGGACGAAATCATAAATCACCACACACGTATCCATACAATCATACACGAAGCAAACAATAGATCTAAATTAGAACAGTACACCAAACATAAAATTAAGATGAAAAGTTTGTAGAACGAATCTACGTCTCTCTACGAATACACAGACACGAAAAGCACACTAATCAGAGTTACGGTTGAAAAGATACATCTACCGAAAGATTTGCTCATAGGAGAAATTATAAAACTATTAACTTCATGAGTTTTAATTATATAATAACATATATAAAATATTTTATAAATACTATATACGGAATTAAGTCAAATTTAGATTCAAATTATAAAACTAAAGTAAAATAAATCATATTTTATTTACAAAACCCAGTTGCATAATTATTAATCAAGATATGATTTAAACCATAAAATTTCAGAATTAGTAATATGGTAAACACTGTCACTAACGCGTAGATCTCGTTGCTATGAATCTAACGCAACTCGAATGAGCTAAAACGGATCTAAAACGTAGAAGATATGATTTAAACAAGATCTACATTATTAAAGTAATAGATTAAATCTCACATCGGAACTTAAAAATAGAAAACCTAACCAACAGTAACACTAACAGTATAACAAGTTTGTAAAACTCTTCTACACGTTACTACGATCACATAGACATAAAGATCACGAAATTTAGATTTAAAACGTAAAAGTTATGAGTTTCCTAAGATTTCCTATAGATAAATAATTACTTTAATACAAACTCGAAAATAAATTATCTCAAACCTACTGTACAGTTCTATCATCATGTAGAGCTCGCAAATACGAATCTAACGCAATTTGAACGGGTCAAATCGGAGTTAAAACGGATAATTTATGACTAAAACAAACTCAGTGGCAAAACTGTAAATATCAGAAAACGTATTTTTCAATTACCGAGACGAAATACGCTTTCAACAGATCAAAACGAACGCGGGATAATACGTTTTGGACTGCGGGTTTACAACTTAAATCTTACAGGGTCTCTTTAGCAAATGTTACAACCGAACGGGTATCTTCTAATATCAGCCGTTGGATTCAAAATCAACGATCCAGATTGGATCGGGGAGGGAGCCGGCGACGCTCCGGCCGGAATCGGCCGACGGTGACCTTTCCGCGGCGGCGCCATGGCCGGAGAAGGCTAACTCGCGCTACGGTGGATGAAATCGTGAAGCAAAAACACCAGCGGGTAGATAACTTCAACGCGATCTTACCTAGAGCAAAATCGAGGCCGAGAACGAAGCGAGGAGCGCGTGCGGCTCGGAGAGGCGGGCGGCTAGGGCGGCACTTCGGGCGTAGCCACCACGGGACGTTAGAAGCTACGATTCGTAGGTCAATGTGAAGCGAAGGGGTGCGGCATCCCGTTTTTATAGCCTAGAGGCGGCTCCAAGAAAGGAAAGAGGGAAATTGAGATGTGGATTCGGTCGGTGGAGTTTTTGGAAGGGGAATCCGACGGTGGCTTGAGGAAGGAGGCGACTTGACGTGCGGGCCCGTGTCGTCAGCGACTGGAAGCGGGGAAACGCGCTCGCGCGGTGAAGCTGGGCCGGCGGCCGCTGGCTGGGCTCGGCCCAAGCGGGAGCGGGGCGCGGGAGAGGGAAAGGTGGGCCGCGCGCGCTGGGCTGCGAAGAGAAGCGGGCCAAAATCCGAATGAAACGGATTTCTCTTTTCTTTTTCTTTTTCTAATTTTTCAAAGCCAATTTTCAAAAGATTTTCAAATCCAAATTTGAATTTGATCAAACCACTCATCTCAAAAATTTAAATGCAACAACATGAGTGCACAAACATGTTTCTACTCTTATATTTGATTTTAAGTTAATAAAAATTATTATTACTCTAAAGTTGCATGCTCACAAAAATATATAAAAATCATATTTTTCCTATTTTTCATTTCTTCAAAATTTCAGGGTGTTACAATTCTACCCCCCTTAAGATGAATCTCGTCCCGAGATTCGGAAGATGATGATAAAAGAGATAATGACACTTTGTCTTTATTTGATCCTCATTTTTTCAAATTACTCTTTCGTTCAGAGTCATAAGACAGTTTCTCATATCCTGACTAACTAATCTGCCTAAGCATGATCATCTCTCCTATTGAGCTCCTCCAAAGTTATTTGTTCCTCTGCTATGACTTCAGTAAACTCATGGTCCACTTTGCTATCCTTGGTGTACCTATCTTCTAATTGGTCATTCTCATCTCCCTCAGGTAAAAGTCGACCACCTTGATACTCAATTCTTTTCCCTGACGGTGTTGTTAAGAGCATTGTGCACCGAGTACCATGAATCACTCCTTTGTGTGCACAGAGCCATCCATTACCAAGAACCACGCGAATTTTAAGTGACTCCAACACAATGAGTGTCGCAGTGAAGTTTTCCTTGTTTTTGACAAGACTGACATTCGGGCATATCTGATCTGCCTGCATTTCTCCCACTGGGGTTTGAACTAGCAAAGGCCTCCTCATTGGACACTTCACCATCTTGCACGTCTCCACCATGTCGGCGGAAATGAAAGAATGCGAAGCACTAGGGTCAAATAAAGCAAAAACTTGTACTGAGCTTACTTGAATATAACCTCCCACTACTTTGGTAACTCCATGAATTTTATCCATATCCACATTGCTCAGTCTTCCATTGACATAGTTTTGCTGCGCTTTGCTTCCTTGAGCAGGCTTCTTATGGGCTTTCCTTTTTCGCTTTCGTTGTTGTGGATTCTGACTTAGTTCACTCCCAACTTGCTCTTCAACATTGTTGTTTTGATAGTGCTCAGCTTCATCATACCCATAACATCCTTCAATAGCAGAAACATCAATCTTTTCCCACATATTAGTGCGAGACGTCATATAGGGCTCCTGAGTCATGAGACACTACACTTCCTGTCATCAAGTGACCAACATCAGCAACACGAGCAAGTATAGATGATCATAATCATGAACTATCCAAAAGACAACTCTTGTCTCTATGGATCCAAAATTATCAACCTTGTTCACAGAACATTTTTGCTCAAGAGTGGCAACTCAATCATGGAGACTAACCAATACTTCCAACTAAAGAGTTCAATCTTAATAATCCTTCTTTACATTGGCTACCCCCCTTAAAATAAGAGACACTAAATAGGGTAGCTTGAACCTTTTTCTTCTAGATGAGTTAACTAGCATCCATACGTTCTAATATCCTAATGATTCTTTTGTGCATAGGTAGAAACAAGAAATCTGAAGTTTCTCGCGAGCAGAAAATCAGCAGTGCAGTAAAACAGCTGTAACTCTCATTCTGTTGATCCAATGAAACTGTAGTTTATACCGATGGAAAACTTATAAAATTCTTTGCAACTTTCTTATAGAACACACTTCCAGATTCTGCAGCTAACTTGGTCGAAAACAGTACTTATCAGAAACTGTTCCAGGTTTATGACAGCACATATACATTGCCTTATGCTTTTTGTATCTCCCAAACCAAAACAACTATGAGGGTGGTTCTTGCATTTAGAGAGAGATGTTGAAGTCCACTCTTGTCCAGAATTCTCTCATGATTTTTGGTCTTTCAAGAACAGATATATAAGTTGATAAAGACAGGCTGCTCCGAAAGACAAGATATAGAAAGCAGGAGATAACAAAAACCCAGCTATTTATTTCATTAATCCTTATACCTTATACATATAAACTAAATGAAATCATGGTCAAAACCCACGAGATCATTCCACTCATTACAAAATTCCAACTCAAGCATAAACATAAGCACAAAGCAACTAAATACTTAAATGTTCATTAGCCACACATTAAGACGACTCAACTTGGCTACTAACGGTTTTATTACACGGGACATAACTCCTATTCCTTAAACATGGTGTGATTGTAGCAGCATCCAGAGTAGATAACGTCTCTTACATTCCTTATTGCTTCATATGGACATCTGAATCTCTGCATCCCTCTTTACCATTCTTATAACTCATACCTTAAGATGGGTCAACCTGGCATCCCTCAGGTATAGATTTAATACCCTCATACTTAATCCTTTCTCCTGAAAGTGTAGTTAGAAACACTGAACATTGGGCATACTCAATCACTCCTTTACAAGTAGATAACCAGTCTATTCCAAGGATAACATCAATGCCCATTAATTCCAAAACAATGAGGTTTACCTTAAAATTTACCCCCTTTATGTCAAGACTAACTTTTGGGCATACGCGGTCTGCCTTTATTTCACCTCTTGGAGTTTTAATCCTCACGGTTTTCCCCCTTGGAAGCATAAGTATGTTATGATCTTTTACATATTGTCTAGATATGAACGAATGTGAGGCACTGGGGTCAAACAAAACCTTGGCATTTCCTAAACTTACTGGTATTGATCCAAACATGACCTCCTTAGCTCCAGGAATGGTGAAAATATCCACATGTTTCAACCTTCCATGGATGTAATTTCTCTTTAATTTATTTCCCTGCACATGCTCCTTTTGGACATCCTGTCCTGGGTCTCGCTGTTGTGGATTCTTCTGTGGGCAAGATTTGACATAATGTCCTTCCTGCTGGCAATGATAACACTTTCTCTTAGCTGGATCTTTTGTGATGTCATACTCCAAGGAACTGTTGTTTGGTATGCTGCTATCTTGCTGGCCATAAAAGTTCACCTTCGTCCCTTTGGCTTGTTTCTTAGCTTGTTTGGCCTTTCGAGGTTGATACTCCTTATAGGTAATTGTCCACCCATCTATGACTACTTCATGGGGAGTAGTTTTAGCGGGAGGGGCTTCTAACTCTTCAGGGTTTGGATTTGTTTGACAGGGGATCAGGGCTGCATGTGACAATGTAGTATAACTCGCTTGCTGATTGCTTTCCACAAGTGGTTCTAATGAGATTGCCTTTCTCTTCTTGTCCATGTTGATCGCAAAATTTGGATCCACCTTGACTTTCCCCTTATTAGACTCGTTTCGAAGACAGGGAAAACCATAATGCTTACAGCAGTGACATTGTTCCTGCTCTCCAAATGCCTTACTATCAACATCTTTATTAGATTTCATATTCTTCCAAGCTTCTGCTACTTGTATCTTCTCTGACCCCTTGGATATGTTGGCTTGACCTTGAGATAAGCATCGTTGAGAATTCCCATGTTGAGCCATTTCTTCTAGTAATTGGTTTTGCATCGCTAATGGTTTCTTGTCAAAAGTGAGCAAGAGTGACACAATTCAGTCCTCTTAACCTCTGAAATCCACAGTCTTCTCGTCACGAGCCGTCTAATAGACAAGGAGAAAAGGTTCAAAATAGAGACAAGGTTTTTATAACAGAACGGGGATAGAATTAAGCATAACTTTGAGAAAATAACAAAGTTAAAGAGAAGCAAGAAATAGGCAACAATGAGAACATGCTAAACGTCCAGTTCTAACTAGGCTTGCGTCCTACAGTCAGCATTGCTTTGATACCAATCTGTCACACCCGGTTTTAAGGACAAAACCAGACATACACTATATGTGAAATAAAGAAGACAAATCTCACATATAGCCACAGATAAGTGTAATATCAAGAGACAAATGCTTAATATACATAACACAATAGTATAAAATATACCTTAAAGAGCAACACAGCGGAAAGACAACTTCGAACACCGGGTGCAACCTTCACTCCAGGATCAAACTAACTGGTTGATCACAAGCCTAACAATTCCAGAATCTAACAGTCTGGTACCCTTCCTGAGATGTGGGGAGATAGCAAGAGTGAGTCCATGTCGAACTCAGCAAATATATCATGGGGTTCATGAAGCTCAAAAAGTTTGACACGGGTTTACTGCAATAGCTTTTAGTGAGTCATCTCTTTAACAATTGAGTAGCAACAAGTTTACCAAAATCCCAAATAACCTCATGATCATGTAAACGAGAATAATGTATAGCAAGAAACAATAATCATTAGTGAGCATCAATATCATCAGTATTATCATTATCATCAGTGTTCATCATTTATTCTGTAAGGGTCCAAGGCCACTCGTGACCGTGAGCACGGCTGTTATAACAGTTTTACGCTCTGCAGAGGTTGTACACTTTCACTGTGAGTCGTGATTACCCATATGCCCGAGGCGGCCAATCCCCAAAACACTCCCAAGGTGAGCAGGCAGGGTTCACTATGAAGCCTTTCAAAGGTTCGTCTAACAAGTTAGGGCCGCTAGGTTTCCGAAGTCAGTCCGTGTGATACACCACGCAGGGATCCACAGTCTGCTTTACCCCATTTGCGCCACAAGGGTAACCTCTAACAAGCTAGAAAAGGTCCTCATACTGAGCTAAAGCCAGAGCCATATAGCCCTCACAGTTGTACTGTAAGTCCCGGATTTTCGCTTACAGATAAGTTCTTATGGAGAGAAACTAGAGCACCATAAAAACAACCAAATATGCTCTAGCCCTCTTGAGCCATATTGCTTTAAAGCATCATTTAAACGTTTATTGCATATATCATTAGTCAAGTTACAGATCATGGTTATTTATCTTGAGCACTAGCATAAATACTACCCAATGCAATGTCCCATGGGTGTCAAGGTACAAGATACAAAAACTAGGATATCCTTAGTGGTAACAAGGTAGACACATGCACATGAATTAAGTATATTAAAGGTGAATAGGAAACAAGGATAATCCCATGCTATACTTGCCTTAAACACCGATCCTTCGGTAAGCTTTAATCTTCAACGTTCTTCTTCTTCTTCTTGATAACCTCGTATATCTCACCGACTGGACGAAATCATAAATCACCACACACGTATCCATACAATCATACACGAAGCAAACAATAGATCTAAATTAGAACAGTACACCAAACATAAAATTAAGATGAAAAGTTTGTAGAACAAATCTACGTCTCTCTACGAATACACAGACACGAAAAGCACACTAATCAGAGTTACGGTTGAAAAGATACATCTACCGAAAGATTTGCTCATAGGAGAAATTATAAAACTATTAACTTCATGAGTTTTAATTATATAATAACATATATAAAATATTTTATAAATACTATATACGGAATTAAGTCAAATTTAGATTCAAATTATAAAACTAAAGTAAAATAAATCATATTTTATTTACAAAACCCAGTTGCATAATTATTAATCAAGATATGATTTAAACCATAAAATTTCAGAATTAGTAATATGGTAAACACTGTCACTAACGCGTAGATCTCGTTGCTATGAATCTAACGCAACTCGAATGAGCTAAAACGGATCTAAAACGTAGAAGATATGATTTAAACAAGATCTACTTTATTAAAGTAATAGATTAAATCTCACATCGGAACTTAAAAATAGAAAACCTAACCAATAGTAACACTAACAGTATAACAAGTTTGTAAAACTCTTCTACACGTTACTACGATCACATAGACATAAAGATCACGAAATTTGGATTTAAAACGTAAAAGTTATGAGTTTCCTAAGATTTCCTATAGATAAATAATTACTTTAATATAAACTCGAAAATAAATTATCTCAAACCTACTGTACAGTTCTATCATCATGTAGAGCTCGCAAATACGAATCTAACGCAATTTGAACGGGTCAAATCGGAGTTAAAACGGATAATTTATGACTAAAACAAACTCAGTGGCAAAACTGTAAATATCAGAAAACGTATTTTTCAATTACCGAGACGAAATACGCTTTCAACAGATCAAAACGAACGCGGGATAATACGTTTTGGACTGCGGGTTTACAACTTAAATCTTACAGGGTCTCTTTAGCAAATGTTACAGCCGAACGGGTATCTTCTAATATCAGCCGTTGGATTCAAAATCAACGATCCAGATTGGATCGGGGAGGGAGCCGGCGGCGCTCCGGCCGGAATCGGCCGACGGTGACCTTTCCGCGGCGGCGCCATGGCCGGAGAAGGCTAACTCGCGCTACGGTGGATGAAATCGTGAAGCAAAAACACCAGCGGGTAGATAACTTCAACGCGATCTTACCTAGAGCAAAATCGAGGCCGAGAACGAAGCGAGGAGCGCGTGCGGCTCGGAGAGGCGGGCGGCTAGGGCGGCACTTCGGGCGTAGCCACCACGGGACGTTAGAAGCTACGATTCGTAGGTCAATGTGAAGCGAAGGGGTGCGGCATCCCGTTTTTATAGCCTAGAGGCGGCTCCAAGAAAGGAAAGAGGGAGATTGAGATGTGGATTCGGTCGGTGGAGTTTTTGGAAGGGGAATCCGACGGTGGCTTGAGGAAGGAGGCGACCTGACATGCGGGCCCGTGTCGTCAGCGACTGGAAGCGGGGAAACGCGCTCGCGCGGTGAAGCTGGGACGGCGGCCGCTGGCTGGGCTCGGCCCAAGCGGGAGCGGGGCGCGGGAGAGGGAAAGGTGGGCCGCGCGCGCTGGGCTGCGAAGAGAAGCGGGCCAAAATCCGAATGAAACGGATTTCTCTTTTCTTTTTCTTTTTCTAATTTTTCAAAGCCAATTTTCAAAAGATTTTCAAATCCAAATTTGAATTTGATCAAACCACTCATCTCAAAAATTTAAATGCAACAGCATGAGTGCACAAACATGTTTCTACTCTTATATTTGATTTTAAGTTAATAAAAAATATTATTACTCTAGAGTTGCATGCTCACAAAAATATATAAAAATCATATTTTTCCTATTTTTCATTTCTTCAAAATTTCAGGGTGTTACATAATATCACCCTTTTGTTGATGGTCTCTTATGAAGTGATGCCTTATGTCAATGTGCTTGGTTCTTGAATGTTGAACAGGATTTTGAGTCATCTTGATTGCACTTTCATTGTCACAAAACAATGGCACATTCTTGAATTTTATTCCAAAGTCATTCAAGGTGGCTTTTATCCAAAGCAATTGTGCACAACAACTACCGGCACTAATGTATTCGGCCTCGGCGGTAGATAGTGCAACACTATTTTGTTTCTTTGATGACCATAAAATAAGAGACCTTCCAAGCAATTGGCAAGTGCCACTTGTGCTCATTCTATCAATCTTGCAACCACCATAGTCGGAATCCGAATATCCAATCAACTCAAAATTAGATCCCTTGGGATACCATAGTCCAACATCATGAGTGCCCTTAAGATATCTCAATATTCTCTTGGTTGCTTTCAAGTGACTTTCTCTAGGTGAAGCTTGATATCTTGCACACTTGCACACACTAAACATCACATCCGGCCTAGAAGCGGTGACATAGAGCAAACTTCCAATCATAGACCGGTATAGCTTTTGATCTACCATGTTTCCACTAGCATCAATACCCAATTGATCATTAGTGCCCATTGGTGTACTCATTTACTTAGCATCTTGCAATCCAAACTTCTTGATCATGTCCTTGATGTACTTGTCTTGACTTACAAAAGTGTCATTCTTTATTTGCTTGATTTGAAGTCCAAGGAAGTAACTAAGCTCTCCATTCATAGACATCTCAAACTCATTAGCCATTATATTTCTAAACTCTTCATAAAAGTCTTGGTTAGTTGATCCAAAGATAATGTCATCCACATAGATTTGCAACACAAACAAGTCAATGCCTATATTCTTGGTGAAGAGAGTGGTGTCAACCTTTTCCATCTTGAACCCTTTAGAGAGAAGAAAGTCCCTCAATCTCTCATACCATGCTCTAGGTGCTTGCTTCAAACCATACAATGCCTTCTTTAGCTTAAACACATGGTCGGGCTTCTTGTCATCTTCAAAACCGGGAGGTTGCTCAACATAAACTTCTTCATTGATGTAGCCATTAAGAAATGCACTCTTGACATCCATTTGATAGAGCTTAATGTTGTGTGCACAAGCATATGCTAATAACGTCGCAAAAAAAGCATATGCTAATAAGATTCTAATTGCCTCCAATCTTGCAACCGGTGCATATGTCTCTCCAAAGTCAAGACCCTCAACTTGAGTGTATCCTTGTGCTACTAATCTTGCTTTGTTCCTCACAACCATGCCATCTTGATCTTGCTTGTTTCTAAAGACCCACTTAGTACCAATCACATTGTAGTTCTTTGGCATCTTGATCTTGCCTGTTAGTACCAACCATGCCATCTTGATCTTGCCTCTCAACAAGTTTCCAAAGTTGATTTCTAGCAAAGTTGTTTAGTTCTTCATGCATGGCATTTACCCAATCAGAATCCTTCAATGCATCTTCTATCTTCTTTGGTTCTTCTAATGAGACAAATGAGTAATGTTCACAAAAGGATGCTAGCCTTGATTTAGTTTGAACACCACTTTGAATTCCACTAATGATTTGGTCCAATGGATGATCTCTTGCAATACTAGTAGGTTGGAGTATTGGGAGTTGATTGCTTCCACTTGTTTGACCTTGAACTTGAGCTTCATCATGAGTACCACTAGAGCTTGCTTGATTTGTATCAATTTGCACATCTTGATTAATCATATGTATGTCACTATCATTATCAACTTGCATCGACCTTATATCACCAATGTCCATGTTTCTCATTGCATTTGTCAATTCATCTCCTCTCACATCATCAAGGTTTTGAGCTTCATTTTGAGACCCTTGGGTTTCATCAAACTCAACATCATGAACTTCTTCCAAGATGCCATTTGTGAGATCCCAAACTCTATATGCTTTGCTTATGGTAGAATAACCAAGTAAGAACCCTTCATCACATTTCTTTTTAAACTTGCTCAATCTAGTGCCTTTCTTGAGAATATAACATTTGCAACCAAACACTCTAAAGTATGCAATGTTGGGCTTTCTTCCATTCAATAGCTCATATGGTGTCTTCCCAAGCTTTCCATGGCAATAGAGACGGTTGCTACAATAGCAAGCCGTGTTGATGGCTTCACTCTAAAATGAATGACTAACATTGTATTCACTAAGCATTGATCTAGCCATATCAACCAAGGTTCTATTTTTCCTTTCAACTACACCATTGGATTGAGGAGTGTATGTTGGTGAGAATTGATGTCCAATACCAAGATCATCACTCAAATCTTCAATTCTTGTGTTCTTGAACTCACTACCATTGTCACTTCTAATCTTCTTGATGGTAGTCTCAAACTCATTTTGCACCCTCTTGACAAAAGACTTGAATAGATCATAAACATCACTCTTGTCATAGAGAAAGAACACCCAAGTATATCTAGTGTAGTCATCAACAATCACAAAACCATACTTGTTGCCACCAATGCTAGTGTATGTTGTTGGCCCAAACAAGTCCATGTGTAATAGCTCAAATGCCTTTGATGTGCTCATTTCACTTTTACTAGGATGTGAATTTCCAACTTGTTTGTCGGCTTGACAAGCACTACAAGGTTTATCCTTCTCAAAGGTGACATCCTTCAATCCTCTAACTAAGTCATGCTTCAAAAGTTTGTTCAATTGTTTCATTCCAACATGACCAAGTCTTCTATGCCACAACCATCCCATACTAGATTTACTAAGCAAGCATGATGTCAATTGTGTCTCACTATCATTGAAGTCAACCAAGTATAAGCTACCATGTCTAAATCCTTTGAATATCAAATTTGATCCATCAACACTTATGACTTCAACATCATCACTACCAAATATGCACTTGAAGCCAAGATCACAAAGTTGTGCCACCGATAAAAGATTGAAATCTAAGCTCTCAACTAGCAACACATTAGATATGCTCATGTCATTTGAGATAGCAATTTTACCAAGCCCCTTGACCTTGCCTTTCTTGTTGTTGCCGAAAGTGATAGCATCAAAACCACCATTTTGACTTATATCAATTAATTTGAACATACAAGAATCCCTGGTCATATGTTGAGTGCACCCACTATCAAGCACCTAATGCCTTCCTCCGGCTTTGTAATTGACCTACAAGACAAGATCAATTCTTTTTAGGTACCCAAACTTGTTTGGGTCCTCCAAGGTTAGTGACCAAGTTCTTTGGTACCCAAATGGCTTTCTTCTTTGAGCCCATCCATGGTGCACCAATGAACTTAGCATGAACACCATTTGTACCCTTGGTAAGCATATAGAAAGAATCAAACTTAATTGAGGATACATTAGCATTGGATTTCTTGTTCATGCATTGTTGCTCTATGTGACCAACTTGCTTGCAACTTTTGCAATAGCTACCATTGTTCTTCACAAAACGAGTCTTGTGAGGAGCAAAAGCAGCCTTGCCTTTCTTGGGGTTATAGCCCAATCCCTCTTTGTAGAGAGAAGCTCTTTGGCTACCCAAGCACATAAGCAAGCGGTCCTCACCACCATAAGCCTTAGCTAAGGTGTGATTGAGCTCTTTTACCTCCTTCTTGAGATTTTTATTCTCAACTATTAGTGTGGAATCACAAATGAAACCGTCACTACTAGATGAGGATGATGTAGATGCGCTACATGAAGGGTTAGTGGGAGCAACAACAATAGGCTTATAAGAGGATTCTTCAATTATATCACATGATATGCCTATGTTACAAGTTTTAGCTTTCTCAACATTAGTTGACATGTTTTCACATTTTTCAACTAGAGAGGAATGAGCTTCTTCAAGCTTAGTGTGAGACTTTTGAAGCTTCTTATGGTCTACCTTTAGACTCTCATAAGATGCCCTAAGCTCATCAAGTTCTTGCATAAGATTTTTCTTTTCCTTAAGCAAGCCCTTGCACTCCTTTCTAGATTCTTTAAAATGTTGAGTGCAATCTTCTAGCATAGTGATTAGTTCATCTTTAGTGAATTCTTCTTCATCACTATCACTATCACTAGTATTATCATGATCACTCTCATCATCTGATGATACCTTAGCGACCTTAGCCATGAAGCACGATGGAGTGTCGAAGAGGGAGACCTTCTCTTGGATGGCAATGCTAGCATGTCCCTTCTTCTTACTCTTGTTGTCATCCTCATCATCACTTGAGGAATCATCACTATCCCATGTAGCAACATGAGAATCATTCTTCTTCTTATAAGAGCTCTCCCTCTTCTCTAGCTTCTTCTTTTGCTTCTTCCTTTCCTTCTTGATAGCATCTTCATCATCACTATCATAAGGACACTTTTGCAATGAGATGGTCCTTGCTATGGCATCTAAAGCATCTCATGGTATGCTCATTCTTCTTGGATGAGTTCTTCCTCCTTCTTACACGAAAGCCCTTCTTCTTCATGAATTTCCCAAATTGCTTGACAAAAAGAGCCATCTTCTCATCAATGTCATCACTATCACAAGAGCTTGACTCTTCATCACTTGATGATTTAATCTTAGATTTGCCCTTGGATGTAGTGGCTTTGAATGCCATACTCTTCTTCTTCTCATCATCCTTTTTTTTCACTTTCCTTCTTCTTCTTTTTGACCAACTCCTCTTTCTCATCATCTTCTCTATATGAATCATCGGTCATTACTTCTTGAAATACTTGTTGAGGAGTTGAATCCTTCAATGTAGTCCTCACTAGCACGGTGATCAATGTATCAAACCTCTTAGGCAAGCTTCTCAAGAACTTCATAGAGAATTGGTTGTCCTTGACCTCCTCACCAAGTGCCTTGAGCTCATTGACAATGACTTGCAACTTATGAAACATCTCCGGTACACTCTCATCATTTTGCATCTTGAAGCTTGAAAATTTTTCTTGCAAGATATATGCTTTAGCATTCTTTGTGCCTTCGGTGCCCTCAAATGTTTCTTCTAGCTTGGCCCAAGCATCATGAGCAATCTCAATGTTCTTCACTTGCTCAAAGGTCTTGTCATCTAATGCTTCATGAAGAGCACTAATGGCAATGTCATTGCATTGGAGCTTCTTCTCTTTCACCGGTGTAAGTGCTTCCGGATTAGCAACCTCAAATTTTGTTTCGGTGACCTTCCACACTTCTTTATTGATTGACTTTAGGTGTGCGGTCATCTTAACCTTCCAATATGCATAATTTGTGCCATCAAAGTGAGGTATCTTCTTGGTGTTGTTGATGTGCAAGCTTAATTGAGCCATTTCTTTTTCACCGTAGGTTGTTAAGCCTCAAATAAACGGTGCCTCGGCTCTGATACCACTTGTAAGGTCTAAAAGGCTAGAGGGGGGGTGAATATCCTATTTAAAACTTCTACAAGAATTACTTAACCACAAGTTAGTACGAAAGGTGGCGAAGCAAAAGCACTAGCTCTAACTAATTAAGCAAGCCACCTACACAAGTCTAGTACAAGGCTATTCACTAAACACAACAACAACTATAAGCTAGAAATAAGAAGTAATATGAGAGAAGAGCTTCGAGTGATTATATTGCCGTGTAGAGATGAGAAGTACCAATCAATCAATCACACAAGAGAAATCCTCGGGAAGAGAATGACACATGAATTTATCCCGAGGTTCACTTGCTTCCGGCAAGCTACTCCCCGTTGTGGCGATACACCCACTTGTCGGTTCGCAAGCTAATCGATTATCAAGAGTCGAGCCCTCGGCGGGCGCCACACAACCGCACACAAGATGGGGATCCTCCAAGCCACGAGCTCCACTAGAGTATCCAATTTGCGAACTCCCGCGGGGAAGGATCAAGAACCCCTTACAACACTTGGTGAGGGCTCCAACAATCTCCAATTGCGAGCTCAATCACCTCCGCTACTCCAAGCCGTCTACCGTGTCGGGAAACATGAAAGAGTAACAAGAAATCCGCAACAACTCGAAGATCAAGTGCCTCTAGAATGCAACTCTCAAGCAATGCACTTGAATCTCACTCAATCTCACTCAAGATGTGCAACTATGCAAAGAGATGAGTGGAGGGGTTGTTCTCTAACTCAAAGTGTGTCTCTAGTTCTCAAAATATGCAAAAGATCCCCTTAAACCCCGACCAACTTCTATTTATAGCGAAGGGGTACGCAGCTAGCCGTTAGGAACTTTAAACAGCCGAAGTCACGCAGACCGGACGCGCTGGTCCCGCAACTGACCGGACGCGCTGGTCAAGCTTGAGTAGCGCACAACGAAACAGCGACCGGACGCGCTGTTGAACTGATCGGACGCCACAGTGCCAGCGTCTGGTTGGAGTCCAGTAAGCTCCCTGAACGACCGGACGCGTCCGATCGACAGTGACCGGACGCGCTGCGCGTCCGATCATCAAACTAAAACACGCGTAGACGCTGAACGCTGACCGGACGCGTCCGGTCATATAGAGACCACGTTCGGTCCAGCGTCCGGTCACCTCTGTGACCTCCGTTCACCTCCGTTACTTTTCCGACTTCCAGCGCAGTAGAAAATAGGCATTTCACTTCCCCAAAAAGCGTCGAATGTGCTAACACCACCAAGTGTACACCACCATGTACATGTGTGTTAGCATTTCACAAACATTTTCCAAGGCGTTATGTTAGCTCTCTGCTAGATCCTAATGCATATGCTCAAGACATTGATCTAGTGGCACTTGATTCCTGAGCTAACCGTGATTGCCCCTCTTGATAGTCGGCTATGTATCCTAAACCCAGTCAATCACTTCTCTACTCATCTTAGACCGGTAAAAGGAAAACCCTATGGTTATACCTTTGCCTTGCGTTCTTAGTTCCTTCTCTTCCACTTGATCATCATGTCGCTCATTTTATGTGCATCTTCACCATGATCATCATTTCATGTCAATGCACCATCTCTTTGTGATCTTGTGGCCACCACTCCTTGCCACATACACCTTCATCACATGTGTTGCTTATGCCTAACTCAAAACACTTAACACATGGCATTAGCAACTTAGTGTCATTAATTACCAAAACCAAACTTGGCTTTTCACCCACTGCCACAAAAGAAAAATGCGTCACTGATGATAACTTATCAGTGACTCTTCTCAGCTAGACCCCTTATCATTGACTCATTTTGAGGAAGCGAGTCGCTGCTATAGGAGCACGGACCCGAAAAAATTACCAAACCCAGTAATGGGTCCGCTCGTCCGCTCCAGACCTCGGCGGCCCGGCCCGTCCTCCCCCCGCACCAGGAGCCGCCTCCCTCGTCTCTCTCCAGTCTGTCTCCTCTCCCCCAACCCTTCGTTTTGATCTGGCATGGAAGGGTGAATCTACCCTGGCGTCGACCGGATCTGTAGGCCAGCGTTCCAATCTGGCCACCGCCCCTCCCTTCCCACTCTCTCCCCTCCACCGCCATCGCCACCTCCTCTCTTCCTCCTCTGTTGCCACCGCACCTCTCCCTCCCCACAACCGCGACGGCACCACAGAGGCTAGATCTGTGGAGGAGGCAGGTTATCCGGAGAGCGGATGCTGGGCACGGCCCCCTCCTCCATCGGCATGGCCTCGCCTCTAACGCCTCCCCCTCCTCTTCTTTTGTCTCATCTAGATCTAGAAAGGGCAAGCGGGTGGTGGAGGACCTGGAGCTGGAGGACGCCCCGAGGTGGCCGTCATCAACGAACCTCCGCCCCTGGCTGCCGCCGGCGTGGAGGAAATCGCGGCACAACTCGTCGGCAACCTTAGTGGCGAGGCAAGGTGTGGCCGACCGTTCACCCCGTCACCGCACTTGGCCACGTGCCAACGCCGCAGGCTAGAAGGAAGTGTTGTCGTGTCCTGTGGTGGAACCAATGGCATCAGGAGCGGCGCCGCTGTGTCTTGGCCATGCCATATACCCACAGCTCTAGTGGCAGGTGAGTGCCCCTTTCTTGGCTCGTTGTTTTCTTCCTGCGTGTATTTCCTAGTAGTGAGCTTCCTCATGGTGAAGGATTTCTTAGTTTATTTTATTAGGATCTGTGTCCGTCATGTGAATCTCCAAACACATTTTGAGTTCAAGAATATCCAGCCTGAGGAACTATTCAAATGGGGATTCAATGTTCCCTCTGTTACTAATACTTTGTAACGTCATGAGATCACTTCACAAGTATGTGTCAATTTTGTCCTAAAACTAGGATGGTGTTAGTTTTGCTTTGTGTCTCTACTGAAACTAGTTACTGCGAACATACTCATAGAGTAAGCACTACATGGTTTTGATAGAGAATGTTGATTGAAAAGTATACCTTCCTCGCAATGTGATTCTTCTGCTGATGATATGTTGGAGCAAGCAGGGCGCCAGATGTCTAAGTAATAAACACAGGTAGCTGATTTTCACATTAGGATTCAATTTGTGCGGAATTTGCTGCATCTTCAGGCCTTCCACTAACCATTTTGTGCATATGCTTTGCTCAATACAATTGCAGTTCTTTGCTTTAATTAATTATTTATACTTTAGCTTTCTTTGCTTTTTGCAGACTGTACTAGTAAGTGCACCAGTCTCAGCAGGTACCTAGCTATGTAAAATCCTCTCTAATTTGTTCCCGTACATATGCACGCACCACCAGCTTATACATATATGTAATGTGACATAAAAATCTTCTCTGATTTCTTTCTAGTAAGTTTTTGCTCAGACTACCAGATGTAACCATTAATTTCTTACTAGTAAGTTTTTTGCAAACTGTATTTACCTCAATGTTTGATTAGATATATATGAACTTATTAGCTGTAACTTTTGTTTCTTTAATATTTACATGCTCTTGCTCTTTGTGATCAACCATTCATGATACATTGCTATTCATGTAAGCTAATTAGTCAAATATATAGTTAGTCAATTGATCCATATTTAGCATATCAAACAGCATAACACACAGCTAATTAGTTGCATACTATTGTTAGGCTGTATATACCAATGGTCATGTTATTTGTCTGGCTTGTGAACAGATGCGTCATGATTGGCACGAATGATCATACCCTGGGTGTTGAGGCATGTAAGGGGCTCTATCAGAGCATCTAGTCAATACAGAACGGCAATGGCAGACGCAATGTGGCAAGGCGCAAAGAAGGAAAAAAGAGTGTCCGGATACTGCTCAATGCGAAAATAGAGGTATTTTTCAGTTGTAAGTTGCATATCGTAGCCAACTGGAAGCATATTTCTATCTTTCATGGTACCATGAGGTTCTCAAACTATTGTAGTAGCTTCAATGGTCAAACTGGAGTTGTCTTAATTTAGATTATCTGTCCCAGTTGAACACCAAATAATTAGAAATGTCTAGGTACTGAGAAGAATTGTTGTGCAGTTCTGCATAAAGTTTCGTAGCCAATGGACCAACTATGTCATTTATAAATATGGTGAAGAAGAAAAGAACATACTGAACTCTGGTCACTGGTACAGCTGAAATTTTGCTCAATATGATGCTAGATAAAGAAAAAAAAACTACCCTACCGATGAAGTTAAGCATTCAGAACTTGTATGAGACAGGTGTAGACATTATTTCCTACTAGTCTGTGTTGGCTCCTTACTACTATTCTGTGTGTAACTGCGTGAGACATAATTTTCTAGATACGTCACATTTGTCTACAGACCACATGGATCCTTACTACTAGTCTGTGAGTATATAAGTGGTGCTTCATGTTGAGTGAGGATATGAATCAGTACGTAGTCTGTGAGTATAAGTATTATGAGCTAATTCTTGGTGAACTTTGTTTTTTCACAGATATGCACACATTGGACCATGCAGATTTGCACTGGACCTACATAATTGGGTGAGCATCTCTTTTTATTTAGCAGTGTACTCTAGTTAAGTCAGAGATCTGATTGCATCTGAGAGTTGTTACTTGAGAGAACAGATTTTAATTTTATTTTGTACTTACAGATGGTTATGGTACTTATATGATACATTTTCTTACCAATCACCAATGGTCTGATTAAGTTAAGCATTCAGAACTGTATGAGACAGGCATAGAAATAATTTCCTAGATGCATGGACCATCACAGTTATCTACAGACCACACTGCTTCCTCCATTTTGCTGTGGTATAAGATTGTCATAGGTGCTGTATGCATCAGTCTGTATATGGGGACATGAACACTCTTGAAGGGATATGGCTGTCAGGAGATCATTAAGTGGATTATCAATCTAATATATGATAGTTGCATTTTATCCTCATGGTGGTTATATGTGGTTATATGATAGTATATTTGCCACTGGAGATCATCCACTATGTATGCTATGCCCCTCTAGACATAACAACTACCTGATGTTTTGTAGAAATTGAGCAGAATGACATTTCTTACATTTATGTCTTTAATTAACTATCTGCTGTTTTGTTGTAGCCTGGGAGCAGTTGGCCTAAATTGAGCTGAGAGGAAAGGAAGTAGCTTGGAGGTATATATATTGCCATTTATTCTATAAAGCAACCGTCACTTCATGGTTCTGGTGGATACTCTATTTAATCACTTACAATTTAACACTAATGTATTTTGATCTTGAAAACTATGTGTGAAGTGTGAACTATCTATGAACTGTGAAGTGTGACTATTTGTGTACTACCATGAAATGTACCATATTGTGAAACATGGGATTCAGAAATGTACAACGTGAATCTAGATTCCTTTTTTTTTGTTTCTGTCAATTGTTATCGGAGACGCGTTTTGGCTATACGCGTCAATATGAATGGTCATCGGTGACGTGTTTCCTCAGTACGCGTTGCTACCATCTCACATCAGTGATGCGTTTTCTCAGTACGCGTCGCTGCCATCTCACAACAGTGATGCGTTTCCTCAGTACACGTCACTGCTATCTTCACATTAGTGACGCATTTTTATGCGTCACTAATCTCTTCACATCACAGACACAATGTAAGTGACGCGTTTTCTCCGTATCACTAATGACCCTCTGGACGCGTCACTAATTAGCATCTCTGGCATAGTTAATGCTAGCGTGATAGGGATGGTAGATAAATTAGACAGACACCAGAATATCAAGATTGAGGCCGGAAGTTGCAAGCTGACATTTTGATGGTGCATCAGGTTTGGAAAATGCTACAGGTGAGCTTGATGTATGGTGTATCGGATGCAACATAGTGAAAACCTAAACTTTCCGGTAGAGTGTATGCTGGGTTTCATGTAAATAGATGTCAAAAGTTTTATTTCTATAAAAAAAGTATTTCATCTGCCCCTGCCTGATAAATGCAATTGGTTACACTATCGAATAAAAAATCAGTATGTTCTCTCTAGTCATTGTTTTTGTGACTTTTCTATAATCTCTTGTAGACCTAGAATTTATTGTTCTTCCTTCGGTTGAGAACATCATAGCTGCCCAGCCAATGCCAGTATAACCTAACGTGCACCACCCATTGGTCATTTCATCCCATTATCGAAATGATCAGCACATCACTGTTGACATGTGACAGCTATTCAGGTGATCAAGTCAGTTTTACCTCATTGAATATCTGCATGCCAAGAGTTCTCGTGTCCTAGTACCCACATTGCATATACACTATATACTGCTATCATCAGTCCCCAAACAGGGCCAGTCCCGAGACTGGAGCATAAAATGGAGACCTGGCCCCAGTCCCCTCCCAGATTACAGAATATCGGCATTCAAAATTCAACCAGCAACCACAGGCCTCCAAACCTTCTCCATCTCCCAACCACCACTGATGACACGAACACGGCTTCCGTGACCTTATATTACTCTGTCATGTGAATGGGTGGCACCGTGAAACCAGAGCTTGCATGGGAGTGGTGTTGGTCCACCATATTGAAGCCATCAAGCATGTCTTCGAGCAATGACACGAAGGGTGGCCTGCAGATCAGGATACTGTTCTGTCACCAATGCTGCCGCGTCATCCGAAAAGATGATGGGAGACGAACATTTTGGACAAGCTACCAAGGAGGCAGATCCTAGTTGTTCAATAGGCTAAAGAGTTCATTGGATCCGTCAGTACAAAATACCATCCAATTAAGATATTAGCCACGATGAATTTCTTTTCACATTGTACGTCCATCCTAGTACAAACACTTTGAGCTAGGAAATTTGCAGACCTATCCTGTACGGATTGCTGACATGTCCTATTTGTCAATGAGATTAATGATGGAAAAGCCACAAACTAAACAAATCATTAGAGGACAAATGAAGATTGGTAACCTATGGGTTGATTCGATCATTACAGCTGCATTTTATTTAGAGCAAGATTTTTTTTAATTTAATCAAGAACTTGTGATCGGAAAACTCCCAACATCTCCCATGCCTAATATAGGTCGATCATCAACCGGAGGAGTGGCATGGCCAAACAACTCTTCCCTCAAGTAACGTTCATTTTTTTTACGTCAAAGTGCACTTTTGTGGGAAAATCATGAAGATTTGGCTCATATAAAAGTGCAAAGGGTGTCTTTGTTTCTTCCCCTTTTGTTAGATTTTCATGTGACATATACAATGGCTCCCACTTGGTCATTTAATTTAACCTGACATAAACATGTTATTGTACCAAAATCCCTGGACACCACTCCAGGTATATTGTGCCGCAAAGATCTGATTCTCCAAAAATTTGTAGGATTGGAATACATTACTTCCACGTATTGCTATTGTTGTCCAGATTTAAGAGATAGCAATGATTATTGTTAGAACATGAATCTGAATGGGCAGTTGTAAGTGAACTCTAATTTAACTTGCCAGTTTATTCACAATGATGTTCCAAACAACAATAAACGACTGTCCAGATTAAGAGATACCAATGATTGTTAGTATGTTTTGATTGACAGAAAATAGCTCATCTGCACAGTTGTTCTGAGCTGGTGATTTCCATGGGACCATGGAGTTCTAACACACACAATTACAGCTGCATGAGAAGATGCAGATTTGCCTATATACAGGTTACGTGGAGCTTACTTTTTCTTTTTGTTTTGTTTCCATGTCGCTCAATTTATTTGTTGTTTTTATAGAGGCACAACTAAATTCGTCGGTTTAAAACTGAATGATTCTCATTTAATATTCATATCCTCTCCTGCATTAATGTTTTCAAATCTCTTTATGAAAGGTTTTATATCTTTCGATCGGTATTCAAAACAAATATGCATGACACTATATATCTGTTTCAACAAATCCTATTAGTGCTATCTCAATGGGAGCATAAAACAGAGTGCCTAGCTCGATGGTCCCCAAACCCTCACCATGCTCCTGAGCCACAACATTTCCTTCCATAGTTTGAGGGGAACAGTGGCGGAACCAGCTTTTACTCATGACTAGGGCCTCTAAGAAGCTAAGAATATTGTACGGTATACATGATGAGATGAAAAAAAATACATACTGTCTAGTGATGTGGTGCATTCGCATCTTCCATCGCCTCTTCAAGATCTACATATAAATAAGATCAAAATATAAATGAAAAGGTCATAAAAAAGATTAATTGTTAAACATACATTTATAATCTGAATGTAGCATACCATTATAACAAACTATACTAGGTAACTTCTTCAAACGAGACTTCCATTCTTGAAAACATTGTAAGATATCATCATCAGGTATGCTTGCAAATACATCTCGCTCAATATAACAAACCATCCAATGATTGAACCATTCATCACCCATCTTATTATTTGACAAGTCAGTCTTAATAATTTTCATAGCTGAGAAGGCCCTTTCCACTGTGGCAGTTGCAACCTGTAAAATCAAGGCCAACTCAATAAGACGATAAACTTGTGGAAATGTTGTGTGCCTATCAGTTTCGACCATCTTCATAGCAAGAACACCAAGATCGTAACAATTAGAGAAAGAAGGATCATCTCTCACATCATCAATGAAATAATCAAGTTGTGCCTGAAGTTTGCGACACTCATATTCGGAGAAGTCAAGATCATATATCTCAGCAAGTTGAACCAATTTTTCACGGTCATAATTGGCAAAGGAATTCTTTGGATCTAGACAGGCAATGCATCTTAATAACTGAGTAGACCTTTCAGCAAAACGATTGTTGAATTCCACAATAACTTTGTCATGCACTACATTAGATATTTCATTTTTGAAGTGATGGTAGTAGGTTACCTCATGTCCTCCACGAACCCCTTGCACGGCTCCAAATAGTTACTGTATCTTCATTGTGGAGATTCTGTAAATCAGTAAATCCAATACGAATCAATCAATCCCAATCCACATTGAAATATTGAAACCAAAAATAAAATCAGTACAGAAACTAATTAGGCATACCAGGGGGCAGTCAAGCTCGAGGGCAGTGGGCAGGGGCGGCCGGCGGTCGGCGCGGCGCCCTGCTGCGGTGCTGCCTGCGTGCCACGCCGGGATGGTGTAAGGGTCCTCCTGGGAGAGGGGGCGGCGGCTATGGAGCAGGAGGGCTGCAGCTAGGGTTCGGGTGGCGTGAGGAAGAGGGCGGCACAGGGAGAGGGGAGGCAGGTGTAGAGAGGGAGAGAGGAGAGTTAGGGAAGAGCAATCACTCTTCTATTGCTTGATTAGATTGATTACATCCCCCTTGTATTTATAGTCCCTAGTGGACTTGTATCCCAAGAAACTATATGAGAGATCCTTATAGATTGGATTCTCCCTTCCATAACTAACCAAACTCTAACATGGTAACTCTCCAAACTCTATTACGATAACTCATTGCGGAAGATGATGGCGCTGAGGGCGACGGCGCCCCTCCCTGGCTCGTGCGCGGCCCCTCTAGGGCACGCTGGGGCTGTCCGGCGACCCTCCTTGGGCCCTGCTCGGCCCGTTAGCTCTAGGCTGGGGGGTTGCATCAGACGTATGGCAGATCCATTAGCCATAGAAGCTTTCAAAGGGGTGCTATCTAGTGAGCAGGTGCTAAGCTAAACTGAAATTAGTAAAAATACTAGAGTTTTGGACCAGTTATTATATGATTCACTGAAGACAAACTACACGTACAAGTACAAGTATCGGTGTCTCAGCACCCTGCACCGGCCTGCCTCTGCTCCTGGTCAGATGAGTGTTCATTGGCCTACTAGGAGTCAAATTTGTGCAATCATCAGAAACTTTTGTATTGTAGCTAAATGTTGAAATGAATCAACACGTGAAAATGTGCTACTTTAGGCTGCACGGTGGTGCTTTTGTGTTTTTGAAGGCAAGTGGTGCTTTTGTGTTGGCACTAGTTCTGTTCAATCAGGGTGTGCACCGGTTGGTCTGGTTCATACTTCATAATTTCTATGGTCCACGAAGGGGGCGGCAGAACAGGTTAGGCTGGTATGGTTCTACAGTTTGAATGGTTTGAACCCGGCTTGCTTCTTCAAGCTGCTGTTGCCTGCTGCACGGAATGGTGCCTATCGAATTCTCCTATATATAGCTAAGTGGCTGGCCATACAGTTCATAACCACCAGTAGCTGATATGAACCAACCTGAAGTAAACAATAAATTAATAACACTGAATTTCAGTTGAACTGAACTCCCTACTAGACAATATTCCATGTAACAAACTAACAAAGGTGTGACTGCTGATGCGGCTGCGAGTGACTAACAGTGGGTTTGATTAGTACCATAGCACGCAGCAGAAAAGTTCACAAGGGTTGATTGTTTGAAAAACCAACAAAGGAATCCATCCGAGCAAGCAAGAGTTACTCTGAGCAATTTCTTACTAGCACGTACGAGAAGGAATCGGAGCAAGACCAAGCCTGGACAGATCAATGCTGCAGAACAAGGAGTGCTGGACACGCAATGCTGGATGAGGGCATGAGGTGCGGAATCTCGACTGCTGCTGCCGGGATAAGCTGTACATCTCTCGGACGGGTTGAAATGGGTTGGAGCGGTTCTAAGCTAGGGTGACCCAACCCATTCCCATGGCAATATGGCATGGAGTTTCAATCGAGAAAAAGGCAATCGTTTAGCTGGTTTGCACCAAACCAGTGAATACGCAGAGTCCGCTCATTCCACTTTTTGAACACTGACTCATGTAAATTCCTCAAGAATATGCTTACACCCATTGAACCGGTACGGATGCGGCATGGTCGAAAATATTTTGTGCTGTGCCGTCTCACACTTTGGGCTGTGTCATGACCCTTCCTCAAATGGCGTGGCACATGTCCCAAGTTAGGACGGCTCCAGTGTGCAATCGAACCAAAGTCTGTGACTACAGCAACATGGCAAACGGTTCGGCAGTCACAGTGCTAAATCGTTTTGCTGGGCTCCACGGAAGAAAAGAAATGAGAAAAAAATGTCCCCTCTCTCTCTTTGCACTGCTACCGACGCACTTCCTCTAATCTCATGCAGCATTTCCTCTCCGTCCGCAGCGTATATTACTTTTTAATTCGTCTTGAGTCCGAACCGTCTGCAACAACCACTTTTGCGCCTGACACACATGGTTCGACCGCTCCAGTGTGCTCTGTTCGATTTATACCAGCCACGGTTCGCTTTTGCCGAACACTGGAGCTTAGGAAGGGCCACACGGCTCAGAAAAGGAAGTGGCTCCCTCTGGCTTCTGTATCCGTATTTTGGGGATTCAGCAATTTTTTGTTTTCCAAGATTAATTAATTATTTCAACAATTTTAAAAAATCAAGGGCCAAAATTTGTTTGAGGTATTATCTCTTAGTAGGTGAAGGGAGTATCGTAGCACTTATGTATAATGTCCACGCCATTTATTTGTGTCAGGTGGATGTGGTCAGTTAATTGTCCTATATATTTCCATGCAAATCTTAATGTTCACAATGGTTTTGCTCTATGAATTAATTTCCCTGTGCTGGTGCGGTACCAACAGCCATCAACATGTCAGGTTTTGGTCATTCTACTGGAATTAATGAATGTGGAGCATGAAAGAGTAAATAGTTCATAAGCAGTTTTCAGATGCAACGCAAAGAAGTATTTCTGACAAAATACACTTATTACTCAGTTAATTGTCCCATTTTACATTTGACATAATTCCTGAAAAAGTAAAACATTCCAACACATGGCTACTACTGCAACTCAACTCATCATCTGGCCTCTAACCACACGAAAAGTTGCATTAGTGTTACTGGTTTTTATAGGGAACAAAATGCCTGATCGAATGCGTCATTACTTGCTCACGGGTTACAACACATTTTTCTGTTCATCTCATTAGAACTGTGCGACCAGCTAATACCCTAGTAGTCGATGCATGCTCATTGCCTTGGTACGGTGATACTCCATGTAGTCTCCATGGAGTGGACAGATAGATGGATCAGTCAGATATGCGGTGGCAGCGCTTACTGGTATTGAAACACTGGTGAAGGGGTGTAACACTCTAAAATTCGCTTCTTTGGAAATAGAGCTAAAATGATTTAATTATGAATTTTTGTGCACAAGAAAACATAGGAAAATATAATTTTTGATTAAATTAAAATTCATCATATGTTAGCAAGATTGTTGTGCATACATGCTGGTGCATATGATTTGTTGTAATGAGTGGCTTTGACTTAAAAACTCAAATGGATTCAAAAAGATTTGAAAATGGTTTTGAATTGAAAAGAAAAAGAAAATAAAAAAACCACTTCCCTCACCATTTTTTGGCCCAAAGGCCCTCGGCCTCTCTCTCTCCTTCTCCCCTCTCTTCTGGCCTGGAAGCCCAGCAGTGGCCTGCTCCACCTCTCCACTCCAGCTCAGCGAGGATGAGGCCCATGACTCCGGTGCAAGACCAGAAGCTCGCGCAGACGCCACCCTCCCTTCCTCTCTGGTGACAGTTGGGCCTCGTCCCTGTGTCGCTGACGTGCTGGGCCCATGCGTCAGTGGCGTCTTCCGCCTTGAGTCAGCATCGAGCCGGCCTCCGCCTGGGCGAAAATCTGCGCTGCCAACACATGGCTACTACAGCAACTCAACTCATCATTGGGCCTCTAACCACACGAAAAATTGCATTAGTGTTACTGGTTTTTATAGGGAGCACAATGCCTGATCGAATGCGTCATCACTTGCTCACAGGTTACTACACCTTTTTCTGTTCATCTCATTAGAACTGCGACCAGCTAATACCCTATTAATCGATGCATGCTCATTGCCTTAGTACGGTGATACTCCATGGAGTGGACAGATAGATGAAGTCAGATACACGGAGGCAGCCCTTACTGGTATTGAAACACTGGTGAAGGGGGAAACACCAGAGTGTCGCTTCGGGTTCCTAGTTCAATCACTAGGACTAAATATGTGCAGAGACAAAACCGAGGTAGATTTCAAGTCCCGACGCCTCCCATTCCTAATACACAACATAATTAAGCGCCCGTTCAGCTCTCCAGGCCTACAGCCCATTTGCCGCCATCTGATATTATTCTTGCGTGAAGCCCAACGCAGCTACTCCCTCCGTATATGATTTATAAGTCGTTTAGAACATGATTGTGCTTACCGAGGAGTGATTAATTAGGGGGTATTTTTCTCTATCAGTCCCTATTAAATAGATTAGTATAATGTCCATGCTAACGCTACGGTAACATTTGGTAATGCAAATCACACAACAAAAAAATTGTTTGACTGCACAATACTTAATTTTAAAAGATCCGGATCCAAAATTATCACACGACACCCACCTCTTTGCCAAAGAAAGCTTTATTATCATAGATTCAACAATATCATTACAAAGCACCTCAGTCTTTGACATGACATATTGGCCAAATTTACACGTTCATACACAACCTTATTTCGCTCCACTCCAAACTTATCAATTCTTGAGCTTTGCAGCTACCAGCCTTCCTGCTGAGCTCATGAACGATCAATGTCACCAAGGAGCGATCAGGTTGTACTTGCACGTGTCAACAAAAGAAAAAGAAAGAAAGAAAACTCACAAGTTGTTAGACTCGAACATACTACAGCTTACAACTTTTGGTTCCTCAACATCCCTGCAATGTTACAACATTATTCAGTTATACATAGAGAAAATTTCTTATTTGACACTGAAAAAACTTCTGGTTCTCAATTTAACACCCAAAGTTGAAATGTTGCTTATCCGACCTCAGCTGAAATTTACGTTCCCAGAATGGCACTACTATCAGAATGGGCATGTAACGGTGTTAACTGAGACGCAAAAAGATGATTTTGCCCCTCCTTCAGCTTTTTAGTCTGGACACCTTCTCTCTTGTACAGGAATTATTGTTGGCCGGCACGGAGGTGTTTTAACGCCATCTCTTTTTTTAATTTAACATGGTTGCTGTTCCTGGAGTACAAAAATGATTTGGTGTTTTTTTTTGACAATTTTTGCAGTATTTTTTAGGCCATTTGTGCACCTTTTTTTTGGACAATTTCTGCACCAATTATTTGGACAGAGTGCATAGATAAATTTTTGCAGCAATTATTTGCACCATGATAATAAGGCAAACAAAGTAGAAAGAACATCCACAATAACATGAGATCAACAACATCCAGCAAGCATATACACTAACATTCAGATTCACAAAACATCCAGGTTCACATCCAAACAACATAAATATGAGGTTCACACGCACGGTTCTCTTCACGTAAATATTGAGACATACAGGTTCACATCTAAATCAAAAGACATGGCATTTCAACTTCTCAGATTCACAAACTCAGTTTTCTTTTACTCCTTGTGCTCATTGTAGGACTTGCAGGCTGAACCATTTTGCTCCTTGTGCCCATTGCAGGGCTATCAAGTACCAACTTCTTTTTTGGAGTCTTTTTAGAAATTACCTTCTTCCTTTTGTCTTTCCCCTTCTTAATACCTTCAGGTTCGCCAATTGAAAGTTCCTCGGGCTGATTTGAGCCACTTCGTGACCTATACATGTTCATGTATATCAACAATTATTTAAAGAACATGTGTAAAAGTGCAAATCAACATGTTTCTCAATAGGTTCATTAGTAAGTGAGGTAATAAATGCTAGTGCATGTTTGTAAGGAATGCCAGATACATCCCATTGTCTACAAGAACATGTCCTGTTAACTAAATTCACCACAAACCGAAAGCCACTGCCACCAAATGTTGTCACTTCAGCCACATCTTCTGAGCACTCTGATACTTCTAAGGTCAATTCTCTGCTTTTCTCATTCAACATCTTAATTATGTGAGGCAAAATCAAGCCATCTAATTTCTTCCCAATTTTCCTTCTTTGGTTCCACTTCACCATAAGTAATTGTCTAAGCTTGTCCATGAAATCATCGAGATTCATAGCCTTCAGGTCCTTAATCCAATTGTTGAAGGACTCAGCCAAGTTGTTGGTCAGCAGGAAGGCTGGTAGCTGCAAAGCTCAAGAATTGATAAGGAACACTTCAGTTAACCATATTAGTATTTTAACAGGTGGCCCTACACGTCAGTTAACCATATAGTAGGTCTAAAGTGACGGTAGTGTCATTTTAGGAACCTAAATTTCAGCCGAGTTCGGATAAGGAACACTTCAACTTTAGGTGTTAAATTAGGAACAACAAGTTTTTTCAGTGTCAAATAAGAAATTTTCTCTTATACATACAAGTATGTACATATGAAACTACCAACAACACCCATGGATGCACCGAACCATATAAAAGGTAAAATATGTCACGCGTACGCTAGAATTTGTTCGCAATCCATAATTATAGAAAAGAAAATTCCAAGATGCCATTTAAAACACTAACAAGTTATACAATCACACACTCTGGTGATCCAATAATTAAGTGATATCATTATCAGAGAAAAATTAATTGATATGCCATAAAAAATCAATCTACGAACAAGAGTCAAGTCCAGCAAAAATATGGTGACACCTTATATAGGATTAAAAGCAAGTGTCTGTGAAAAAATTTTATAAACTGCAAAAATTTATTAATGTGATTTTTTACAACTCTTCATCATCAAGATTTAGATGTTGAGATGAATGTGAAAATAGTAATTTTTAATCAACAAAACATAATCACGAATATTTAGAATAAGCGCTTATATTCTAGTGAATAAGTCAAAACTAAAGATTACAAGAGTTCAAAATTTTATGAACCAGTAACATATATGTAGTGAAGAGCCCAAACAAATTTATTACCAGAGCAATAAAGGTAAAAAAATCTCAAATAATAGACATCCCACACACACAAAAGGGATTGGGATAAAGCTACAGTTAAACATTCAGTTGCCCAAAGGAATGGAAACAATTATTGAGCAGCTCCTTCTGATCCTTGAAAATAATTAGATAAAGCTTTTCTACCCAAGATAATTGCAGATAATGGGGTATGTCCTTGTTCCCCAAAATAACATGATGAAGCAAACCAAATTTTTATTAGTTGGTGTAGAAAACAGGACTTTTAGATGCTGCCACTGAACTCGACTTCATGCCATCCCATCAGCACCGGCTCTTGGAGCTGCCCTGCAAAAAATCTAGTGCTCTACCACTGCAGCACGTTGCGCGTGCACTAATCAGTTTATTTGTAATGAATTGACATGGTGAAATAATTTAAATGTAGAACTAAACAATTTGATTCCCTTTAAAAATTACACCAACGAACTCGAAACCTATCCGTGAAGGCAATATAGAAATCATAGACAATTGCAGTGTTCAGAATAGTGTAGTGTGAGTGGCATCCATCATTTTCATAACCAAAAAAAGGCATTTATCAATTGCTGTGTTCAGAATAATATGGGGCAATGCTTCTCATCTATGAATTGTCCAACATGTAAGGATTATGAATTTTATGGGCTTCTCCAGTTGGTGCAGCTTTTTTTGGGGGATTTCACAAATCTGATAAAAAAACAGAGTGACTGCATTAGCAACCATGCAATGGTTAGAGGAACGAACATAGGCAATATGGAACAATAAGTGATGTAGATTAGCATAAAGCAAACACGAAAGGTGCCATGACATGTATGACATGGATCTGCTATCTCTAGGGAGTAGAAAAACGTGAGTAATATAGCCATGCAACAACCGAAAGATATAGAGCAAAAAACATAGAAGTGCTGAAGAAAAATAGTAAAAATGCCATGGTGGTAATGGTACCAACTGTACACAATGAAGGCAACATGGATCAACATGTTATTCTCCAGGAATCCAAGATACAGTATAGTAATTATGTCTAAGATATGATAACCATGACAATGACAGATTCAGGTTAAGGAAAATGTTTATCATGAATTCATGAGCAACCCAATAGTCATTAGACAGCGCATGTATGTCCAGTCTTACAGAATTACAATGGTTACCAATGAAGATAATGACCAAGCTGACAATTTGAGACCTACCAATTTTCGCTGTGATCCTGCAGAAATAGACTAACAATGGAAAAGAAAGGAGGCTGCCTCGTAGGCCATGGGATCTCCAGTTTTACGATGGTATTAAGCATGTTTATAATCACACATCAGAAAACCTGATTTTTTTCACTCCAAACATGTTATAGAATGATTCCGAATATGAAATTTGCAGCAGTCCATTGAATTTGGTGTGCAAATTATTGTGTCAAGAATAACCAACAAAAGTAGAGACAGAAACGGAGATTCAAGGAGGGGAGAAAGCGGCTTTTGATTACTAAGCATGTTGTACGTGAGTTTGACCCGTAGCGTTAGCAGGCCATTGATCTGACCAATTTCATATATGCACTCAAATCAACAAAGAAAAGAGACCAACTCACCATGCTTTGCTTCTTAATTGTTGGTCCAGGGCACCTATGTCTCATTCACCAAGACAATCTTCACCGCCCTTGCCTCCTTGAAATACAAAACAAGACAAAATTTGTAAATAATAAAACAAACAATTGTCCAGGTGAATTTCTTTGTACTGGATAGGCTATGAGTGTGTGTTCATTGACTGGTCACCTACTATTGCTTGACGTTTGGAATTTGTTTGGGCTGTTTTTGAAATCTGTAATAGTGTGAACAGACCTAAGCTGTTAATGTACTACCTCCATTCTTATCTGGCATGTGAGGAGAGTCTGTAGACGCAATAACCTGATTCACAGCAAAGAGGAAATTAAGACCATCAGGGCTCCTAGCAAGTAGAGGTGATATTCCTTCAGCTCCCTTGCAATAAGAATGTTTGTTATTCATCTTAGAAATATGTGATACCAGAAAGTTTTGTGGTGTCAAAATGGCAACCATGCTCATACAGAGCTCCAAGAAAACAGCCTATAAATGCATGAAGTAGTGAAAAGAAAGATTAGTATCATTACCCACCTTGTATGTTTTTGTGACAAGCTAGATTGATGCCAACGCTTAAGGGATAGAAAGTGTCATCAAGATCTGAAAATGAAATACGAAAACATCATTATTTAATTGTACCACAAGATGAAGAAATAAAAGCAGCAACAAATTTCTCTGGATTTTTAAGAGCAGGGAACACACCAAACAACAAGCACTCAAAGTTTGGTCTTTCAAGAATAGCGTCCATTATCAACCGTCAAAATCTGCAAAAACATTTTCCCAAATTAATTGAGACCAGTTTTCTGATTAGTTATTATTTGAGAGCTGAAAGCTTATATAAAAGCTGGGTTTTCCTTTGTAAAAAAATTATATATAAAAAAGATGCAAGTTTTGGAATACAGAGACTTCTACAAGTCTTGACTGACATCGGTCACGGGCACTTCACAAGTCTTCTCCAAGTGGTTTGTGTCACAAACATTCAGTTTCATCGCACTACCAATTGGTTTGGCCAAATTTCACACCTAAAAATCAAATTGGTACTGCTATGCTAATACTACCACGCTGAACCTAATTCCATAACAACTTGTCAGTTTCTATCCCATTTCTAACAAATTTAAACAACAAAAGGGAATTGGGTTAAGGTGCCTAAGCCTAATGTGTATTCGTTTTTTGCAGATCTAATAAAAATATGAATAGATGTAATTTACATCAAATTTACACTAAACATACTATACTCTGTATCTGTACATCAAGGCTTACATATAAAGTTATAAACTGCCAATACAAAAACTTGGCCTATGAAAATTTACAGATCCAAAGTGACAGTGCATTTAAAAGATGGCACTCTGATCTAACACACGTATAGGCAAAAATCAACAATTACGCTCGACAGCTACTAAATTCACTGGATCATGGAAAACAATATGCGATTTTGGCTAATCCCTAATCAAATTTTGCATCAAAATTTAGGTTAAAAACAATCCAACCTCGATCAGAAACCATTTCACCATATCTATGAATCAGACCGAGCAAACATGGATGTGGCAGCCAGCATCACATAAATTAAATGAGTACGAATCAGACCGAGCAAACATGGATGTGGCAGCCAGCATCACATAAATTAAATGAGTACTGCAAGTTTGTATCTTGCAGCCAGAACACTGATGGACACAAGTTAACAGGAACTCACTGATAATAAAACAGACAAGATCGACATGGCGATAGATATAACTGTCATTTAACAGTGCAGCAATCCCATTTTGAACCAACACTGCTATACGCACACCAATTTCAAACATACATGATCCTATACGAAACAAAATTAATTCACCGGATCAGACGCAGACGCTACATCATCCTAGAATTCGGTTGCAGCCAGGCATGGCAAGAAGTAGCAATAAACTTCGAGATGGGGGGGGCACAAATCGTGGTCACCTAGGCGTCATACTCCTAGGCATACTGCTTGGCGCTGTCGAATATGATCTTGCAGCTCTCGAGCGCCTTCTTCCTTCTGCGAGGGCCTTCTCCTTCTTGTCCGCTGCACACTAAGTCAACAAACAGAAGTGAACACATAAACCTACGATATGGATCTGGGACGAGGTGGGGGAGAGAGGGTGAAGGGTCGTCGGTGGGTCGGGGATGCAGAGGGGAGGAAGGTACCGCCGCCGCTGTCGCCGTGCACATCCCCATTCGGCCTGCTCACCGGGACAAAGGGGGGGCTGATGAGGGGGTGGGGCACCGTCGCCGAGGGGGGATGGGGGGAGGAGGTGGGTGCTGCCATCTGTGGAGGGAAGAGGGAGGAGGGCCGCCAGGGCCCGCTCTTGCCGGCGCGCCGCCCGAGGGACGTCGTCGCCCTGCATCTGCCGCCGCCTCGGGAGAGAGATGTTGCAGTTTTTTTTGACAACTTGTCGTGGTTGTGTGAAGGCGGAGTCGCGGCACTGGGGAAGGAGGGGCGCGAGAACCGGCGGCAAAGGACGGAGGCGGCCTGAGCGTTTTCTTTTTGTAAGAAAATTAAAAATGGACGCGGGGGCCGAGTCAGGGAATCGAACCCAGGATGCGTTGGGCAGCGTCGGTGTTGTTGCGCATTTGAAGCCCGTGTGCGTGAGACTGAGGGGCGCGGGGTGAGAAGCCTGGCTTCACACTTCCGATCTTGGCCATTGGTTTTGCTTCGTATGTTTTATTAGCCTTTGATTTTAATAAAGACAGATTCCTGTGTACAATATTCTGGGTACATAATGGTTTGACTACTCAGCGGGGGACGTTTTCGTTGGTGGACCTAAAATAATTTGAAGTGGTCAATTATAGTAGAGATTTACGGGTGCATTCCATAAGAGAAAGTTCCTTAGCTCGGATGGTTAGTGCGTCGAGGCGTGAGCCCAGCGACCCGATTTCGAAACTCGACGACGCCTTTTTTGGCTGTGGCTTGATTTTGCATGGCACTATTTGCTGCGTGGCGCTTGCGCTTTGGCTGCATGGCTCGGTTTTTTTTTTGCGTTTGCGGCTGGGCGTGGCGCTCGCGTTTGGGCGGTTTCTGCGCGATTTTGCCGTTCACACTGGCGGTAGGGAGGCGCTCCAGCGTTCGATTTTCGCCGTTGGCGCGAGTTCAGCCGCGATGAGGCGTGTTTAGCCTCGTTAGTTTGGTTCATTTTTTGCGTTTAAGTGCACTGGCGTTCGTTTTTTCCACTGCGCGCGCGCTCAGCATGTTGGCTTAGCAGGTCCGACGTCTCGTTCCTTGGTTGATCTGTTTAAATGCTCAGCAGGTCCGACGCGTCAAGTGCTTCATCCTCCCTTGCTTGCTTGCTTAAACGACATGGCTTAGCTCTTCTACTGTGCCATGCTCCACTCTTTCCTTCTCCACTGCAACGGCTAATCCATTCAATTTGAACATTCGTTTAGAAGAGGATGACGACGACAATCTTCCCTTCGATCTCAATGAGGCAATATTGGAGGATCACACCACATATGGTAATGTACTCAGTTCGTTTGTTCTTTTTTTTATATTCAAAGCAACAACGTGTGCTAATGTTTCTCATTGTCTTTCTTCTTTTTTTTGGACAGGGTTTGATTTGAACTTGCCACTAGATGAGTTTGGTGCGGTTGATTTCGATTATCTACAAAACCTGCCCGGTAAGGTTTATAAATGAGTTTGTTTTTTTCCTGTAGCTACAACATGCCGTGTCTAAGTATTACATGAATGTGCTTGTTTTTTCCCTATAGCTAGAACATGCCGTGACTAATTATAACTATGAACGAGCTTGTTTGTTTCCTATAAATAGAACATGCCGTGGCTAAGCATACTATGAATGTGCTTGTTTTTTTCCCTATGAATAGAACATGCAGTGGCTATTAATAGAACATGCCATGGCAACTAATGTTTGTTTTCTTTTAACAGAACATGCTGTGGAGGCTCCCGTTGAAGAACAAGTTGAAGAACCCCACCGAAGGAAAGAAATGTCTGAAGAGCTCCGAAAACAAGTTTATCAAGCCTTGTTGGCTAGAAGCAACAATGGGAAACTAGGCAAGAAAGATACTGCATTTGTTGCTGCTCAATTTGGCCTTCATATTTGGTCAGTTCAGCGATTATGGAAGCAAGGTAAAATACAACTTGCAAACTCAGTTCCGGTTGTGGTTTCTAGTCTAAAGATGGGTAAATTGGTTGTAAGACAATCCCTATTGATTTGGAAGCATTGTGAAACATTCCTCTAAAGGAAAGAATGGCTCTAGAGGATGTGTGCATGAAACTAAACATGAGCAAATGGAAGATTCAAAAGTATTTGAAAAAAGGTTTGCTTAGGTTCCACTCTAGTAGCATCAAACCATATCTCACTGAAGCTAACAAGAGGTCTAGGTTAAAGTGGTGTGTTGACATGATTAAGAGGGATTTGCTTGATGATCCAAGGTTTAAGGATTTGGTTGACTTTGTGTTCATTGATGAAAAATGACTCTACCTATCTCAAAAATCTGAAAAATATTATTTGCTTCCCGAAAAAGATGATCCCCATCAGACTTGTAAGAACAAGAATTACATCTCTAGGCTCATGTTCTTGTGTGTTTGTGCTCAGCCAAGGTTTAGGGATGGGAATTGTATTTTTGATGGTAGGATTGGTTGTTTTGCACTTGTTACTTATGAACCGGCTATGAGAGGTAATGAGAGAACCGGTCATGTCTATGGAGACTTGGTTATGAAGCCCATAACTTCGATCACTAGAGACGTGATTAGAGATTTTATGATCAACCAAGTGTTGCCTGCCATTCGAGCTAAATGGCCAAGAGAAGATGTGGGCAAACCAATCTTCATTCAATAGGATAATGCACCTTCCCACTTAAAACTAGATGATCCACTTTTTTGTGAGGCTGCTAAGCAAGAAGGATTCGATATTCGCCTAATTTGTCAACCACCCAACTCTCTGGATTTCAACATTCTTGATTTGGGTTTTTTTCGAGCTATTCAAGCAATTCAATACAAGAAGAATGAAAAAACAATAGAAGCTCTAGTTCCAGCAGTGCAAGAGGTAATTTGATCAAATTGTTCACACATGTTTCAATGTTTTCTTCAACAACAAATTTGCTCATTCATTCATTTATTGCACAATTGTTTGGTAGGCATTCTTGGAGTACTCGGCACACAAAGCAAACCGAATGTTTGTAACACTACAAAGTGTTTTGATGGAAGCTATGAAGGTGAAAGGATGCAACAAGTTCAAGATTCCTCACATGAAAAAAGAAACATTAGAAAGAGAAGATCGGCTGCCATCTTCTATCCCTTGTGATCCATCTTTGCTAGATGAAGCCGAGGCTAGTCTTGCTGCATGAAACAATTAGATTGATGCTAGTTAGCTTAATTAGTAGAGACATCCTTGTAACAATTAATTAGAACTAAATCTAGTTATCTTACCGATGCTTTGGCGTCATCCTTTGCCGGCAGCAGATCCTTGTAATGCTGGATGAAAAGCTCGCAGTCAAACTCATCGAGGCCGTGAAGCATGTCGGCAGCGAGAGCATGGCCAGAACCGTGAGTGCGCATGATTCCATGCTTGGTGGACCTCATGGACGAGATGACAGCGAGCGCATAGAAAAGAGCTTGCCGGCAAGGAATCCGGCACCATCTCCGAGTCCGGCGCGAGCTCCTGCAACTTCGGCGTGATGGAGTCTGGCACCATCTGCGATTCCGGCACCACCTCCATCTTTGAGTCCGGCGCGACGACCTCCTCCGGCTCCTCCGACTCTGGCATGACGACCTCCTGCGACTCAAACGCGACGAGCTCTTGTGACTCTGGCGCAATCTCCTCCGACTCCTCTGCGGCGAACTCCTCCAAGTGCGGCATGACATCCTCCGCGGCGAACAACAGACGCGACGACGGACTCTACGGTGAGCAGCACCTGCGCCGCCGGACTCCACGGCGAGCAGCACCTGGGCTCCCGGACTCCATGGCGAGGAAGCGAAGGCAAGCCCTAAACCCTAGGCCACCGGACTCCACGGTGAGCGTTCGGCTCGAGAGGAACGAGTGGCTAGCGTTCTACGGAGAGGAAGGAAGGCGAGCGTGCTGCGGAGAGGAAGGAAGGCGGAGCGTGATTACTGCCTTGATGCGGCGCTATTAACGCGTGGCTGTTTGGGAGCCTGAGCGCGGCGCTATTAACGCGTGGCTCCAGGAGGTCCAGGATTCACCTACGAGCTATATTTATACCCATATATATGTGTCTATCGAACTGGAACTAAAGATATGCTAGATAGAGTTTAGGAATCCATATATATGAACTAAAAGCACACGGAGGCTTGCGGAGTGGACAGATAGATGGAGTCAGAGACACGCGGAGGCAGCTCAATCCTGAAAGCCTGGACATATATATTCTAGTCCTTGCTGGATTCATGCTGAAATAGAATTTGTCCTTAGCAACCACGTCGCCATCCCAAAAGCCTCCAGAGCCTGAGGAGCAAAAATTGGAGTGCCCACATCCGGCTCTCTTAGTTTCCACTCTCGGCATTGCAAACCAGCTAGCCGACACATCTGTCTCTAACTTCTCCGTCTCCCAGCTAATACTGATGACTTTGCTGCCTGCCAGGACCTTCTTCGTCACATGTGAATGGGTGGCACCAAGGAAAGAGAACTCACAATAAATCTTGTAGATGCACCGTACCATTTTTATGTTGTTCACAGGACTTGACAAACTTTGATAATGTGGTGCTTATTTGGCTTCATCCAGCTGTAATTATGCCCATTAGCGTAGCCAGTGTGTTATAGGTAACGTTATGTTAAGGGCAATGTAATGTTATAGGTGAATCATGAAACTACCATGGTATATTTTGTCGTGCCAACAGATCAGAGACACATACCTGATCAGGGGCTCAAAGGTATTGCTGTTCCTTACCAAAAATTCTAATATGTACTGGAGTGCCATGTCTCTTTTACTTTTGCTTTGGTAGGAAAATGGATATAGATTATTTTACTAGAATTAACCACATTTGATACTGGTAAAGTGGTAAGTCATAGTGCCACGGCCCTCCCAAACCATCTGTCACCAGCTCTTCAACGTCACCACAAAGTGGTCTCTCATTTGGGGTCGCTTATTTACCATGGCATTCCAGAGTAGCAAGAACAATGTTCCCTGTCTTATATCTGGTCACCCACTAATCTGATACTCCACAATCAATAAACATTTGAATTTTGTGGCTGCTGGGATTCGAGCCCACGTCTCTACATGGTTCAATAAACATTACATGTGAGGACACGTATTTTGCAGCCGGAGAAGCTAAAACTGGAAGTGAGCCTCAAATATTCAGTCTATATATAATTTTTTTAGAAAGGACGGCAAAAGTGCCGCGATTTCTATTAGACGAAGAAAGAAAAAAGGGAAGTGTCAGCCCAGTTTTTTTAATAAAAACTGGGCCAGAAAAATCATACAACTGAGGAGAGTACCCCACTCATCCTACGCAACTTTGATACAACCGTCACCACTCACACCACTACTTGCAACTTGGTTGAATCGACCCAACTAACAACAACTACCCAACTTACAACATGGCCGAAGAAATGAAGCAACTAAGACACCTCAACTAGAATGGACAACATGGAGAACCGAGCACCATCACCCTTGAGGTAGCGCCATAACAGACGGCAAGAGGTCTACAGCGGAAACTGGATCGCCTAGCAAAGCCTTCAAGAAGGAAACAATGCTAAGAGCGTCGATATGCTAGCCCGTCGAGGGAAGGTTTTCACCTGTAAAATCCAGCATGGTAGGAGGAGATGTAGAAAAGACGCCTCCAAGGAGGGCACGGTGTCCGCAAACGTCGTCGTCTAAGCTTTCACCCCGATCTCGTGCCACCTCCACACCGCCGTCGTTGAAGACCCACAGAGGCAGCCTGACCCGAGGAAACCAGCCCGAGCAAGGGGGAAGGCGGGTGGCGGGGAGAAGAGAGCCGGCATCAGAAGAAGCCAGTGAAGGCGTGGCTGACTGCCACCGCCGCATCTGGTCCCAGCCCCACCAGGCAAAGGCACCGCTAACCAGACCGCCGCTAGTGAAGGCTAGTGAACTCAATCCACCCCAGACCCACTTCGTTGGGCCACTGCCACCGAAGGCCACCATGCAAATCTATGCCCAAGGGATCTGGATCCAGCCACCGGAGGAACAAAACTATCGCCCTCGAGCCTCACTAAAGTCGCGCCCGGAGACCGAAGGCAAGCAACACCTTGTGTGGCCACATCTGTTGAGGCCATGCACATGTGCTTAGATGATGGATCCAGAGGGAGTCCGAATCCTCCCTCCTCGATGGCGCATGCGCCACCAGCTAGCACTCCCGGGCAGATCGATGCTGGAAACACTCGCGGAGCTCCATGGGAGAGAGGGAGGGAGGAAGAAGAACCCTGCCACCGCCGTCCTTAACGTCCGCCGGACCACTGGCAATGAGCTCCGGTGGTGGCAAGGCCAAGGAGGTGCGAGGGAGGATCCCCGGCGGTGGTGGGAGAAGGTGCTGCCCAAGTCGCCTCAGAAGGGAGAGTGACACAGGGGCTGAGTGCGTGGGTTTCCTGAGCTGATTCCTCCGTTATTGTGAGGAGAATAGCTCTTGGCTTTGATCTACCCTAGAAATCAATTCATTGTGGTTGTTGTGCCAGCCCCTGGTCTGTGCTAGTGCTAAAAATGACCAGATCACAGGCAATGTACGCAGCAAAAAATAGTAAGTTTCTTAGTGTCACTGCCACCCGTTCACATGTGAACCCGTCAATTGACATGTCAGGCTCGAGATCCAAACATGGCAGTGAAGGTGAGAGATGCATTGGCTCTCTTAAACGAGCAAGGAGAAACCTTAAAGCATGAGAACGAAGTAGGTGGTAAAGAAACCAAACACTATGGCCTTTGCTCAGCCAGGCAAAGCAATTAAGGACCGGCAAGGAATCGAAACTCGGCAAGAGTTGTGGGCCATTGTTGCTTGTCTTCTCAAAATTTTGAACTGTGGTGATGCCTGACTATTTCCAGCCATCTCTACAAATAGTCTCCACAATTTAATACAGTGACCGCTGCTCATCTCAACTGTTATCTTCTTTATCGATCTCCCAAATCTCCTATAGCCACATTGATATGTATTGGTACTGTACAATGGTCTGCCAGGGTCATGTATTGGTGTCTCATGCATGCATGTTAATGAGTGCCACTCAGAAAAAAAGAGCCTGCTAGATATTCCATTGCATTTTTCGTTTCGATGTGAAATGGACATTCCGTCTTGCAGCATAGCCAAAACCCCTCGTGCAAGTAGCTAGTAGAGGTGCACTCTGGAGAACTATCATGGCATTATTCAGCGAGAACAGCTTACAAAAGCACAGTTCATTGGGACCTTCCTCGATGAGAACTTTTTTTTGCGAGGATTCCTCGATGAGAACTTGGCAAAGGTATAGAAAACTAATGTAGTGCATAAATGCCAGTTCTTAATCTGGCTGCTACTCCGATGAAAGTTGCCGACAGCTGACCCAATCATCAAACCAGGGGCCAAGAAAAGCCAGTTTGCAATGGTGCCTTTACCGGCAAGCACACGGTGGCAAACTGTACTTAGACCATAGGGTGGCAGCTCGAGACTTGGAGCAATGAAGGAGGGCTGGCAATTTGTGGAAAGAATGGTGCAAACAAGTCTTTGATAATAAAGCACACTGGGCCTATCGAAGATCTACTAGAGGTGATCAAAATTTGCCTGCAGATGCGCAAGCCGCCTTTGGAGGAATTATAGTATCACACTACCGGACAGAGGAGCTTTGCCGAGGGCCTACAGCTTTGCCGAGAGTCAAATATCGGGCGCTTGGCAAATGATCCTTTGCCGAGAGTCAGCGCTCGGCAAAGCCAGCTTTGCCGAGAGCTTGACTCTCGGTACAAACAGGACCTTGAATTTTTTTTTATTTTGTTGGGACTGAGAAAGTAAGTGAAAAGTGAGATGTCCAGATCAATTGGAGTCCACACCATGTCACCATCCAAGTAAGGTTATCAATGTGTGGCAGGCATGACTTGTGGCCCCTCGACTGGCCACGGGCTATACATTTCTTTCTTTTTATTTTACAGAGGCAGGCACTGGAGCATATCTCTGTTATCTCTGAATAATAGACCCTATATATAGCATATAGGTGGGCAGTGCTGCTGCCTCTGTAAGGCCTTGTTTAGTTACCCGACTCGGGGGTGGCCGATTCGGCACAGTGCCACCTGAGCACTGTAGCACTTTTGTTTTTTTGGTAATAATTGTCTAAATCTTGATTAATTAGGCTCTAAATGTTCGTCTCACAAAGTACAATAAAATTGTGCAATTAGTTTTTTATTTCATCTACATTTAGTACTCCATATATGTGCCGGTATTTTGATGTGATGGGGAATCTTCTTTTTGCATAGTGAAATTTGGGGGTGAATTATGAAATCTAAACAAGGCCTAAATACGATTTTATGGCCTCTGAACACCCAAATTGTAGTAGTGGCAGCAGCAGCAGGAGAGAGTATCAAAGAGAAAAAGTATATATATATATCTACTTTCATACTCTCTAGCACTCCGGCGGCACTCCCTCTAGCACTTCGCGAAAAGGCTGATATATACTTTTCACCCCGTCAATAACAACGAAAGATGCTACAGTAACTTTTCACCTACTTTTCGCGAAGTGAACACATCCATAGCCTGTTTCAGAAATGTCAGCCTTTTAAGAGACCCGTACGTCTCTAAAAATTAATCAATTTTTAAAATTGATTTGCGGAGACAGCTTTCATCAACTGGGCTTCTTGATGATTCATAGTGGTTTTTGACAAATTCATCCGTCCTTGAAAACAAAATTGACTGCATCCGAAAATCTATTTTGTACTAGTATTAGTTTACCTGTTTATAAAGTGGAAAAACTATATATATATATATATATATATATATATATATATATATATATATATATATATCCTATTTGGACTAGCTAGGTTACAAGGGAAATTTCAACAAACTTACTCCCTTCATAACGATCAGTAAATGCAAGAGCCTGTGTAGCATATATAGAGAAGCTACACCTTGTTTCCTCTTTACCTACTACGTACACCTACTGATGAACTCACATGGTTATAAATATTCGACATATAAATCCTATTGGTCACCGTATAGGCACACACTAGTCCCTCTTCTTGACACTCAATATGTCAGTGCAACATTTCAAGCAAGAAAGAAACTGTAAGCTACAAGCAAGTCCTTCATTGCAAGGCAATGGAAATGGGTGGCACCGAGAAATTAATGCTTATGTAGTTATCATTTGAGTTCACTGGGATACAGTAGGGAGCATGCTTGTGGTGAGCACTGCTGTTGAGGAGTACGCCTTGCAGATGAATCCAGGATGCTGATTGGAGATTTGGAGGCTATCACCTATGTTGCATTCACGTCAGCAAAAAACGTGATGCCATAGTAGCAGCAGTAGCAGGAGGGGCTGCTTGGGTTCTATGTTACCTCTGGTCACCTGACTCACTGGGGCATACATACCAAGCTGTGGTAAGAAAAATCCCATGTGGCTGTTCATTGCAGCAAGGAAAATTAAGTCGAGAGCTTCACAACATAGAAACTAAGGTGAGCTTGCCTCCCAAAAAAACAGTACTCTTCGCTTGAGGATACTACATAATATACTGGGCAAATGTGCCAAGCAGCCCCTAAATCCTCTGCACTCTATATATGTTGCCTGCTCTAGCTGCATCACTACAGGCTTTCCATCTAGTCACATCTATATTGTAGTATTTATTTATTTTTGCAGGCATCATGAGCCCAACATGTTTTAATTCGTTTGATAATGTAATTTAGCATTTCAACTTTGGTGTTATTTGTTTACCTTTCATATAATCAGCTGTAAGAGAAGTGTCCTAATCATTCTTCGTTGATGTTGAGAGTTAGTACTATTAATTTTCAATTACAGCGTATAGCAAAATATTGTGATTTTTATGAACATTAAGCCAAATATTAGCTAAAGACCAATACTTAACTGGTTAACACAAATGAATCATGGTCTGAAATTTTCAAAACATCCAAGATTCACCAGTTTGGTTGGGTCTGAAATTTTTCGCCATTTGAATCCTGAACCTAACCCTGGTCCGATGCTCTGCTTGACCAAGTGGCTGCACACTTGTGCCCTCTGGCCCATGTCATCCGTGGTTGACGGCTGTTGACCAGACCATGTTGACGGTGTCACTGGTTGTGGGCTCAAGCCTTCACGGCCTCCCCCTCAAGGTTCCTGGGCTCACTACTACAAAAACAAAACTATTTTAGGAGATAGCTGCTCCAAATTTCAGAGGCAGTCAAATAATACCTCTGTCTCCAAAAATACACCACAATTTCAGAGGTGGTCATCTAGTCTATGCAGACAGCACACCAACAAATACTATCTCCTAAAATCAATTAATAGGTCGAGGCGGGCTCCATCTATAACCCTAACCCAAAAATCTGTCTCTGTACTAGTGTTAGTTTACATGTTTATATGGTGAAAAACTGCCATACGATATTTGGACTTCAAACAAATTTACTTCCTGGACTAGTTTACAAGGGAAGTCTCAACAAATTTACTCCCTTCGTAACAATGAGGTAGATGAATATGTGCATCATAGAGCAGCTAAACTTTGTTTACTCCTTACCTACTACTTAACATGTCCAGATGAAACCACGCACACCTACAAATATTTGAAATATGAATCCTATATACACGCACACACCTACATATCATATTATTTTCCCCATCTACCAGAGTGAGGTAAGCTACAACTAGGTTTTTGAAAAAAAAAGAAAAAGGAGAGCTACAACTCATCCCCATTTCCTCCTCACTCCATATCTCCCCCTCATCTCATCTTCCTCGCCCTCTCACAGGCCAGCATTTAGGGAGGATCTCTGGTGGGGCGGAGGCAGCCAATATCTGGTGGGGTTCAGGCGGCTTCCAGGCACCTGGGGGGTGGTCCTACCCCTGCAGGTCGAGTTTTTTTAGGCGGCTTCCAGGCTGCTGCATTAGTCCTCCATGTTCTGTCAGTTATTTTTCTATTTTTTAGGCGGCTTCGAGGCTGCGGCATGCTGAGGCCAAAGGCTCGGCAAAGCCAGATCGTTTGGTACGCTGGTGAGTCATGAGGCACAGATCCGGCCAGCTGAGACCTCGTATCTTCCTCCTTCATCTCCTCTCTAGCTCACCCTTACTCTCTCTCACTGTCCCAGATCTGGTGGTTGCAAAATAACAGATGACGATGTGGAGTCCTGGCTAGCGTCACCGGCGTGTAGAAAACGCAGTGATGGGTAAAGATAGAAGACGATGTGGCGGCGAGTAGGCAGGGCATGACACGGTGATGCCCTAGCAATGGCATGCAGATCGATGTGGTGGTGACGCCCTAGTGGCCTAGATCGAGGCTCAGGCCAAGTTGGATGCCTAGGGCTGGGCTTTTTTGGACTTTTAATTTGGATTAACACAGGCGGGCATAATCAACCACCTCTATAATTCACGAATAACAGTGATGTTGGGGTAGAGGCAGGCGTGGCACACCCTCTGATAACCTATGTTTCTTCCCTCTGAAAGGATTTTCTATGTTAGTGGAGATAGTAATAACCAGAGAACTGATTCGAAAATAAAAAGATTCTACTGGATACTGAGAATGAAATTGCGCTGCCAACAGATACTAAAAGAAGTCCAATTGGGCAGTGGACACACTGCTTTGTAGTAAAATCTGCTGGAAGAGACCATGCCTATTATATCAGGTCGATCCCCCCAATGTTTGTGACCCTGACAAATGACTACTCAGATCTTAGCTTCATGGGCAGCGAGTTCCCTATGCTTGAGAAGCTCTCTCTGGATGTCGTGCCGACATCATCTCCTAGGCCGGCATTGCACCAGCATTTGTTACAAGTGTGCTACGATTGGCAATACTCATACATCGACAAGATCCTGGCACACTCCATGTCAAATTGAGGAGCTGCGAGTCTACGACTGGATTTGTGGTATCTGCATGGGGGTATCGATGTCGCGGCACCAGCGCTGAAGAGCTTCTCCATCACCAATGTGGCCCTGCGTGGTGCTAAAGGCATCCAGCTTGAGCACATCTCGTTCGATTCGAGCATCTCACTCTTAGTGCCGAAAGTGGGCAACCTTTCATGGAGATGCTCATTTTATGCATTTAATCATTGGATTTGGATTTACTAGAGATGTGGCACCCCAGCCAGATATGATAATTTCTTAAGTCTAAAGATTCACTTGACATGAACTAGGGATTAACTCAAGAGTGCCTTTGTTACATCATTCTATATGATGCACTTATATTTTTTTTCTCCAACGTTCTGAGGACTATGTGTCATCATTATACTTTTGCAAAAGAAGAATCGGTGCACTGAAGAAATATCCAGAAATCACAGGCTACCCTCTTACACAGCAGCAATAACAACAACAATATATGCACGTAGACAGAACCTGGACATGTGCCACAGTTTAATACAACAACTATTCAGAAAGACAACTAGAGATGAAGCTCTCAAGGCACGGAGCTCTTTCCAAGACAGTTGGTACGTGGAGAAAGGATGGAATTTCAAAATCATGTGTAAGCTAGCCACAAAGAGAATATACACGCCTGAATTTGCCAGGTGGCACTCGTACAGTTTAAGGGTAGCTATGTATGTTTCCCGATACCTCTCAATTCTAAACACAATATACACATTTTCCATATTTCGGCTAAAACTATATTGTAATACTTCAGGGTTATGTACCTCCTATATATACACACAGAAACAGGGAGCATTGGTCCAACATATATGCACACAAACTGAGTGCATTGTGATCTATTAGCAGCGGTATGACCACTACATTGACTTAGACTGAGATGCAGGTATACAAATAATGAAAACATCATGCACAAATACAGTTCTGCTGCTATCAGTTGGAGACACATTTAATGCATTTATACTTGTATTCTTATTAACAAGGGTTTTGAATAGGAAATTATGTATGTTGTGCGAGAACAATGCAGAAAGGAAATCACTCCATTTGTGGACAAACTACAAGATGACGAGCCTTAGTCATCTTATTAGCAACCATTTCCTAATCGTAAATGGAACTATTCATCAATTGTCTGGTATGAAAAGCTCTTGAATCTTTATTCCTTGCCTGAATGATGTTTTTCCATGAGATGAAGATATATAATTCAGCAATTCATTGGATTAGTCAACTCTTGTAAAGATTGGGCAAGAACAATTTTCAGTTTTGTAAGATCCGAAGAAGAAATAGGCCGACTGATGTAGCTAGCCATGATGGCTGGCATGAATGTGTCTAATCTTAGATTATTCCAAAATTAAGACGACATGCTCGATCTCTTGAGGTGTATCACACATTTCCCTTTTTTTAGTATCACTGCCGATTTTACCATTTGGCATCACTGCCGTTTGGAACCAGCAGTAATATGTAGTAGCGTTTTGCCGTGTGTCATGGGCAGATTAGCTGCCGAGTTAGTCTTGTATTTCCTACAAATAAGAAGCTATTACCATAAAAAGAAAACTGCCAGTTTTAGCAGCACCAAAACCTCTGATTTCTTGAATTTCTTTATTTCCCAGAATATCAAAAGTTCACTTGCGATGACAAACTGCTGGCGTTCCCCATCAATCGGCAGGGTATGCACACAATGAACAGGAAGAAACTCAATGACAAGCTGATAGAGCAGTTCAACTAGGAGCTACCACAGGGCATAAACAAGAGCAGCTGAGATGAGTAGGCAACAACGGTGACGTACCAAGACTACAAATGGCCCTCCTACTAGCAGATTGTCCCTATATAATCCACGCGGTAGTTTTCCTAAGCACAATATTCCCTGGACTACAGTGTTTATGGTCATCCTTGCACTGGACACCCCAATCCCATGAACCTTGACCAGCGCTTGGGCAGTGATGGTTCCAGGTCCAACAGCAGCTCAGAGGATCTTGAGACTGAGGGCGCCGAAGAGTTTCTTTGTATTCGTCAGGACTGCCGCTTCGGTTTCTCGATACATCCCAGTCCTAATAAAAACTAGTGATTGATGTGGGCCCATGAATCAATACTTCACCATCCTAATGGCCTGAACTCACAGATAGATCTCATGTTTATATCGATGACATGTCTTTGTATGCGTTGAGTAGGGAAGACGGATCATGGAGCTAGGGGTGCAATGGAACTAATACATCATCATGCATATATAAACAAGAGAAACAAGTTCTGCAACCCATAATAACACAACACACAAGAAAAAGGATGTTGTCATTAAGATGGACACTGGCCAATGTTAATGCTTTAGATGACCGGAAACTTCATCTATATTCATGATTAAGTTAACCTGGGTGAACAAATGCAGTAGCTATATGTAACCATGAGTGTCTGTCGATGGATAGGAACTCGATCTGCGGGGGGCAAGCCACCCTCTGGGCATTGCTGTAAGAGAGAATACCTTCACACACAGCCTGAGAAAACCCTTGAACCCCTGCCCCACCCTGACATAGGGGCACCGTTGCCTTGTGAGAACCAGGCCAGGCCTTTTGACCTGTGCTTTGGCCGTGGGACAAACGAGAGGATTTTTTAACCCCAGCCTGAAATTTGCTCCCATGGGGAGTCGAACTTAGGACCTGAGGAGTGCCGCCGTGGCCACCTAACTAGTTCAGCTAGGCCCCCTTTGGCGTCGATGGACAGGAACACTATACAATTGATTTGAAGCTACAGTCATGAAACAATTTCCAGGTGTGGAAATAGCACTGGTAGAGAAAAGACTTTAGATTCAACACATTAGTCTCAGCTAGAATGAAGACTAGGACTCCGGGTTCCAGTTTCTTGGACATCAGGGTCTTAGATTAGTCCCGGTTGGTGTTATCAACCGGACTAAAGAGCCTTGACCCTTTAGTCCCAGATGATAAAATCAACCCAGACTAATGTAGACCCTTTAGTCCCGATTGGTATTACCAACCCGGACTAAAGTTTCTTTTAGTCCCGGTTGGTGTTAACAACCAGACTAAAAGTCCTCTGACAGGTTAGTTCAAAAGGAAAGCATCTCATCCAAAGTCATATGTCCTATGTAGGTGGAGTAGAAATGTATGCGCGAGGCTATGCATGAGGTCTTGGGTTTGAATCTCACACAAGGCACATAGGTGGGAGACATTGTTTTTGTTATCCTTGAAGGACCTTTAGTCTGGGTTCAAGGCAACCAAGACTAAAGAGTTATTGCCTTTAGTCCCGGATTCGTAGTCTCAGTTGGAAAAATGGGACTAAAGCTTGTTCCCAACTGGGACTAAAGTCCATCTGTCTACTAGTGTAGCAACCATACAAAATTGTAACTGCCCTTACAAGTTGAATTTTAGGAGCAGGCCACAAGCCCACAAGGTCGACCACCCCTACAAATCACAATTCCAAATTCCAAAAACACCACAATATATAATGTAAAATATGGTACTACAAAAATGATTTAGGAGATAGCCTCTTTGATTAACGGAGGAGGGTATATTTTGGGGCCGCCTCCATATATAAATGGCCGGAGGCCTCTAGAAAAATGCCTGCCTCCGAAAATTATTTGCAGAGGCGGGTGTCTTAAGGTGACCGCCTCTAAAAACTATTGATTAACAACATTTTAAGGTGTGTCTGAAAATTGATTTTCAAATGTGGGCATTTTTAGGTGTGTGTCTCTATGAATAATTGTCCAAAAATAATTCATAACTTTTTCATATGACTCGGATGAAGATAAACATTATATATATTAAAATTGTAGATCTCAAGGCGATCTCCAACTTCGTAGTTGAAAAGTTATGAGTTTGAAACAGTTTAGAGTCACAAAATATTATTTTAAGTTCACAAATTTTGTATTTCGAAATTTAAAATTTTCAAACAACCTCAAATGTTGGCATAGTCTATACTAAAATTGTAGTTCTCAATATAATCTACAACTTTGTAGTTGAATTTTTTTATTTAAAATAATTTAGAGTCTTCAATATGTGTGTTTAAGTTTATGGATTTAGAAATTCTAAATTTAAAATTTCTAAACAACCTTGAATGGTCATATGGTTAATACCAAAGTTATAGTAGCCAACCTGCTACATGTATGCTGTTGTTAAGTTTTTTATTGAAAGATTTTTGTGTGTCAACCTGCTACGTATTTTGAGATTCAATTTTTGTAGTGTTTGACAAGATTTAAAACTTTATAGTTGATACTTTTTTTCATTTGAGTTCATTTACTGCCAAAATATTCAATATAAGGTTACGGGATATTTATATCTACACACAAGTGATTGTGTGTTATAGTGGTAGCGAGGTGTTAGTGTTGAGTGGTAGGTCATGGTTTTGAGCCTTGAGTAACACCAATCTATTCATGTGCTATTTTGTGCTGTTGTGGGCACACTACAATAGTAGCGAGGTGTTAGTGTTGGCAGCATTAAAGGAAATCGCTCCACTGAATTAAGGAAGAAAGCTACAAGATGATGACTCTCAGTCGACTTGATCAATCATTTCTGAGTCATAGTGGAATTGTTAATCGCTTGCTTAGTATGAACAGGAAGATTCCTCAACCCTAGCCTGAACGATACTTCCCATAAAGACAAATAATATTGTCTCAGCAGTCCACTCAGGTTTAGTCAAATCTTGGAAAGGTTGCACAGGACTTGTCAATCCACTGAGATCCAAAGAAAGAAACAGGCCAATTAGAATGTTGTATCAAGAGGCGGTGTTGTCTCTGAAAATGGGATGTCTGCCTCTGAAAAATCGCTGCTATTTTTTAAGGCTGCCTCACTTTTGACCCACCTCTCTTAATCAGACACTCTGTCTCCCAAATTCGATGCTGTAGTAGTGGTGGCATCCAAACTACGGGGAATAGGTTGCTCACAAAAAAACCACAGGGAAAAGGAAATACTTGCTGTTCTTAACAAGAACCGGTTCTGAAGCTTGAGCTTCACAATCAGTTTGTGAAAGAAACTGTATAGGTAATGCTTATTTTTCTCAAGGTTTTTTTAACCAGGAGAGATACCCTTAAATATTACGACCACATGTTTACAACTGAAAAAGCAAACAATTTTTCTTGCAAATTCATGAATTTTGCTGCTGACTTAATTAAAGTGGTTTAAATATTCATATTCGGTCCAAACTATAAACAAAGTAATCCATCTATATGCTCCTAACGTCCCTCTAGCTCCCGATTCAAGATTTTTTAGAGCTACAAATAATAACCAGCTGCAAAAAAAAACACAAATATCTCTGCCAAACAGGGCTTATCTTAACAACAGGAGTGGTTCACCGTACAAAACAGATCATCTTGTCTGATTGGATACATGGAAGTGCAGTGCTATATATGTGCACACAAGCAGTAGTTAGTTCAGTCAAGAGAAAGGTCAGTTTGTGGACACTAAATGTTTTCACCGTTTTCAAACGAAACAGTGACTCAGACTTTTCTGTCTGCCAAATTTCCATACATGACTTGGAGTGCCAAGTGTGGTAGGCAAAACAAGTGGTTATCGTCTTGTTACAAATCCACAGATATCGACTCTACATCACACTTTCCTAAACTTGGACATGTTCAACATTATTTTTCATTACCATGCATGCATGTTTTTTTTCGCAAGGCATGCATGCATTTGAGGGTCACATGCATGCATCTGTTATCAAGGATATGCATGCGTAGTGTAGGTGTGTCACTTTCCTCGCAGTGACTAAATCTTATGGACCACAGTTTGTGTTGTATGAATGGACTGAGATTCTTCATCTTGAACCGTACAACTAGCAAAGGAGGGACTGATGACTTTCTTACCTAATCAGAAGCTTCTCAAAGTTTTGTTGTTCAAAATGTAAGTTATTGCACTTTATATTTGAGACAAATCCGCACATACTTTTTCCACAGACGTAAAGGTCAAATTTATCTGTCAACAAAACTTCGTGATTAAGCCTTACTCAATAGACAAATTATCTATCTATATGGTCCATATTAGCTTTTTTACACCCTGCTTCTCTTCCTAAAACAATTTTCCTGTTTGTAGTTACAACAACCACGGTTTAAAATTGTGACTACTGGCCCAAGAGAGAAAATAGATAGACCAGTGAACCAAAAAAAATTTACAAATGTCTTTCAAAATATCTGATAGTTACCATTCACGTACAAAATTGTAGCTGAGCGATCTTTTTTCCTCCTATAGCAATGAAATTTAAATGGCAGTCGCTATCCTGAGTTCCAAGAAAAAAATCTAGTAATTCTGGTTGGCATCGGTAAATAAAGTCCAGGCGGAAACAAAGACATGTTAGTATAAGATTTGCCACACACTCCTGTACAAAAAAAAAGGAGTAGATAATTCACTGCTGCAAAAAAATGCAGATCAGCAAACAAATCAATCACACTCCTACCAAGTCAAAGGGAACGACGTCTGCCTTGACTTGGCACAACATAGTGTTGATATGCTCAACCATAAACAAGAAAAATCTGACCACCATCTGAAATATATAGTTAGATTCCTAGCTCAAAAGATCAGAACGACTACTCTACCAATAAAGAAGAGCATCACTAAAATGGGTGCCAAGTCAAATATTGATCAGTCATTAAAGTTTGAAAAAAGTAGATTAATTAGGTTAAATAATTGCTTAGTTCTCCTAGTCTGTGCAGAAAATAAAATGAGAAAGTTCAACTTATAAGGCCAAAATTCTCTGACTTTACTTGGACAAAAGTTTCTGACAGCTTCATCCTTGACTATCTATAATTCAGGTCTGATGACCACTCATGTACTGTAAGGACCATGCAAGCGGCTTTCATTTGGCACCATTTGGCCATCCAAACATATTAATACAGCGATTAACCAAGTCCGTACAGCAGCTTCCATTTTGCCCCATCACCATGTAAGCAGCAATCAAGCCCTAGAAACTTCAAACTCATAGCAAACAAGAAAGAAGCTCCAATAAATAAACCAAGCGATGGAGGAGGAGAAGAAGCCATATCAAAGGATCACTAAGAAGGATAGCGGCGGCGGAGCAGATGACGGAAATGAAGACGATGATTTGGTGTTCCCGGGCTTCCGGTTCCATCCAACTGATCAAGAGCTGGTGGGGTTCTACCTGAAGAGGAAAGTGGAGAAGAAGCGTTTCAGTATTGACATCATCAGGGAGATCGATATCTACAAGCATGACCCCTGGGATCTTCCAAGTATGTTTCAGCTCCTGTCATGTCCATGTATGATCTATGTATATATATTCGTGAACTAACTGTGTGAGGCATTCATGCGTGCAGATGAAGCTCGGCATGTGGTGCAGGGCTCAGGAGACAAGGACTGCTACTTCTTCTGCCTGCGTGGCCGGAAGTACCGGAACAGCATCCGGCCCAACCGCGTCACTGGCTCTGGCTTCTGGAAGGCCACCGGCATCGACAAGCCCATACATGATGGTGCCGGCGAGTGCGTCGGTCTCAAGAAGTCCCTCGTCTACTACCGTGGCAGCGCCGGCAGGGGCACAAAGACTGACTGGATGATGCACGAGTTCCGACTCCCCTCTATGGATTTGGTTGAGCTCCATGATGCTGTCAGTGCTAAACTGCTGGTGCTGATAACATAGATGAATTTTCAACACAAGTAAATTGAAACAAAGTTACTAATAATTCTTTCTTCATTTCTAATAATCACAGGAAATCTGGACGATATGCCGAATCTTCAAGAGGAGCACGTCCTACAACCGGAGGTGCCAACAGCAGCAGAAGCAGGAACACGGCAGCAAGCAAAGTCACCACCAGCAGCAGCAGTTGCAGTACTACTATGACTACTACCGCTACCACCAGCACCATTACTTGCACTCATCCGAGGCAGCTTATGCTGCAAATGGGCACCATCAGCCATTCCTGCTGCGTGGTTTTCATGGCTCGTCGTCGTCATCGGCCGAGATGATGACAAGGACTGCGTCATCAGCATTCATGGGAGCTCCATTGCCGCCGTCGACATCGACATCAACTCTAGGGTGGAGTGATGTGACGTGCTTACAGGACAGTGGCAGTACCTGGGACGAGCTAGGGAGGATCATGGAGATCTGACTATGGATGCAACGCCTAGTCGCCTACATGTAAATATGGATCAATAGCTTGCATGGTTGTGGCATTAGTATATACAATATTACCTGACGTTACTTAACTACTGACGGTCAGTTGTACAATATACCAGTGGTTTTACAGTTAATTTCTGGTACGTTTTATGAACGCGAGCTCGTATGGACATATATATAGCTGCTCTGCTTCCTGGATTATGTAGTTAAGAACTTTCTCCATTGTTAGGACAAATCACTGGATTTAGTTGCTCGCTTAATTCAATTGGCATATATCCAGCATCGCATCAATGCATAACTGACGACAGAATTCTTTGACTCCGTAGCTAGGTAAGTACTGAAAGCAGTAGCAGTGAAGGTTGTGGATGCTAGCTAGGAAAGTGCATGATAATTTTGTATCAGAAGACGGGCTTTATTTGTTTCATGCCAAAGCTAATTTGTTTTTTTTTTCTTTACTGATGGTGGTGTAAGAATTGTGTGTACGTTAATGTCTTGTTCCTGTAGAGTCTTTGTGTCAGACACTCAAACATCAATACGTCTGTAAATCAGTATGGGAAAAATGGTAAAAAGATTGGTTTGTTCCATATGTTTGATGTGAAAACGTACATGTTCACATACATGGTTCAAGACAAATTGGTGTATATATTGTAAACCCTTTTTGTCCAAATAAGAAATGTCCATCAGTGCATTTTTTTTTGGTTTAGTCTCTACGTTATAAACATGCCCTTTTTTGGGGGTTTATCCACTAGCATTACCTTTCTTTAGCACAACTACATATTTGAGTAGCAAATTTGTATTCGTATTATAGTTTTGAAGAGATAGTAACAAAAATTCTGATACAGTGAGTGTTCACCCTCACGTATGACCTTATTATCAAGGAAGAATGTTGCTCTTCATTGTATTTTTTAATTATGTGATTTTTTATGTCTAATTTTAAATCCATTAATTGTGAATAATACGGTTTAATTTTTGAGAAACAACCTCTATAACCAGCTGGTGGCACAAATCGGTTGTGAAATTGAGGGGAAGTGTTCTCTGGTGGTGATTGTTCATAATGAATCTACTAATAGTATCGATCTACATATATAGGATCATACATACTAATAATTAGAGGCCAAAACGTTTGGCTAAGGATAAACTTAAATGGACTTATACTTTGGTAAGAAGACTTACTAATAATTCTTTATCCTTCGCAACATTGGATCATGCAACCATGGTACGCGACAATAACTCCCATGCGTTATGGCACACCTTCCATCTCACTCATAAACATGGAGATCTATATCCTTACACCTACACCAACATGCAAGAAACTTATTCATTAGCCCTGGTGTATAAATAGCTACTCCTTACTTTCAAGTCTATATATGGCCACATAGTTTATCTTCCACAGTTGGCTTTGCAACAACAGCAGTAAAAATTTAGGAGTTTATCCAACCAATGGTGGCCATCCTTGAACTCCATCTTGTTGCCCAAATCACAGCACATCTACAATTTGTGTGCGTGTGCGCGCTACAATACAAGAGGCAACCCTTGATACACAATAGTAGCATTACAAATGAGGCAAAGTACCTAGTCTGCACATACCTTGTGGCAATAGTATAGGCACGAGAGGCTCCGGGAACTTAGTTATTACAAAGTTTGTGATTCCATGTTCAGAATGCCACATTAGTTGTCTGGTTTCAAAGACCGCCACCTAGGATTTTTGTGCAATATGTTCTTGGCAAGCACCCATCTCTACTGGTATCATAAATGTGCCGATGGCCAGGCTATTATACGAATGATTGCACAGGCATCGTTGTTCTATACCAACTCTTGTGTGTCTAGTGCCAAAATGCTACTAGCATGCAAAATTAGAATAGAATAGTGATTAAATTATTAATTTCTTCAAGACGGAAGACACAAGGTAATGTAGGATGAAACAATGTGGAATTCTCTATCTTTCCTATGATCTTTACACAAAAACAACTTATAGGGTATGAAGATGCAATGAATGGTCTTGTATGTGTACTCTATTGGAAGATGAAAAATTTTCTTATACTCCCTCCATCCCAAATTAACTGACCTTTTCGGTTTTCGTGCTACAAATTTGACTCGATTTGTAGAAAACGCATGCAATATTTCTATTTCCAAATAAATTTGTTAAAAAACTAAATTCAAAGATCTTTCCGGTGATACTAGTTATGTAACATAAGTATTAATATTTTTTAATATATATTTAGTCAAAGTTATTTATCGCGAAGCGAAAACGGCAGGTATTTTGGGACGGAGGGAGTATATTATAAAGCTCTATGGGTAAGATCTAAAAGTTCATATTATTTATTCAATCAAGAAAGTCATTGCCAAGTGAATATGCCTCATTCCTACATTAATGCTTAAGTGGAGCATATAGGTGACCCAAATAATTCTATAAATGTACTTATTATAATGTTATGATTGGCTGGTTACAATTCTAGGAACTTAGTATACTACAATAGTATCAATTAATACTGTGATTTTTCTAAATATCAATAAGGTTTGTTCATACTTTATGTGTAATTTTTCCTGCCCTCTCCCTTCCATGCATTAAATCTTGTTAAATACTATTGCTACTGCTGGAGAAATGGTCATTACGACTGGCTTATAACCCCCTTTGGAACCAGATTCTATTCGCATAGTAACCATGCTGAGGTGTTACCAAGGAATGTCATGCTCGTTTTTAATTGGGGTTAAAGTAATCATTACTCCCTATTCTTGCTAAGAATCGGATATGAAACTATGAGCTTCACAACTGGTTGATGTTATGAACTAGGAATAAATCACTTTCCAATGCAGGTTGGTAGCCACTATAGCTACAAAAGGTACTAGTGGCCGTCCAAAATGACTAATTCAAGTGATAAATTTAGTTCAGCTCATTGAACAGGAGAAGGTTGGTGGAGACCCATAGGATCATAACCAGTTTGCAGAAAAAAAAACAATTGTAGAATAACATGCTCTCATCAAACAACAAACAAACCTTTGCATACTTGTTTTACTTTACATCGTGTTGACATACTTCAGCATATATATAATTAAACAGGTATTACATTGCAGAACCTAATAATTAAGTCCATACACTACACTTGACCAGGTGCGACTATATATTTTGCATATTGTACATCTCCAATTTAAGATCCTAGCACAATATCCATATAAAACATACGTTGAATGAATTAGTATGCTCAACTTTACTTCACCAGAACAAGGACACTGTCTACCATAGATTATGAAAATAGTGGACAAATTCTATTAGTCCATGGATGATACCCTGCCCCTTTTGCTATGATCTAGCTCCCTACAATAAATGAGGAGTACCCTTGCTGTTCCAAGGCTTGAGTTAAAATTTATTGGTGGAAAGCTATCAGTCGTTATCAATGTGTTACTCACTAATCCAACCTAGAAAAAGGCATCAACATTAATTATGAAAACCATCGGCACATACATTTCTATGTGTACCAAAACAACCATATGACATATACCATACCAAAGTCATTGATTTGTGCAATCCACTGACCAATTGATGTTACATCTTGTTCTTGCTCTTGAAGCACTTTTATCCCAAATTATGTGAGGTAATGCACAAAGTACACATAAGTTGCTAGTGCCTACATAGTTAGTTTACAAATTCTCACACAATTTTTTCAAGTTAGCATGTAAGGTGCTTCTCGACCGTACTAGATAGTAAAATATGTTTTTGTACCACTTTCTTCCCCTAGCATGCATGTTTAAAAGAGGCATTAATGTCAAAGAGATCTTCTCGAGTTGGAATTGGCATAGTCACTAATTAGCCAAAGCCCAAATCTTAATTCATGTTTCCTCATTTGCTCTTCTATTTTAGTGGGTTGGAATTAACATAGTTAGGAATTAGCCATATGAAATAGTGATAGTACTGAGTATTCTCTATATCTCAACATGATAAGTTCAACTTTCAATCAGCCAAGCCAAATGCTACTCAACACAGAAACACTATGTTTTCTACAGAGAAGTGTAACTTGGGACTATCTATCAAGTGGAGCAAGTGACCAATCCTAGTGTCTAAAATTGTAGAGCAAATTATTACAAAATCGACAAAACAACCATTTATTTCCAATGTATTTAGAAAACTAGGATCTTAATTATCCCAAAATATTTAATACACTTTCCACAAATGGTTGGAGTCACCAATTGGTTCTGATTGTGGATGAAGGTTACAAAACAGATTTTGAATATGTAGCAGTTGTGTTATGTGGACCTTCATAGCATATTTGTATTACAAACCAGTTGGGATGTCATCCAAGGTATCACAAATGGGTATTTTAGCATGAACCAGTTATGATTAGTAGCATCACAACCCTGGTCTAGTGTTATGGTCATTGAACTAGTATTGACACTACTACCATCACTAAGATGCAGCCACAACCAATTAAGAACAGGTGGTTTTGTAAAGGTCGTTTCTCTGGTAGTTTCAAATGCGTAGCTACATCTCACATACTTATAGTTTTGCATATGCAATGTTTATGTGTCTTCTCCTTCCCCCATGCTCTTTGTTTAGAAAAATATATTTGTCTTTTGGCATCAATATTTGGACGTCTACTGCTCATCCCATGTAGCATGAGATGGTGATAGTGAGATGCTCCATGTATATGAATTAATAATCATATATATAAAAGCTCGTTCAAATGTGAGGACCACAGAGGCACGGATGGTAATGGTTAAAAATTTTCACGAAAATAGGGCTGGTCTGAAAAATCAACAAGCTAAACTATGAGTAGGAATACTAATAAAACCACCCATATGAAGCTAATCAACAACACATGTGGGCCAGCATGAACACACATAAAAAATTTAGGCATCATTAGACTATACCAAACTGAGATAGAGATGGACATGAATACCTTATCGTTGTGCCTTTACAATTTTATTTATTTTTTAATTTAAAATAGGACAAGCCAAAGGTATATTTGGCTTCAAAACTCTAATAAAAAGAGAGAAAATACTAGTCCATTTTCTGATTGTAACCTCCATATTAATCGTCCAATTTACCCGCATTTGATCTAGATAAATCAAACTAGATATAATAGTTTAATTGCACTGACTTTAAGTTGCTGCCGTTTCATGGTCTAAAATTTCTCTATACCATATATACTGCCTCCATAAAAAAATGAATATCTCTTTTCGGAGTGGTCAATAAATTCTAGATTTAATTAGATTTGCAGGGAATAAAATCAATATTTATATCTCTAAATAAATTTAGTATAAAAATATATTTCATATTTAATATAATGATACTTGTTCAGCATCATAAATATTAGTATATTTTTATATAATTGGTTATTAAATTTGAAAATTAATTAACTTCTCAAAAAAGAGAGATGTAATTTTTTAGGACGAAGTGAAGAGCCAATTGAAATATATAATCTCCTATCTTAAAAAGCTGAAAAAATATTCTCAAGGAAAATGAGACGAGGAAGGAGGATGTACCGGACCAAAGAAATGGGCTAGATACGGTGCAGGCCGTAAAATAAGTTTTCATTCAGAACCGTAAGCCAGAACCCATCAACATCGACAGCAACATCAACGGTGATTAGCTTAACCGCGTACTATGTCACTGTGGGCCCACCAACCCACCCAGGTGGTGGACCAACCAATCATCACTGTCCCTGTCCTCCCCCATCGTCGGGGGATAGCTCGCCGCCGCCGGTCCACACGCCCACCGTCTGCTCGGTCTCGCGCGTCATGACTGCCGCCGCTGCTACAGCTGCCGCTCGGTGCGTCCCGCACCGGGCGTCCCCGCCGGAGACCGCGAAGGCGCCCACCTCCATCCCCACCTCCTCGGCCGCCTCTGCATCTGCTCCCCTCCGCGCCGCCGTCGCCCCCGGACCCGGCCGCCGGCTCCCGGCGGCGCCGCTCCAGTGCGCCTCCTCGTCGCCGGAGAACTCTGCCGCGCCGGATCTTGGCTTGCTTCTGGAGGTGGAAGGGTGAGGCCCCTTAAAAATCCTGTCTTTCTAGCGCTTAGTTCGTCGATTTCTACTAAGGTAGAGCTGTTTCTGCTACTGCCCATCTAGCCACGGGGATTAGAAATTTTCAAATTAGAACTGCTGTATGCAAACAAATGTTAAAAGGGGATGTAATTGATGAGCTTAGAACGTTTGCTCAGAGATAATTGGTGCAGACAAGTGCCACAGTCAAGCGATGTGGTAGTATCTGATTATTTCTTTGCGAACTCTTGCTCCATTGATTATTTGTAATAGCTGCACCATGCTTTCGTTGTTGAACAAATACTACTAAGTTTTTCTGAACTATTGGGGAGTAGAGATTAGTGACATGTTTTCTTTCTCTCAGACTCCTCTGCTTTGCTGATCCCAGAACAATCTCTGTTTCTGATCGAGTATTTCTTGTTTCTGTTCGTCCAGAGTTCTTGCGGATGTCTACCGTTTCGGCAATCGCCAAGCATTCAATGCAGGTGCGAAACACAAAAATATACTTCTATTCTTCACCCCTTACCAATTTCTATTGCACTGTTTTTTACTCCAATATGGATACCATGCCGAGGTTGAAATGTAAAATAGTAAATTTAGTACATAAACAATGGAGGGTTCTAGCCTAGCCTCTAGCCGGGTACAAGTCTACCTGCACAAGTATGAATGGTTCTTGCCTGTTGATTCTAATACATTTTAACTTTTGTTTTCACCAGCTTTTCGAAGCCTCGGGCTAGATTGTGCAAATTGGACAGAACCAATATATGCTGATTTGGTGAGGTGCATATTGAATTCTTTATTCTTGTCAAACTTGACCATCACATGTCCTGCCACTCCTTCAACATTGAGTTAACAATTGGCATTATGGATGGAAACATGGGCCCTTGCTGTTTTGTTCCCTTTTGTTTAACCTCTAATAGTATGAACTGGACTGGATGGGTGTGTTTCCTTTTCTCTTTATGTTGGTTATTTTCCTAAAGCTGCATTTTTTTCTAGGAAAGCTCGTGGTGATGAGGAAAGGATGCTGGCATTATTTTTTGACAGGGTATGCTCTGTTTCTTCCCCTAGTGCCATCTTTGGTCTAGGAAGAATTAGCAAATCTGGTTACATGACATTGCAAGTCAGCTCTATCATGTAACAAACTACTTGTTGACATAGCTTTGTGGATACTATTAATTGCCTCTGCTGGTAGATTTCCTTTTTGGAGCTTAACCCCTTCTGACTCAACACAGATTGGCTGGCCTACATCTTTGCCAACTAGTGAGAAAGGGTCATTTATAAAAAGTGTTCTCCGTGAGAAGGTAAGCTCATATTCATCAAATATAAGTTGGCTTCTACATAATATATCTGGCCTTGGCACAAGTTCGCTTGAGCTGTTACCAGGCTGGTGTCTGGTACTGTTTTTTGTCCTTTTCATGATCACCAGACTCTGGATTTCACCAAACTTTTATATGTGCCAATTGTATTCAGCTAAGGTTCTCATTTTTCATGTTCTGCACATTGTCCATGCATGATTCCTTTGGATGTAACCTGAAAGCTGGATTACTTTACTTAATTCCTATTGTATGCACTAGTCTCTCTCCTTGCTTTTATCCACTAGTAGTTGGTACTAATTTCTAATTTTGACTATGATTTCAATCAACTTGATTAATCAAGAGCATGAAGTTACAATTGACATCCAAATGGACTAGCGGTTCCCTTTCACCTGTTTCCATTATAAATTATCTTTATTTTTATTTTTCTTGACGCAAAAACTGTGGGGGAGATCCCCATAAATATCTTTATATTGACTTCTTGGAGCATCGTTCTTGTTCTAGTTGAAAGCTTTGGAAGAGTTCTCAGCTTCTGATAGCTTACCACTACGTCCTGGAGTTGAAACGTAAGACTTCAAGCTCCTGTTATCAATTTATGTCAAACAAATCTCTCTATATAGATGATCCAGGAGAGTTTTTGCTATTACGTATAGGATGCTCTCGGGATAATCTGAAAGTACCTGTAATATGCAGTATAAAGTTCTTTGTTCCCATGCATAAAAAATTTGCAAGAATTACAGAACCGTTTTACTAATTGTGCATGTGTGGCTGTGTGGGGTCTTTGTTGTCTCGATAAAGGGACAGAAGTCACAGCATATCGATAAAAGTTTTTGTGTGTTCTGATACAAATTCTGCATGATTGCATCAATCCAAGATCATTATAAGCCAATTATGTTTTGACCTTATGTATTCATGTGTACAGCTTTTGTCTCTGTTCTGTACTCTTTGCTTGCCATAAAGATATCAGTGACTCTGTCCTGAACTTTAAATGGCCACGTGTCTGAGTCTGTGAATGAAATCATTAAAGGTTCATTGATGATGCACTTAGTGAGGGTGTCCCTTTGGCCATATTGGCTGCATATGGGAGAAATGGAGAAAAGATTTCAAGGTACGGTTTATGTTAAATGTAACTACTGTCAGCTCTTGTAATTTGTTTCAAACTAATGTGCCAATGTTATTCTATCAACATACTACTATTGTTCCTACGGATAGTGGCATAAACAATATTGTGTTCTCATTTCTTTTCTATTTGACTCTAGATCTATAGTTATGAAGTTAGGCCCCGAAAAGATGTCAAAAATAAAGATTGTTGGAAAAGTTGAGATTGAAGAAAGTTTCTATGGGCAACTTGTTCTTGGTAAAGGAGTCACATCAGGTTTGGATGAGCAACTTGTCAGGGAAGCCCAAAAGGCTGGTGAGTATTACTGATTGAAAAAAAATTGCAGCCTCTTCTATATATTTTTTTGCTTTCAGTTCAATGATCATTTGTTGTTATTCCAAATGTTCTGTTCCCACAGCTTCTGCAGAGAAGCAGAGGATTGCAGAAGAGGTTGCATCAATCCTAAAACTCAGTGTTGACATCACAGCATCCGAAAGGTTGTTCCTAACACTGATTGTGCATAATTTCCATATGTCCCTAGAAGAATATTGTCTAATTTTGACCTTGCCACCGTTATCAGCTCTGATAAGGTAATAGCAGCTCTCCGAGCTGGTTCTGAATATGTTGGGTGTGACGTGCAAAATTGTGTTCTTGTTGCGGGCAGCCAATCTGGTGTCCTTGCAGCTGAATGCATTGGCATGCCATGCATAGTTGTTCGAAGCAGGTAAGCTGCCTTTGTCTGCCATGTAACTTTCTTATCTCAACCATGATTCAGATGCTTGTTGTTTATAAAATTCATGTCTTCCAGCTTTACTGCAAGAGCAGAATTTCACTCTGCAAAGGCCATTATGGATGGATTCGGGGACACAGACTTAACAATTTCAAAACTACTGAGAAAAAGGTGGTTGTAATTATGTGTCTCTTGTGAAAACGAAAGGCTGGATTAGAGATTGTTATGAATTTGTAATTGATTGAGTGCTAACCGGAGCAAAGCTTTGTGTAAACATGAGATGTTGCTGATGAAAGCTACCGAGTAGTAAAATAAATAAATAAATTCAGGTGGCGCCATAGTGTACTTCTGGTTATTAGTAGCCTGCCTCCATCAAGTGTTATGCATGTTTCTCTCAGCGTGCAATGTATTCCAATATAAGCAGAATTATTCCAATATAAGCATAATTCTCTCAGCGTGCAAGGTTTATTTTTGCCTAGCAGAGGCATTGTGCTATCACTACTACAATTTGGATTTTGTGCGGAAGGATTTCCATAGATGGTAAAAAACTATATACAGAGGCGCCAAGGCCATGATCTCTTTTAATTGCTATTTTAAGAGGTGGGATGAGTGTCCGCCTACGTAAAAATGGAAAAGAAATCAGCCCCACCAGTAGGATCCACCCTGTACGCACTAAGGATGGAAACGGTCAGAAAACTGTCAACTGTTTTCTACTACATTTGAATACGAAAACGAAAGTGAAAGTTGTAAAGCCAAACATGAAAATGAACACGAACTTATGGAATATAACAAACTAATTCGAGCGGAATTATGTCGAACACGGTCGGTAGATGAAAAATCAATATGGAATAGACCTACAGTATCAAGTGCATAACAATTAACTAGTGAATAATAATTAACAAGTCTTACAACTTTCTTAAAAAATATCTTCAAACACCATGTAAGGAAGATATGATTTTTCTAATACAACAAGCGCATATACGTGATTAATATACCGCTAAAATTTTGTTTAATTTTTTTCGATGATCTAAAAGACCTCAAATAAAAAAAACTAAAAACTAGAAAGTTGTAGATCTCGTCAAGAACTATAATTTTCGTATAAAAATCATCTTTATCCGAGATCGTATGAAAAAAATACAATTTTTCTAAAGTTAGACTTCTTCTTTTTTCGCGACCGGGTGTGTACCCGTTTTTCATTAAGAGGAAGAGAGTTTCAAACATACACAACCGACCACGAGGACAAAGACCAAGGCGAGCAGCCTCAAGCAACGTCGGCGAAGGAGACCTAACTGGCTACTGGATCTGGTGTCAAACGATTACATGGTAGATGAATTTTGTGACCATAAGTGAAGGAGTGCAGCCAGCAGCGTGAAACCCTTCCCTGATCACTGCACTGACGACGTCCTGCACCGATGACGGTGCCTTTCCGAAGACTCTACAGTTTCTCTCCTTCCAAACCATCTAGGCGATCAAGAGCAGTTTCGTCTCTACAAGACACAGCGCGGAGACGTGTTCTTGGAGTAAGAACTCACGGACGACTGCTCTACGCGCTCGCAGGTTGAGCCCACGCACGCGCTAGATGAAAATGGATTGATTTAACAAGACATCTATTGGCACGACGGAGGACGGTAGATGCTTAGGCGGCGCTAACGGCACCGAGTGCCCGCTGCTTCATGCCTGGGAACAGCACTTGCATGGCTTCGCGCTTTGATGGCGTCCGAGGTAGCTTGAACGCAGTTTGGTTGGAACTCGTCGAAGGATGCCTTGTCCAGGAGCTCTGTCTCGACCTCAAAGCCCAGCTTCTTCATCATCACCTTCCTGGCTTGTGCTTCATCTTTTGTTCCCTAAACTTGCTCTTGGCAGCCAGGTGTGCACTCCGCTTCGGGATCCAGTCCTCATCCTCGCGACGCGTGCAGCCTTGGTGGGGCGCAGGCGGGGTGTGGATGGTAGTATTGGCTGCATGAGTGGCTTCTTGTAGGAGGCAATGAAGTCCTCGACCGACGTTGGTTCCAGAGCGTGGCCACAGTCCATCACGCCAAGGTCACGGACGATCAGCGTCTGAAGCGGCAGACAGATCCTGGCCTCAAGATCTTCCTGGACGGAGGCCACGTTAACCGGAGTAGCCCCATCATCGGTCGGTGCATTGGCCCTATTGCCGTCATCATCAGAAGAAGGGCCACTGAGCGAACCCTGGAACTCCAACTCCATGACATCAAAGCCCACATTGGTCTGAGCTTGTAGGGCTAGGCCGTTGTGGTCCTCAGGGCCCAGCATCGCGCACCCTAAACCACGGACGCCTACGCTGGCATCAAAGGACTCCCCTATGAAACGGCACGGCCCATCAGGACACTACTACCAAAAATCTTTTGCGTGACACATGGAAATTATTTACCGTGGTGGGCAGCACTGAAAACCGCCACGGTTAATGCTTCGATTAACCGTGGCGGGCATTTTTCATTAACCGAGGCGGTTAAAAATGCCCGCCTCAGTTAATCATTTACGGAGGCGGTTAAGTATAAGGCGTCCGCCTCCAAAAATCAAGCCCAGCCCACTACCAGCCAGTAGCCCACTACCAGCCTCACCTATATAATAAAACCTAACCCTAACCCACCCTCTCCCTCACTCCACTCTTCATCCCGCACAAGGCGCCTCCACTTCATGTCCCTCTCCCCACAGCGCCGGCGACGGCCCACTCCTCTCCCCCTCCTCCACTTCATCTCCCTCTCACCACACCGAGCACCGCGACGGCCCTCCTCACCACCGCGAGGGCCATGGCGTGGAGAGGTTCAAGGCGACACACGGGATGGCCACGCGCGGGGGACTGCCATGGCAGGGGGAGGACGGCCCTCCTCCCCGGCGGCGCAGATCCGGCAGGGAGGACAACTCCGGCCGCGGATTTGGCCCGCGCGGCGGCGGATCTGGCTGTGCCCCGGCCTCCTCCCCTCCCTCCTCCATGGCGGCGCAGATTCGGTGGGGAGGACGCCTCCGATGGTGGATCTGGTCTCCCAGTGGCGGATTCGCCTGCGCCCCAGCCTCCTCCCCTCCACCGTCCATGGCAGCGCAGATCCGACGGGGAGGACGCCTCCGGCGGCGATCCGGCTGTGCCCCGGCCTCCTCCCCTCCCTCCTCCACGGCGGCACGGATCCGGCACGGAGGACAACTCCAGCCGCGGATTCGGCTCACCGGCGGCGGATCCGGCTGTGCCCCGGCCTCCTCCCCTCCCTCCTCCATGGCGGCGTAGATCCGGTGGGGAGGACGGCTCCGGTGGTGGATCTGGCCTCCCGGCGGCGGATCCGCCTGCGCCCCGGCCTCCTCCCCTCCCTCCTCCACGGCGGCGCAGATCCGGCTGGGAGGATGCCTCCGGCCACGGATCCGGCCCGCCGGCGGTGCCCTGGCCTCCTCTCCTCCCTCCTCCACGGCAGGGAGGACGGCCCAATATAGTATTTCATGAGAGAACAAAAACAAATTATTTCATGAGAGTATAAACCACCATGAAAATTAGCCAACGTGAGCATCTCAATCCAAATTCCAAATGCGCACATATGATCCAAATGTCAATCCAGAACACAAATACAATAAATTCCAATACATGGATGTAGTAGTGGGAGCAGCCAAGAGAACGGGGCAAGTCAGGAGAGCGAAGGCCCACCAACTCCACGGACACGGCCTTCAGCATATCCCGTTCCGTGGCCAGCAATGCCTCAAGCTGCATCGGATGCAATTTGAATCCAGGGTCTATGAACCAATTGTCAACAAAAAATTCTTTTTCAGTGACGTACAACTAGCTTAAATAGATAGATCAATGAAAACATGTACCAAATACTGTTGTACGCATTATGTAGCATGTGCAGTCAGTACATGAGAGGTTTGCAGAGAAATGTGCATGTGGCGAGTGGAGCCCCATGGTTTACCATATATAGACTACCCCTTCACATCTAATCCCTATATTATATATCCTTGTTATTAAACAGACAATCCTTATCCACATCCAGTATTCCTAGCATGCACATTTTCTCCTCAGATTCCCATCCACCATTCATGGGGCTGTTCGATCTTTGTAGTTGTCCACCTGGCTAGACCCGTGTGCAGTGGCGGTCGTGCATGTAGTGTCCCTGTCTACGCATGGGAAGCATCTGGAATTGAGTGTGCTCCGTGCTGGTGCAATATCATAACCATAGTCGATGGAGTGCCTCGCATGCTCTCAGTGGCAGTGCAAGCACATTGATCACAGCTGGTTTTGTGCGCAGCTGGCAGTGCCCGGATTCAGCTATGTAGGACTTTCAGTACCTGGATGTTGATGCACAATAGAGGCACATGAGAGCACAGTTCTCCTGTTCTGGCTGCAATCATATAGTCATTGTTCTGCTCTGCTTTCTAGATGTTCTGATGTTCTAGATGTTGATGCACCGTAGAGTCATTGTTCTGCTATGTTTTTTGGATGTTCATATAGTCAACCTGGATGTTGATTAATCATTACAGTCATAGTTTTCTAAATTTCTACAGTCATGAACTTAGTTTTCTGATCCTGGCCAACTCTGTTCATTGTTCTCTGGATGTTCATTGCGTACAGTCAAGTACAGCTCTGATTTATCCCCTGTTTTTCCTTCCTCTCCAGTCGAACACTGCTTTTGAATCAATAGTTTTTATCCACTAGATCCTGGCCAGGAGTGATTAATAACCAGGGTTCAATAAGAAACCAGGATCTAGTCGATCCTGGCCAGGATTGAAAGTTGGTCCGGCACCAATCCCGTGCTGATGAACGAGGCCGGAGGATGACCGTCTTTGAAAATGGTGAAGTCTCAGTTTGATAATTTCTACATACACCAAACTCTTTACGTTGGCCTCAAAACAAGAGTTGTATGAAACTTAAACAATAGGCAATTAGTAATATAATATATCATGAGAGTTATGAGACTATAAGTACCTGCATATACACACACAATGAAACAATCAATATAACTTCATAACCTACCACCAGTGTTGGATCATAAATTTGCATGTGCGTTTGGGCTTCATGGTCTCCTGTATCAATTCCCCTTCATATTTGCTTCATATATGTCCTTGTTGGACAGATGAAATCCTCATCCACATCCACTGTATTCCTATCATATTTTCTCCACGGATTCTCATAAACAATTCCTAGCTTGTTTGCTCTGGATCTCACTTTAGTTGTGCATGTATTGTCCTTTCTAAGTATGGGAAGCATTAGGAATCGGATGTGCTGTGTCCGTTCTAATCTCGTTGCTATTCTCAATGTTTTGTCACTCATCCAGTCTCCATGGTGACAGCACATTTTGCACACATGGTATTCCATGGAGTTAGCAATTGATTCCTCTAGCTTCCTCAAATCTATTGTCAACAGCATCATTGCGACCTAAGTCCAAGGCAAGGCTAAGGACACGGTGGAGGCTACACGAGTTGACATGGTGGCCAAGGCTGTGCAATGGATAGGCTGCTCCTTTCAAACTGTTTTCTTCCAAAATGTTATGTGCCAGATTCCCTATCGTGTGGACCTCATTGGGTCAAGATCAATGCAGCTAAATTCCCTCTGGAATCCCTGATGGAGCACGAAAAGGAGCAGAGAGATGCAGTCAGCATGAATCAAGAAACAGGTTTGGATGGCCTATAGATAGGATTGGCGTGCACATACCATTGTGGTTTGGGATTTCCCTTTGGATCATGGCTGGAACCTCAGCAGACGGGATGAGACAAAACTGCAGGACACGCAGATGGGCACACTCTGGCCAGGCACGAGACAAAACTGCATCATGACACTATAAGGGCTGAGGCATCAGTGTATTCTCAACCACGGCCATGCTGATTCAGGTACAACCAAAGCAAAGAAGACAAAAGGCATTTCCGATGCAAATATGAAACAGAGATGTGGCATATAGCTAGATCCAATTGTAAGTCTAATCTGCACGATTTGCAATATAAGAAGAAGAATGCTAACATTTCAGCAAGACGTTCGTTACTCAAACTCCCTTTATTATTGACATATATTTCAGATAGAATGATCACATCTCTATTGACATGTCAAATTCTGGTGATACATTGGCTCTGTAATCTGATCTTATCAAGAAACACACAACATTATTCAGTTTTTGAGCCGTAGTGGACCATGTTAATAGCCTTTGTGCGAATATTGCTATGAAACAATATTTTTTGACTATGCAGATTTTTATTAAATGTTAAAGAACATTACATCAAGACTATACAAGGTTGTGGGAAGGCTCTTTTTAGCAAGGCTATTTATATCTAGTCAATGGAGAAATTGAATGGACCCGTTTCACCCTCCCGAGCCTTCGCCTCCTCCCCGCGACGACGGCGGCGCTGCCCGCCCCCCATCGTCGGACCTCCGCCCAGAAGCCATCCCCCACCTTCCCATCAGAGACCCGAGCTCCCCTCGACCTGATCTATCCATCCATGAGGTCGGTGGGGGCGTTCCGGCGCTCCTCGGCGAGCTCACCTCCCCGGAGCGTGCTCCCAGAACCTGCGTCACCTCCTCGGACGTGGAGGCAGCGCTCACGATGAAGACCCAGCTGCTGCGGGATGTTGTCGCCTCCTCCTCGTTGCAGGCGTTGTCGCTGTAGCCAGCGCCAGCACTGGCTACCGCAGTCTCCCCCGCCGCCATTGTGCCTGATGCATGCGCGGTTGCGCTTCGCGGGGAGGACACCCGGCCGCCGCCTCCGGACGCGGATACGCCTGCCTCTGCTCCGAGGATGCCGGCCCGGGCGCCCCATCCAGTCCTGCCCCACCTCCAGTCGATGGAGGTCATCGTTGAGGACATCACAAAATGAGGATGACAAGGATGAGGTCCCGACAGGGCGGTATGCTGGTAGAGCCAAGGCTCTACGATGGATGGAGGACTCCGGCGACAACGATTCCGATGGCGCGTCCTTTGCTGCCGGGTCGCCGTACCTGGATGCCGCTCGTCGGGCCGCTGTGGTGGAGGCCTCGGCTGTGGACAGGGACAGCTCTGCCTTCGCCAAGGGGAGGCGGCGCCGTCGTAGTCAGGCCAGGCCCACCAATGGTTCTGCAGTGGCACCCCCACCCATCGTCGCCAAGTTGCCCGTGCACCAACGGCTTGGCCCTTTGCCGGCCGAGCGTGTTCCCGTGCACCAACGCCTTGGGCAGAGGCATTGGGAGTCGGCCCCGGGTGGCCGCCACCGTCGTTGTCATGTGCGTGGCCCTGGGTCCACAACGTACACCAAGCGATCTCCAGCGCCGCCGCGCGCCCACCCTTCGGATGCGCCTCCTCAACGCCATGTCCCTTGGGCGGCCGCGCTTGTCGACGCCGATGGCTTCACACTTGTTCAGAGCCGTCGGCGCAGGCACCATCGTGCCCCGCCTCAACCTCGTCGCCACCGACCGGTGCCTCCCTCGCTCGTCGGCCTCTGCTTCAATTGTCTGGCGGGGGGCCACGTCGCTGCACGATGCGCCTTCCCTTCCCGCTGCCTTCTCTACCTTAGCACGAAGCACCGGGCGAGGAACTGCAAGAACGACTGCCTGTTCCGCTGCCTTTCCTTGGACCACCCAAGGAATGGCCCTCGGCGTCATGCGGCTAGAGACAACCTTGGCCCGCGTCGATGCTGTCGTGGCCGCGCTGGCGATGATGTCAACAACGGCACCAACGGGCAGGTAGCCAACGACACTCTGGTGCCGCTGCTTCAGCCTACTTTGCAAGCGCTGTCGGTCAATGTCGGAGGGATTCTCTGTCCGGCCCGGCTGGATATGGGACCTTCGACGTTTGGCAGGCCATCGGCGGAGCTCAACATCGTTGTGACCCCTAGTTTCGCTGACAACGTCGTTACTTTCTCTGTCGCACGGTGCTCCCCCGAATCGGTTCGGCTCGCGGTGGCGCTGTGCGAGGATGCTGGACCTCCCGTTTGGGTCGACCCAATGCTCGATGAGCTCGCTGCCTCCCTGGTCGCAAGTCACTCAGCGGGTGTTCCGGTGACATGTCCGTCTACTTCGACAGCTGCCGCTCTGGAGGTCGAGGCACGTTCGCCGCCTTGGATGGTTCAGCTCAGCTTCGCTGATGCTGAGGCGCCGGGGATGGATGGAGCGGATCGGTCTCCTACCTCTTCGCCGACGCGGGACCAGCAACCGGACGTTGACGTCGCTCCTCCTCCGGCCATCACTAGGGAGTCTAACGCTGTGGTACGTGCCACTGATGACATCGATGCTGGGACGCAGGCGGCTCCCCAGTCGCGCTCGTGGCCGAGGATGTGGCCCAGGTCGCCACCCCGAGCACGCAGCCTGCTGTGTCCTTGGAGAGCTTCATCTCATCCATGAAGCTGCCACCGGAGGAACCGCTCGCATCTTCCCCGATCCGGCGTGTATCGCGTGTTGACGACTCTGTGTTCGTCCCAAGCCACAGTGTCAGGTTAGCTGCCAAGGCCATCCACTGCGACCCTATCCCGGAAAAGCAGGCGAAGCGTGTCCTTCTCAGCAAGTGGACACGCGAGCCGGCTCGCGTGTCGCAGACACCGGACCCGACTCTTGCGGCGAAGTTTCACGAAACGTTTGCCGAGCCGCTTTCCGCCTCCAAGCGGGGCGCCTTGAGCGAGTTGTACCCGATGGCGGGAAGACGCTGGAGGAGAGTGCTGCACGTGCCAGACTGATCGCAGCGGTCTGCTCTGAAGTCGCACAATTAGTTCCTTAGTTTAAGCAAACCAGTGTGTGTTCCACCGCCCTGCGGTGCTTTCTGTTTGTGTTCTTCCTCATCACTAATGGCATTTCGCTATGATGTGATGTAAGGCGTGTATGGTTCCAAACTTCTTCTTAATGAAATACGTGCTATGCACGTTCTAGAAAAAAAATCTAGTCAAAAGAATGTGTGTGTGCACCATTTTTATTAAGCATATGTGCTTCGTGTTAGGTAGAGATTGCGAGTATTTTTTCAAGACTTTAATCAACTTGGTGTAATGTTCTTAAGAAAACTAATAAAGCTGAATTATTTAAGAAGAAAAAGATATAATTCCAAGCAAATATATGTAGTAGGTGTATGAGATCTTAGCAGATAAATGCCACGAGGGTGGGCCCATGGTCTCCCATCTCAACATGCCTTCATATCTACTCAATATATATATGTGCTTAGCTTGTCGATGGGTCCAGCTCGCCAAGCCACGCATTCACTCACATTGCAGCACTCTCTTTTGGTGGCATCATCAATGGGGCTGCTATATATCTTTGGTCGAGGTCGTGTGGTGTCCTGCACAGACACAGTGTGCCAAGGGTTCGTACGTGTGGCTCGGCAGCAGCGGCAGAACTATCAATCTGAACTTTGGTCTCCACTCATGCACCAGATAGTGTTCTTTCTAACGATGAGAAGCATCTGGAACTTAGTTTCCTGAATGCAGATTCAGCGTCCTGAATGCAGAACTATCGCCAACTGATTGACGATGGGAATGGTGATGATGCTCGTAACTCATACATAGAAACTGTTGAGTTAGGAATTATTTCCAAAATAAATTTAAAGGGTAGAATAGTACTTTTGCAGCCCCTTTCTCCCTACTCGAGCTCTGTACCTCTCCAGCGCGGTTACCGGCCCGACAAAGTTAGGTCGCCGCCTATGCAGCCACGCTCACCCGCGCCTAGTCGCCCTCGTCCACACTGCCCTGCCAATGACGCATGCCTTGCTCGCGCCCACCCCGAAGATGAGCCAGGATTGGAGGGACGAGCAACCTGCCGCCATGGATGCGTGTCGTGCTCAACCTTGACCTCGCCGCGGCGCATTGGCCCTCGTACGGCGCAGCTGTACCTGCGAGCACCAGCCTCGAACCCCCCGAGTAATCAGCGATCGATCAGCTAGACAGCTGACATTGTACAACTAATGGTCATCAGTTTATGCCTGCGGCGTAGCTGCAGCTGAAAAAGTGGAGAAGAACAACCCAGTGCAAGCAGGCCGCGGGCGGCAGCACATGGGCTCAAGGCTTCAGCTTGTGCTTCGAATACCCAAGAAAAACGATCAGACCAATTAGTTAATTATATCTTGATTAAAAGTACTAAAGTACCACTAATTACAATTAGCAATTATTTTTTATAATCAACCGCTGCAATTTTTTTCGAGAGGAACCAACAGTTCCTCCCATTAAAGTTCATTTAATTTGCAGGTTATCTACTTATTAGTAATCAATTGAAAAATAAACTTGGCCTGTGCTTCGGCTAGAAGGAGGCTACACAAGGTTAGGAGTACGTTTTCAATTGACTGTAATATATATCCACGATGTGATGTTATACAAAACAATAAAAACCTCGTTATCAAGAAATAACATATATTTTATTGTTGCACATTAATTATATCTGATGCAATGGGTGTACAAGAGGTTAGAAGATAAATTTCAATGTGAGTGGGTCCCAGGTTCTCCCTATCTCAACTGCCTCTTGACATCCCTAACGAGCCAGTTTTCTCCTTGTATCTTTCTCTCTCTTTCTCACACACACAGTACCACTCCTATTTGGCCACACAAGGCCGCCACCCCACTCACTCGCTTCTTATTGCAGCTCTGTGTTGATGACATCACAACCGGGGTGTGTGGGTGACCTGCAGAAACGCAGTGTTGCAAGGGACCTAAGGATGGGAGGCATCTGGAAGTGGGTTTGCTGTTGGCAACGTTGTCTCCGTGTTCATTGCAAATGGTCCCAGGTTGCTGTGGCTTCGTAGTTGGTACCGTGTGAGGGCATGCAGTGTGCACCCAGCAGCACACATTGGCGTGGTTCTCTATACATCTTTAATTATAATTGTTTTAACATGCATGCAAAGTAAGACAGAAGGATTTATAATTTTATTAGAATTATCTCAGTTTCGGTTAGCACTCTAGCTCTTCTGGCTTAATTTTTGTTTTTTTGGCAGCGTTTTTTCTACATAAATACTGATACAGACGAAAAATTCGACATTTCCAAACAAATTGAAACACATTTAGTTCTGAAGTTTTGGACATATTTAACTTAATTTTATCAGTATTTGAATGTGTCTCAAGCACATGAAACCAAAAGTTCTGTATTAGAAAATTTAACACATCCTATGAATAACATATCCAAACTTTCTACATTTCTAGATTCCAAATTACAATGCTACTAGAAACTAAAATATTCCTGTCAGTATGGTATGAGCTGACAGAAAAATTATAATTCTCCTCACTACTGGAGAATCAAACTTTGCCGAGTGCTAAGTGATTTGCCGAGCGTTTTTTCTTCGGGCACTCGGCAAAGAAGCTTTTGGCGGCACTCGGCAAAGAGCTTCTTTGCCGAGTGTAAAAAAACACTCGGCAAAGGTCTTTGCTGAGTGTTTTTTTTGCACTTGGCAAATATAAATTTCAAAGCACATTTTGAAGGGGTAAATTAATTCTAATGAAAAGTTTTCAACTACAAAGTTGTATAACTCATCAAGATGAATATTTTTTTGTTTTGGTCATTTATTCATATGACAAAGTGAAAGTAAATTTGTTCATAAATCTTACGTAGCTCTCTTGTAGTTTATGAAACTACCAGAGAGGTATATAAGATTTGTGAACAATGTTAGAACCACCATGTCGGATGCGCAAATGATCAAATAACCAAAATAAACTTTGTAGATCTTGAAAAGTTATGAAACTTTGTAGTTGAAAACTTTTTGATTTGAAATCATCTTGTCATGCAAAACTGCATCTGAATTTTAAAAATTTAAAATTCGAATTTTTCGAAAGACCTCGGATGAAAAAACAACAAAAATAAAATGTGTAGATCTTGAAAAGTTATGAAACTTTGTAGTTGAAAATTTTTTAATTTGAAATCATCTTGTCATGCAAAACTGCATCTAAATTTCAAAAATTTAAAATTTGAATTTTTCAAAAGACCTCGGATGGAAAAACAACCAAAATAAACTTTGTAGATCTCGAAAAGTTATGAAACTTTGTACTTGACAACTTTTTCATTTGAAATCATCTTGCCATGCAAAACTACATTTGAATTTCTCAAATTTAAAATTTAAATTTTGTACACAACCTCGGATGGAGAAACTTCCTATATAAAAATTGTAGATATCGAAAAGTTATGAAACTTTATAGTTGACAACTTTTTGATTTGAATTCGTTTAGGGCCCGAAACAATTAATTTACACTCGGATGAGTAGAGTATATTGGGAATCAAAACGGAATCAAAACACAAGTGACTGTAACACCCTAAAATTTTGAAAGGAAGAAAAATAGGAGAAATATGATTTTTATATATTTTTGTGAGCATGCAAACTTAGGATAATAATAATAATTATAAATTTAAAATTTAATATAAGGGTAGGAACATGATTGAGCATTCATGCTGCTGCATTTGAAATTTTGTGTTGAGTGGTTTTAGTCAAATTCAAATTGGATTTAAAAATCTTTTGAAAAATGGCTTTGAAAAATTATAAAAAGAAAAAGAAAATGGAAAATCAGCACATCTCGGTTTTGGCCCAACTCAGCCGCAGCCCGCCGCCTCGGCCTGCCCAGCGTGTGGCCCGCCGCTTTCTTCCGTGCCCCGTTCCCGCTCGGGCCGAGCCCAAGTCGCGGCTGCTGGACCGTCTTCGCGCGCGCGGCCGCGTCCCGCACCCGAGCCGCTGACGAGTCGGTCCCACCTGTCAGCGACCGCCTCCCCTTTCCTTTCTTCTTCCTCCGGTTCTTTCCAACCGTGAGCACCGCCTTCTTCGATTCGGTGATCCGAATCCGCCTCGAATCTCCTCCTTTCCTTGTATACCGATGCCTTCGGGCTATAAAACGGAGCTCCCGCATCCCTCCGCCCTCATCCCACCTCTTTGGGGCCGCTGTAGCCGTCAAATACCGCCACCGCAAGCTCCTTCGCCTCCACCGCCGCCATCCCGAGCTAGCCACCACCCTCCGGTCGTCCTCCGGTCTTGTTTTCGCGCGAGGTAAGATCGCCGTGAGTTGCTCGTTCTTCTGGTGTCTTCGGTTTGGCGAACGGTGCTCGGTAGGGCCGTCTTCTCAAGCTCCGGCGAGCTCGGGCCATTTCCGGCCATGGCGCCGCCGTCGATCTCCTGTAGCCGCCGGCTGATTCCTCCCTCTCTCCTCCGATGTGATCTGATCCGTCCGATTTAAATCCAACGATCTAGATTAGAAGATACCGGTTCGTTCGTAATTTTGTAAAAGAAACCCAGAGTTTTTAGTATATCAACCCGCAGTCCTAAAACGTAAAGCTCAGAGTACTCTTTGATCGGTTGAAAACGTATTTCGTTTCGGTAAATGAAAAATACGTTTTCTGATATTTACAGTTTTGCCACTCAACTTGTTTTAGTCGTAGAATCTCCGTTTTAACTCTGATTTGATCCATTCAAATTGCGCTAGATTCATAATTAAGAGCTCTACATGATAGTAGGACTGTTCAGTAGGTTTGTGATAATTTATTTTCGAGCTTGAATTAAAGTAATTATTTATCTATAGGAAATCTTCGTAAATTCATAACTTCGTCGTTTTAGCTCCGTTTTTCGTGATCTTTGCGTCTGTGTGATCCTAGCGAGTTGTAGATTCATTTTAAAAACTTTTTATCTTATTTTATTACTGTTAGTGTACTGTTCTAATTATAGTCTTGTTTGTTTATGCATGATTGTCTCTGGATGTGTGTTGTTGCTGTTGTTGATCGAGTATAGACGGTGAGCAATTCGTTGGAGATCAGGAGTTTTACTATGAACAAGATCACCAGGACCAGTTTGAGCAAGGCAAGTATAGCATGGGATTATCCTTGTTGTCCTATTTACATTAAACAAATAATATCATTATGCATATATTCCTTGTTAAGGATGACTTAGTGTTGATCTTATTCCTTGATACCTATTATACTGCATGGATTAGTATTGCTAGTGCTCAACATGAACTATGATCATGTAATTTGACTAATGGAATATGCAATAAACATTAAAAGATGATTTTATTACTGTTTAAGGGTACTAGAGCATGGGTTTACTTTGGTGCTCTTGTTACTCTCCATAAGGACTCATCTATAAGCGAAAATCCGGGATTTACAGTACAATTGTGAGGGCTAAAATGGCTCTGGCTTTAGTCATATAGAAGGACCTTTTCTAGCTTGTTAGAGGTTACCCTTGTGGCGCAAATGGGGTAGAGCAGACTGTGGATCCCTGCGTGGTGTATCACACAGACTGACTTTGGAAACCTAGCGGCCCTAACTTGTTAGACGAACCTTTGAAAGACTTCATAGTGAACCCTGCCGACCTTCCTTGGAAGTGGGTTAAGAGATTAGCTACCTCGGGTGAAAGGGTAAATCATGACTCACAGTGAAAGTGTACAACCTCTGCAGAGTGTAAAACTGTTATAACAGCCGTGCTCACGATCATGAGTGGCCTTGGACCCTTATGGAATAGTGGATCATTAATAATGAATATGTTTTTACTATTCGTTAATCATTTCACATGGATCATATGTTTATTGATTATATTGAGACACTTTGATATCATTGATATACTGAATTAATGCTATATAAAAGCTATATGCTGATAAACCTATGTTATGCCTTTGATCCTCATGAACCCCATGTTACACTTGTTGAGTACGAGATGTACTTACGCTTGTTTATTTTTTTTACTTGGATAAAAATCCCGGATGGGTAACAGATGGTGCAAGTAGTGACTACTTCTACTTCCCGGAAGATTACTAGACTTGCTGTCAACCAGTCAATGTGCCTGTGATTGGAGCTACCACGAGAGTTTTTATATTTTACTTCTGCTATATTATTGTAAAGACTATGTGTTATTAATCGTGATGTAATAACATTTGTGATGATACATCCTTTATAATTTGTTAACTTATATGTGATTGATCTCTGGGCACACATAAGGGTATGCACTCTATTTGGTCGTTAAATGGGTGTGACAAATTGGTATCAAAGCTATTGTTGACTGTAGGACGCAAGCCTAGATAGAAATGGTCGATTTAGTGTCGTCTTTTCACTATTTTTATGCTCATTATCTTGCTCTTGTTATTTGATAAATTTTTATGCTTCTTATGTCTCATTCTATTACGAAATTTTGCCTCTATTCTAATTACATCTAAAAAACTCTGTAGATGGTTCGTGGCCGCAAGACTGCCCGCATCACCACTTGAGGACACTACCCACCTCGTGCTTTGATTGCACCTGAAGAGCCACAAGAGGAAGTACCCCAGGAGAATGAGCAGACCCCTGAAGTACCAATCCAGGTGCCAGCACCTCCTCAGGAAGAACCCGAACCTGAAGAAGACCCTGAGATCATTGAGATTGAAGATGATGAAGAGGAGGAAGCCAATGGAGGAGAGCAACCCCCGTCTTCCCCACCTGGTGCAGCTGCTGAGGATGTGCCACCCCCTCAAATGGGTTGGACTATGAAGATCTACCACAAGGCAGGAGGAAATGCTGTTTCTCACCATCGACTTGTGGAAATGCTCTCTGCCTACTTCGCTGATTGGCACCCAGTTGTGGAGTATGTCTGTTGGGAGTACACCCATCCGCTGGAGGACACTTACTGGAAGGCAAGAGCGAGCATTTTTCCTAAGGATGAAGAAAAAGGAGCATACCAGCTGGACAGGATGTATGCTCACATGGGTCGTCGAGCTACCATGGAGGATAGTATTGAAGATGTTGCATTTGAAGCATGTATGGGCCTTCGCTACCTTCGCTTTGACAGCATGACGCATGATATCCACCGCTACCTCCCTCGTGCACACCCCGACCTTGGATGGGCCATGATGGATCCAGTGCAGTTGGAACCACTTCCTCGAGTGATGGTGAACTTTGTCTATGACATGATGGAGAGGAAGCTGCAGTTAGAGGAAATGGTGAAGGCACAAGGGAAGACCATCAAGAGGTGCCAAGCAATGATTGATGAACTCCGAGCAAACCAAGGCATGGCAAAGATTTATGAGACATTAGAGCATGAGCCACGCCAGTAGAAAATAGGAGTCCTTTATGTAATAAGAACGTTCTTAGTAACGTCAGTTGAGTCTTCGAGTCTGTCGTGTGGTTTGAACTTTGGTGTGATAGTTGCTTTATTATTATGCTTATGTGTGAGTTGGATTTTTGATATGAGTGCTGGGGCTTGTAGGCATGTCTACAAGTTCCATTTTTAAGAATAAAAGTCTATTAGTCAAGGGAATAATAGTTGGGTTTGGTATTGTCTTGTTTTTGTCCTTGCTGTTTTCTGGAGCAGTCTGCAATATCTCTGATATGGTTGAAAAACGGTTCGTGCAACATTTATGAAATTTTTATGAGAGAAACTAGGCTTAAGCACCTTTCAAATGCCACTGGATCACCTTTTTATCTGATCTGGTTCGAGAGATATAGCTGTTACAAGTTAAAGTTTCTGCACAGTCTGAAATCTGGAACAGTTTCTGTTGCGCCTTAATTTTCATTAACTTAACGATAGAATCTGATCTTATAGTCTAAATAGAAGTTGTGGGGAATTTCATAAGCTTTCCAACCAGATAAAGCACGCCTCTATTGGACTTCTGTAGTTCGAGATATGATTAAATTACTAAACTGTTAATATTGATATTCGCCCAGAAAACTTTCAGATCCCATTCTTTATCTTATAAGTGGATGATAACATGGAAATCTCAAAGTTTGCATTCTTATGGATGGCAGATGGCCGGAAGAGGAAGAGACAGGGGTTGTGGAGGTGTTCCCCCGAATCCACCACCACCACCGCCACCAACTATTGAGCAACTTCTGGCAGTGCAGACACAACTTATGCAACAATTGGTGCAGAACCAGCATAATCATCCAGTTGTTGGAGTGTCACCACGTGATAAGCGTGGTGAGTTTTTGAAGGGTCATCCCCCGGTGTTCACGCATGCCGCTAATCCATTGGAAGCGGATGATTGGCTCCGTGCCGTGGAAAAGCAACTCAACATTGCTCAATGTGATGACCGTCAGAAGGTGTTGTTTGCTTCTGGACAACTCCAGGGAGAAGCTCAGGACTGGTGGGAATCATATGAGTATGGTCGTCCTGCCAATGCTCCCGCAGTCACTTGGCAGGAGTTCAGAGAGAACTTCAGAGCTTATCATATACCAGAAGGAATAATAGAACTGAAGGCAGAAGAATTCCGGAATTTCACCCAGGGGTCATTGTCTGTAGCTGAGTATCGTGACAAGTTTGCCCAGTTGTCACGATATGCACCACATGAGGTGGCTAATGACAATGATAAGCAGCGCCGCTTTTTGAAGGGATTGTATGATGGATTACAATTGCAGCTAATGTCCAATACCTATCCCAATTTTCAGACGCTTGTGAACCGCGCTATCGTGGTGGACAACAAGCGCAAGGAGATGGATGCCAAGAGGAAAAGGCTTCAGGGACAGACTTCTGGTAGTAACACTCGTCCTCGTACTGGTTTCCAGCAGGTTAATCAACAGAGGCCTCCTTCTGGTCAGTGGAATCGTGGTCAGGTCCCTTTCCGCAATTAGTTTCCGCAACGTCCCCCATTCCAACCGCAGAATGGTAACCAACGCCCTCCGCAGCAGAATGGGAATCAACCTCAGTGCCAGGGTCCTTCCAATAATACTCCAATGAAGACCAGTGCTCCCAATACCCCCAACAAGTGTTTCCGATGTGGAAAAGAATGTCACTTGTCCTACAACTGCCCTGAGAAGATCAACCAGCAGACTCCACAGAGGCAGGGTAGTCACCAAAAGCCTGCATCGAATACTAGAAGGGTGAACCACTTGTCCCAGGAAACCACAGTGGAGGAACCAGAAGTTATGCTTGGTACGTTCGATGTCCATTCCACTCCCACCACTGTTCTTTTTGATTCTGGAGCATCACATTCTTTCATATCACAATCATTTGTTAGAATACATAGAATTCATTTGTGTGCCATGAAGAATCCTATATTAGTAAACTCACCTGGTGGAAGTATGCCAGCATCTTATCGTTGTCTCCCGATTAATCTCATTCTAAGGGGGTAGAGTTTAAGGTGAGTCCTATAGTATTGAGAACAGCTGGGATTGATCTTATATTGGGGATGGATTGGATGATACAACAACAAGCAGAAATTCAGTGAAAGGGAAATCAGTAGTGTTGACAACACCAAAGGGAGATAGGATCAGAGTTGATGTGAAAGTGCAGAAACAGGAGACCGCTATAGTGAATCAGCTTACTGATGGTGCCAACAAGGAGGACCAGGTTGTGGAAGAGTTCTCCGATGTGTTTCCCGAGGAATTGCCAGGTATGCCGCCAGACCGTGACATTGAATTTATTATTGAATTATTACCTGGGACTGCACCCATAGCTAAGCGTCCATATAGAATGGGAGTAGATGAATTAGAAGAACTTAAGAAACAAATTAAGGAATTGCAGGATAAGGATTTCATTCGTCCTAGTTCTTCACCTTGGGGAGCACCAGTGATTTTTGTGGATAAGAAAGATGGTACTCAGAGGATGTGTGTAGATTATCGGTCTCTCAATGAGGTTACCATCAAGAATAAGTACCCGTTGCCCAGGATTGATGACTTGTTTGATCAGTTAAGAGGTGCTTGTGTAATCTCCAAGATTGATCTTCGTTCTGGATATCATCAGTTGAAGATTCGTGCTAGTGATGTACCAAAGACAGCTTTTACCACACGGTATGGGTTGTATGAGTATACAGTGATGTCTTTTGGTCTGACTAATGCTCCTGCATACTTTATGTATTTGATGAACAAGGTATTCATGGAATATCTGGACAAGTTTGTAGTGGTATTCATTGATGATATTCTAGTATTCTCCAAGACTGAGGAGGAACATGCTGAACATTTGAGGCTAGTATTGCAAAAGCTCAGAGAACACCAGTTATATGCCAAGCGGAGTAAATGTGAGTTTTGGTTGAAGGAAGTTTCCTTTCTTGGTCATGTTGTCTCAAATGGAGGAATATCAGTAGATCCTAGCAAAGTGAAAGACGTATTGGACTGGAAGCCACCAACCAATGCAAGTGAGATCCGTAGTTTTTTGGGATTAGCAGGCTATTACAGAAGATTTATAGAGGGATTTTCTAAGCTTGTGAAGTCAATGACTGCACTATTGGAGAAGAATGCTAAGTTTGTGTGGTCTGAGAAGTGTCAGGCTAATTTTGAGGAATTAAAGAAAAGATTGACCACTGCACCAGTATTAGTTTTGCCAGATCTGAGTAAACAGTTCTCTATTTACTGTGATGCATCTTGTTTGGGTTTAGGATGTGTTCTTATGCAAGAAGGTAGAGTTGTGGCATATGCATCGAGATAGTTGAGAAAGCATGAATTAAATTATCCTACTCATGACTTGGAATTAGCTGTAGTGGTTCATCCATTAAAGATATGGAGACACTATTTGATTGAACATAAAAGTGATATATATACTGATCACAAGAGTTTGAAGTATATCTTCACTCAATCAGATCTAAACTTGAGGCAGCGTAGATGGCTGGAGTTGATAAAGGATTATGATCTAGAGGTGCATTATCACCCAGGAAAGGCTAACGTCGTTGCTGATGCTCTTAGTAGGAAAAGCTACGCTAATGAAATACAAGTAATGCCTTTGTCAAGAGAGTTGTGTGCTGAATGTGAGTATCTGAACTTAGGGTTTACCATCAATGCAGTAGAATTGGTACTAGAACCTACTCTGGAGCAAGAGATACACAAGAGTCAGATGAAAGATGCAAAATTGAGAGAGATAGCGGAGAACATAGTGAAGGGCAAATCAGCAGGATTCCATAAGGATGATAAGGGTACATTATGGTTTGGAAAAAGGCTGTGTGTGCCAGAGGATAAGACTATCAGAAAGGCAATTTTGAGTGAAGCTCATGAGTCAGCTTATTCCATACATCCAGGGAGTACTAAGATGTATCTGGATCTGAGAGAGAAATATTGGTGGTATGGTTTGAAAAGAGATGTTGCTGAGTATGTTGCTTTGTGTGACACATGTCAAAGGGTGAAAGCTGAACATCAGAGACCTGCAGAATTGTTACAGCCTATGCAGATACCTGAATGGAAATAGGAAGAAGTTGGTATGGATTTTATAGTTGGATTGCCACGTACTCAGAGAGGGTATGATTTGATTTGGGTAATAGTAGATCGCTTAACAAAGGTTGCTCATTTTCTGCCAGTTAGGACTACATATAGCAGTGCAAGGTTGGCAGAATTGTATATGGAAAGAATAGTGAGTCTGCATGGAGTTCCTAAGAAAATTGTGTCTGATCGAGGTACCCAGTTTACATCTCATTATTGGCAAAAGATACATGAATCACTAGGAACCAAGCTGAATTTTAGTACAGCTTACCATCCACAGACAGATGGACAGACGGAAAGAATTAATCAGATATTGGAGGATATGTTGAGAGCTTGTGCTTTACAATATGGTACTAGTTGGGATAAGAGTTTGCCTTATGCAGAATTCTCCTATAACAATAGTTATCAGAAGAGTCTTCAGATGGCACCGTTTGAGGCTCTGTATGGACGAAAGTGTAGAACCCCGTTGTTCTGGAATCAGACAGAGGAAAGTCAAGTGTTTGGGCCTGATGTACTCAAGGATGCTGAAAAGAAAGTAAGAATGATTAGAGATAATCTAAAAATAGCTCAGTCCAGACAGAAGAGTTACGCTGATACTCGGAGAAGAGAGTTAATCTTTGAAGTAGGGGATTATGTATATTTGAAAGTATCACCAATGAGGAGTGTGAAAAGGTTCAACATGAAAGGGAAATTGGCACCAAGGTATATTGGACCTTTCAAGATTGTAGAGAGACGTGGTGAAGTGGCATATCAGTTGAAATTACTAGAAAGTTTGGCAGGTGTACATGATGTGTTCCATGTGTCTCAACTGAAGAAATGTTTGCGAGTACCAGAGGAACAGATTCCGTTAGAGGAGCTCACTGTTAAGGAGGATCTTACATATGAAGAGTTTTCAGTTAAAATTCTAGAGACTGCTGAAAAAGTTACGAGAAGTCGAACTATTAAGATGTGTAAAGTTCAGTGGAATCGGTACACAGAGGGTGAGGCTACTTGGGAAAGAGAAGAGGATCTGAGGAAAACTTACCCACAACTATTCGAGTAAGCATCACCCGAATCTCGGGACGAGATTCATCTTAAGGAGGTAGAATTGTTACACCCTAAAATTTTGAAAGGAAGAAAAATAGGAGAAATATGATTTTTGTATATTTTTGTGAGCATGCAAACTTAGGATAATAATAATAATTATAAATTTAAAATTTAATATAAGGGTAGGAACATGATTGAGCATTCATGCTGCTGCATTTGAAATTTTGTGTTGAGTGGTTTTAGTCAAATTCAAATTGGATTTGAAAATCTTTTGAAAAATGACTTTGAAAAATTAGAAAAAGAAAAAGAAAATGAAAAATCAGCACATCTCGGTTTCGGCCCAACTCAGCCGCAGCCCGCCGCCTCGGCCTGCCCAGCGTGCGGCCTGCCGCTTTCTTCCGCGCCCCGTTCCCGCTCGGGCCGGGCCCAAGTCGCGGCTGCTGGCCCGTCTTCGCGCGCGCGCGGCCGCGTCCCGCACCCGAGCCGCTGACGAGTCGGTCCCACCTGTCAGCGACCGCCTCCCCTTTCCTTTCTTCTTCCTCTGGTTCTTTCCAACCGTGAGCACCGCCTTTTTCGATTCGGTGATCTGAATCCGCCTCGAATCTCCTCCTTTCCTTGTATACCGATGCCTTCGGGCTATAAAACGGAGCCCCCGCATCACTCCGCCCTCATCCCACCTCTTTGGGGCCGCTGTAGCCGTCAAATACCGCCACCGCAAGCTCCTTCGCCTCCACCGCCGCCATCCCGAGCTAGCCACCACCCTCCGGTCGTCCTCCGGTCTTGTTTTCGCGCGAGGTAAGATCGCCGTGAGTTGCTCGTTCTTCCAGTGTCTTCGGTTTGGCGAACGGTGCTCGGTAGGGCCGTCTTCTCAAGCTCCGGCGAGCTCGGGCCGTTTCCGGCCATGGCGCCACCGTCGGGCTCCTGTAGCTGCCGGCTGATTCTTCCCTCTCTCCTCCGATGTGATCTGATCCGTCCGATTTAAATCCAACGATCTAGATTAGAAGATACCGGTTCGTTAATAATTTTGTAAAAGAAACCCTGAGTTTTTAGTATATCAACCCGCAGTCCTAAAACGTAAAGCTCAGAGTACTCTTTGATCGGTTGAAAACGTATTTCGTTTCGGTAAATAAAAAATATATTTTCTGATATTTACAGTTTTGCCACTCAACTTGTTTTAGTCGTAGAATCTCCGTTTTAACTCCGATTTGATCCATTCAAATTGCGCTAGATTCATAATTAAGAGCTCTACATGATAGTAGGACTGTTCAGTAGGTTTGTGATAATTTATTTTTGAGCTTGAATTAAAGTAATTATTTATCTATAGGAAATTTTCGTAAATTCATAACTTCGTCGTTTTAGCTCCGTTTTTCGTGATCTTTGCGTCTGTGTGATCCCAGCGAGTTGTAGATTCATTTTAAAAACTTTTTATCTTATTTTATTACTGTTGGTGTACTGTTCTAATTATAGTCTTGTTTGTTTATGCATGATTGTCTCTGGATGTGTGTTGTTGCTGTTGTTGATCGAGTATAGACGGTGAGCAATTCGTTGGAGATCAGGAGTTTTACTACGTACAAGATCACTAGGACCAGTTTGAGCAAGACAAGTATAGCATGGGATTATCCTTGTTGTCCTATTTACATTAAGCAAATAATATCATTATGCATATATTCCTTGTTAAGGATGACTTAGTGTTGATCTTATTCCTTGATACCTATTATACTGCATGGATTAGTATTGCTAGTGCTCAACATGAACTATGATCATGTAATTTGACTAATGGAATATGAAATAAATATTAAAAGATGATTTTATTACTGTTTAAGGGTACTATAGCATGGGGTTACTTTGGTGCTCTTGTTACTCTCCATAAGGACTCATCTATAAGCGAAAATCCAGGATTTACAGTACAACAGTGAGGGCTAAAATGGCTCTGGCTTTAGTCATATAGAAGGAGCTTTTCTAGCTTGTTAGAGGTTACACTTGTGGCGCAAATGGGGTAGAGCGAACTGTGGATCCCTGCGTGGTGTATCACACAGACTGACTTTAGAAACCTAGCGGCCCTAACTTGTTAGACGAACCTTTGAAAGACTTCATAGTGAACCCTGCCGACCTTCCTTGGAAGTGGGTTAAGAGATTAGCTACCTCGGGCGAAAGGGTAAATCACGACTCACAGTGAAAGTGTACAACCTCTGCAGAGTGTAAAACTGTTATAACAGTCGTGCTCACGGTCACGAGTGGCCTTGGACCCTTATGGAATAGTGGATCATTAATAATAAATATGTTTTTGCTATTCGTTAATCATTTCACATGGATCATATGTTTATTGATTATATTGAGACACTTTGATATCATTGATATACTGAATTAATGCTATATAAAAGCTACATGCTGATAAACCTATGTTATGCCTTTGAGCCTCATGAACCCCATGTTACACTTGTTGAGTACGAGATGTACTTACGCTTGTTTATTTTTCTTACTTGGATAAAAATCCCGGATGGGTAACAGATGGTGCAAGTAGTGACTACTTCTACTTCCCGAAAGATTACTAGACTTACTGTCAACCAGTCAATGTGCCTGTGATTGGAGGTACCACGAGAGTTTTTATATTTTATTTCCGCTATATTATTGTAAAGACTATGTGTTATTAATCGTGATATAATAACATTTGTGATGATACATCCTTTATAATTTGTTAACTTATGTGTGATTGATCTCTGGGCACACATAAGGGTATGCACTCCATTTGGTCGTTAAATGGGTGTGACAATGACAGTGTGGTGCATTGGTAGAGGGGGTTACGCGCGAGGGAGAGATTGCAGGTTCGAATCCCGTCGACCGCGTACCGCGTTAATTTTACGTGAAAAATGCCACGATGGACGGGCACTGGCCGGTGGGGGCCTCCCCGGTAAATTTTTTTTTGCTATTTGTTTAGGATTTTTTCGTTTTGAACTTTGCCGAGTGTCAGCCACTCGACAAAGGCTTTGCCGAGTGCTCGATAAAAAGCACTCGCAAAGCGTCCTTTGCCGACACTTTTTTTTTTGCCGTGTGGGCTTTGCCGAGCGACAAAGCGCCTGTTTCCAGTAGTGCCTGTTGGTTATCATAATACACACATAAAAATACAAAAACCGAAAGAAAAAAATACAATTATTCTATGTGTTGCTCTATTTTTCTGTTGGTCGCTCGTAGCACCGACGGAGAAATCTTATTTGAGGTGCGCCTGGAATGAAAACCGGTGGCCAACCTGGGCTTGGGCCGCGGTGGCCTTTCTGCCAGGCCCAAAAGATGGCATGTTTAGCCCAAATGCATATATAACACAGCGTCTAACCCTAGCTGCGCTACACCTCACTCGCCGCTTGATTCATCCAGCCGGCGCCGCTGCTCCTGACACTCCTCTAGTGGGGGTGGGCAGATCCGACATCGCGGCATCCTGTTTTGGTGCTATTTCGGTGAGCGAGATTTGGATCCAGGCAGCGGACGGCCAGGTTCGGAAGGTGGTGGCGGCGGCGCATGGTCAGGATCTGGATGAGGCCACGGCGGTGAGCGTGCCTTCCATGACCATGAGCTCACCGTGTCAGACAACCACGGCCAGGTCTGGAATACTAAAAGTCAAACTAAAAGTAAGGTGTGCGAGATCTATCGAGTGTGTTACTGGATGGCTTTTTGTTTTCAATGCTTTAGGTACACACTTGCAAACCCGTGGTAATACAATTAAGAATGCTACTGACTAGCTCCTAAGTGGATTATTACAGGACTTAGTATAATAGTTCCTGGATTTTGATTCTTACTAAAGTGAATATACCATTGTAACATTGAAGAGAGGCGTCTCCTATACCTAGCTAAGTGCCTTGTGTGGAAGTCTCACATGTTAGTAGGTCTTATTGGGAAGTAGGTCTTAAAGTAAATAAGTTTTTAAGTAGTACGTTGTGTGGTGTGCAGAACATTAGAGCTATGTCTCAGCTGGGAGCAATTCCTTATTAGTGGCAGCATAGATATGATTGATGCTCCAGCGCACACCCTGCCAAGCTCCAGGTTAGACTTGAGTTGATCACTGCTGAATTATTTTATATGTAATGGGATATATTGTTAGAAAGTGCATATTTGGAAGTTGCTTGTTTGGCATCTGGTGTAGGTCTAGTCTAAGTGTGAAACTGTAACTGCGCAGATTTTCCTATCCTCATTTTTTGCTTTTTGGTGCTCCAGTGTGTGTGTGCATAGTGCCATAGTTCGTAGGAAAAAAGAATAATATGGGGATGCCAATGATTTTGTTAATAGATACTCACCTGCTATTATTAATTATTCCAGTATGGTTCCAGTATGTATGATTAGATGGTCATTTTGCCGTCCGACAATTTTCATTTCCATAAGGGAAGCAGATCAGCAGGACCTAGCAATTATTTTTTCCCAGACCGAAGGGCTTCCAACATGGAAATTTAGTGGGCAGCTTGTGATCTCATTTTTTGATATACATAGAGAGAATGTTCTTTATACTTCTACAGGTTTTGTTCAACAAGGATGAAACCTTGCTGATGCAAGTTTTCTTTATACTTCTGCAGGTTTTGTTCAAACAAGGATGAACCTTGCAAAGACAGGCTGTGCAATACAGGCGAACTCAGGGGAGTGAAGATTCAATATTTTTTATAGATTAGAGTATATTATTACCGTTTTGAGGCAAAGTTGGTTTGTGCCAATTTACTTATGATATTTCTAACTATTGGTGCCATTTTTGAACTTGATAATTTATCAACATGGAATGATTGTTCTATACTTGTCATTTGAAGAATCTAGCCATGTGTGCCTTGTGCAATATGATCTCTTCATTGAATTTTCATGCAATATAAATGGTTCAAGTTAAAGTTGAGATTATTCTGTGGATTTCAAAATAAATGAATTGGTACAAATGGAAGGTCTTTTCTCTGTCGGTTTATTTACATTTTTTTGTCGGTCATATGGGCTTCCAGACCTAGTGGCTCAGAATTTTCCAGACGGTGGCTCAGAATTTTTCTGTTGACACAAGTACCGGCAGAGAAAATGGTGTACCGTCAGAGAAATTGGTCAACCGATAGAAAAATTCTATTTATCTGGCGCTCTATTTCTGTCGGTGTTTTTCTGTCGGCATACCGATAGAAAAATTGATTTCCTAATTTAATTTCCCTGTCGGTTTATCACCAACGGGAAAATTTGAGTTTTTCCATTAGTGGACATATCGAAATGTATGTACCCCTGGAGTTCACAACTCTCAAAATCATTTCTTCTCCACTCACATGATAAAATAGCAATTAATATCTGTGTACTACAGTTTGCAGGTTGGTAAAAGTGTGGTTCACTCGGTGTGTAAAGTAGATTTGAGTTGCTTGGACTTTGGGGTGTGACAAATGGTATAAGAGGCCACCTTCTCGGACGTACTCATGTGCCGGTTAGAGGCATATAAATTGACCATATGGCACTTGTAGGCAAAATATTTAGTGCACCTTTACTCATGCATGTGCCGGAAAACCAATAAACACAGGCCCTTGAGCGATCACCCTAGAGTTGCTGCACTTAGAGTTCTTCTATGATGATAAAGGCTACCTAGTAAGCCTCATGACATAAATTGGGGTTGGGGAATTGTTAAGAACTGGGAGAATACGAAGTGGTAAATTGTGTACATTTGATGGACTTGATACCCTGAATAAGCCAAGGTCCTTCATAGCTAATATGACTCAATCTCATGATCTAATTCGTAAAGATGTCTTCAATATTAACAAGTGTTCATGGAAATTAAAGACCCCTTTCAAAAATTAAGATGTCCTTGTGATACTTACGCACACGTCTAGTGTGGATAAAATATAATCTATCTGAGCACAATTGGAAGCATAGCAAATCATGTTAGTTTTGTGACAATAAGAAGACAATTAGGAAGTTTTCTCAATCAGACCTCATTTAAGCAGCATAAACTTGGGTGCTCGTTATCCATGTTTCTCAATTTTTGGGTGAATAATTTAGATGTTGAATCCATTAGTCTTCCAATGCCATAATATTTTTACAAAAAAATATTCTTTAAAATTTCTATTGCCGGTTATCTTCTGAGTCATCAATTTATTAAAAAGCTTGATTTATTCTTTTTGCTAAGGATCAGCAATTGTTTGGTTGTAGCAATTTTTAGTAGCTTGTATTGGTGGATAAGGTTATTTTTGGAGAGGTTATTTATATGTGGTCTATAGGTTGATAGTCAATAGAACTAGTGTCTCACCAGTTTTCTTTGAACATAAGCTTTCCATTATGCAGAGATTGGAAATACTTTATCAAGATTAACAACTTGAGGTAATGTTCCTAAAAAACTAATAAAAGCATAATTATGAAGAATAACATATATTTTTATTTTTGCACATTATAGCAGATGCAATAAATGTATAAGAGGCTATTAGCACATAAATGTATCACTACTGGAATCAGGCGCTTTGCCGAGTGTCCAGGGCATTGGCTTTGCCGAGTGCCACACTCGGCAAAGAGTACACATTAAAAAAACCATCGGCAAAGCGGCCTTTGCCTAGCTTTGCCGAGTGGGCCGAACCGAAAAAATCTATAAAAATAGGGAAAAAATTAATTTTTTTTAATCGGGGGAGGGACTCACCGACCAGTCATATGGCAACTTGCTCCCAAGTAACCAGCCAAAGCAATTTTTCGAAACTTTGCGCACAGAAAAATCAAACCTATGACCTCTCACACACGCGCGAGCTCCTCTACCACTGCACCGCTCTTTCATTTGTGTCAATATTCCATTTCGGTTCCCCAAATATTATAATAAATCAAGTGTAAATTGATTGTTTGAGGCCCTAAACGAATTCAAATCAAAAAGTTGTCAACTATAAAGTTTTATAACTTTTTGAGATCTACAATTTTCATTTAGGAAGTTTCTCCATCCGAAGTCGTTTGAAAAATTCGAAATTTTAAAACTTTAAATTTCAAACGTAGTTTTGCATAACAAGATGATTTCAAATTAAAAAGTTGTCAACTATAAAGTTTAATAACTTTTCGAGATCTACAATTTTCATTTAGGAAGTTTCTCCTTCCGAGGTTATTTGAAAAATTCAAATTTTAAAATTTTGAATTTCAAACGTAGTTTTGCAAGACAAGATGATTTCAAATTTAAAAGTTCTCAACTACAAAGTTTCATAACTTTTCGAGATCTATAAAGTTTATTTTGGTTGTTTTTCCATCCGAGGTCTTTTGAAAAATTTGAATTTTAAATTTTTGAAATTCGGATGCAGTTTTGCATGACAATATGATTTCAAATTTAAAAGTTGTCAACTACAATGTTTCATAAGTTTTCGAGATCTACAGTTTTTATTTAGGAAGTTTTTATCTGAGGTCGTGGTTCTAACATTATTCATAAATCTTATATATGTCTCTTGTAGTTTCATGAAACTATATGAGAGACGTGTAGATTTTGTGAACAACGTTACTATCGCTTTATCGAATGAAGAAATGACCAAAATAAACTTTATGGATCTCGAGAAGTTATGAAAATTTGTAGTTGAAAACTTTTTGATTTGAATTCGTTTAGGGCTTCATAATGTGTTTTGAAAAACTGCTTTGCCGAGTGCAAAAAAAAACACTCGACAAAAGACCTTCTTTGCCGAGTGTTTTTTTGGCACTCGGCAAAGCAGCTTCTTTCCAAGTGTTTTTTTGGCACTCGGCAAAAAAGGCCTTTGCCGAGTGTTTTTTTTACACTCGACAAAGCAGCTTCTTTGCTGAGTGTTTTTTTGCCGAGTGTTTTTTATTTAACACTCGGCAAAGAGCTTTTTTGCCGAGTGCCCGAAAAAAACACTCGGCTAATCACGTGGCACTCGGCAAGGAACCAGATTCCGGTAGTGTATACTATAGTGGGCTCTATGGTCTGCTATCTCAGCTCACTCTTCACATTTGCTTCATATATACCATGTTGGACAGAGAAAGTCCTCGATGCAATTCACATCCACTCTCTGATCCCTAGCCTGTTTCTTTGGTCAAGGTTGTGTGGCATCTATTCTAGCACAAACGCAGTGTGAAATGACATAATTTAGAGGTTGTGTGGTCATGTGTCTCGTGGCTGCAGCTGCAGCGCAGATGTTCTGATTCTCGATCTCCAGTCATGCTGCAGGTCATGTCCATCCCAAGAATGGGAGGGATCTGGAATTCAGTGTGCTTAGTGAAATGGGTAACCAGTCCTTGCGTCAGTGTTGTACCATCCCATCTTAGCTCGTCCTTGCCTGATAGAACATGCTGGCACTAGAATAGGTGACAGTGTAGTATCCTATGTGATTCCAGCAGCTCGAGCGCGGGCTGGTGATGAATATTACTAAGGCCGTGTTTAGTTGGTCCAATTTGGGTGTGCCAAAATCTGCACAGTGAAGCCTTCTTCACTGTAGCATTTCGTTTGTATTTGTGAATTTTTGTCCAAACATTGACTAATTAGGCTCAAAAGATTCGTCTCGCAAAGTACAACAAAATTGTACAATTAGTTTTTGATTTCATCTACATTTAGTACTTCATGCATGTACCGGCATTTTGATGTGATGAGGAATCTTCTTTTTACATAGTGGAATTTGGGGGAAAATTTGGCATCTAAACAGGCCCTAACTGAAAAGGTTGCAGCCTGGTCCATTAATTTTTTCCCGGTTCAAGGATCATTTCTATTTAATTGTACATGTTTTGTTGCCACAGCTTTAGCAGCATGGCACTAAATAGCATTTATAGCAGCCGCCATAGCATCCGTGATAGCAGTAGTGTTTTCCTACCTCTACCACTACGACGTAGCTGACTAGATTTAGCAGTATGGAACTTAGCATCTGCTATTTGAGGATTTCAGAATAGGTTGTGCATCAGTCCTAAAACTTAGTGTTGACATCACAATGTGTGAAAGGTTATCACTAACATGCACTGTTTGTGCAGTGGGCTTGCGTAGAGTTGTTACTGTTTCTCACCTCTTTTATATAGTCTGAGGCTGTTACCAGGTTAGTTAGCCTGGCCTCGATTAATACAGTCAAGTGTCTTCACAAGTGCGCTTCTAAAAATGAGGCTCGCCACTGTTAACTTATTTCAGAAACAGTATTTAAATAGGCCAGCCATCTCTGAAATTTTTTGAAGACAGGGACAATTTTTTAACCGCCCATGTAAATCAACAGTGATGTCCCAAAAAAATGTTTTTGTAGTTATGTCGTGTAGTATTCTTTTAATAATGTTTTTTAGTGAAGTACAGCTGACTTAAATGTATAGATTGACCAGCAAAAGCAATTACAGAATTTATATGGCACTGTTGCATGTAGTATAGTAGCTTGGTGCAGTCAGTGCATTACAGGTTAGCAAAGAAATGTGCATGTGGCCAGTGGGCAGTGGAGCAGCATGATCTCCCTTATCAAGTCCCCTTTCACGTATGCTCCATATATATCCTTGCTAGACTGGGCAAATCCACATCCCACTATTCCTTGCACGTTTTCTATTCTGATTTGACTTGGGCCACAACACTCCACGCATTCCTATCAAACTCCATTTTGGTGGCATCCATGAACGAGACCGCTGAATCATGATGCAAGTGTGGCTCGGCACGCAGAAGTGGCGACTCGCATGGTCTGGATCTCTCTCTCTGGTCATGCATGTACCGTCCCTTCTAAGCATGGGAAGTATCCGGAACTGGTTGTGCTCAGTGCCATTCTAATCTGGTCACCGTGCTCAGCGCAGTCGCTCAGGCAATATCGGAGTTGCCACCAAATCGAACACATAAGGTATTCCATGTGGCTCGCAACTCATTCATCTAGCATCCTCACACACTCACACTACCACACTAGCGATAATTCCTGACGGCCACTGAAATTCGTGACGGCTTTTATAAAACCGACAGGAATAAAGAGAAATCCTGTCGGCCCTGATAAACCGATAGGAAACACCAGTAGAATTCCTATCAGTTTAAAAACCTCAGGATTTACATGTAACGATTAGGAAAACGTTCTTGTTCTTGATAGTTAAACGAAACCGATAGGAATCGTTTCTCGTCGGCTACCAAACCAATAGGAGACCCTGACATCCAAAAGAGCGAAAATCACCCCACCATCCTGCCCTCTTCTCGAGCCCTGAGGGATGCTTGGCACCAAGAAATCCAGCGCTATTTTGTGGGTAACCCTAAGGCCCAATCCCGCCTCCCTCTGGCTACCACCGCTCACCTAGGCGACCCGTGACCCGCGTCCCACGATACCATCTGCAGCTCCGTGCACGGCGTTCCCTTCCACCTTCTCGCACTTCGCCCATGGCCTCGACTCCCTCCATAGTCTGCATGTTCCCTCCCCCGACATCCGACGCTGCTGCCCGGCCCCATGCATCTGACGCCGCCATCCTTCCGCCTGCGCGCCGCCAGCATCCCCTTTGCCTGCGCGTGATGCCATGGCCCGCTCCGCCTACAATGGGATGCTGTCGTCCCCTCCACCTGTAGTGGTACACTGCCCACCCTCTCCTCCTGCCCACGACGCCACTACCCCTCCTTCTAAACTTTGCTTTGTTTACTATTTGAAGAGTATCTACTGCCGATTTGAAGAGGCATGCAGCAACGCGGAGGCCACAAGAACGGATCTACTGTTGATTTGAAGAGGAGCAGGAGGTTTGCTGCCACAAGAGGGAGGTAAAGATCCTGCCGCAAGTGGTGCAAGGGAAAACAAGAAAGGCAAAGGAAGGAGTTTGCTCAAACTGTCAAGAATTATGGATTTTTCCTGTCGAGACGTTCCTGATGGCGTGTTCCTGTTGGCTGGCCGAAGGGAAACTTATTCCTGATGGTATTTTGCTCATTCCTGACGGTTTTTGGCCGTTAGGAATTCTCCTCAGCCTGGTAGTGTCAATTCAACTACCCACATGGACGTGACCTAGAGCACATGGGGAAAAAATTAATCTGGGACAAGCCACTCATGGGTGGGCCCATGGTCCTTAATTTCGTTGCACTACTAGAAATCCTGGCTTTGCTGAGTGCCCCAGAGTTTGCCAAGTGCCAAATATCGGGGCACTCGGCAAAGCTACTTTTTGCCGAGTGCCGCACTCGGCAAAATCATGCACTCGGCAAAGCCAGGCACACGACAAAGCCTACCTCTGCCGAGTGCCGTGACACTCAGCAAATCTCCCCATCGGCAAAGGTGGTCGTGGGGTGACGGCGGCCACCTGTCGTCAGCCTTTGTCGAGTGCCAGCCGTTAGGCACTCGGCAAAGATCCCCTTTGCCGAGTGCCCATAGTGGCACTTGGCAAAATATTATTTTTGTTTTTTGTAGCCCAATTTTTTGTGGGGCCCTTGTATAGTACCTGAAAGCCCATGTTCAAGTTTGAGGTATTTTTGACTTTTTTGATATATTTCGTTATTTTTTTTGTTTCGTTGAATTTTCCGAATGCTTCAAATTTGAACCGCAGGTGCATGGAATAATGGTATTTAGTGACTCAAAAAATTATATTCATGATATTTAGTGTATGTTGAGGCCGTATCTAGGAACTCACATAAAATTTCGAGGATCTTGTTCCTGGAACAGGACAGGAACTTGCAGCAAGTGTATTTAAATTATATAAAATTCAAACGAAGTCCGAAAATGACGAAACTTGTCGAGGTATCGTGTTATCGCATGTGGAGGCTATAGTAAAAAATTGACAAGTTTCGTCATTTCGAGCATCTTCTCAATTTTTTACTAGAGCCTCCACATGCTGTAACACGACACCTCGACAAGTTTCGTTATTTTCGGACTTCGTTTGGATTTTATATAATTTAAATACATTTTTGCCGCAAGTTCCTCGTCCTTGTTCCGGGGACAAGATGCTCGAAATTTCATGTGAGTTTCTGGATACGGTCTCAACCTACACTAAATATCATGAATATCATTATTTGAGTCACTAAATACCATTATTCCATGCACCCGCAGTTCAAATTTGAAACATTCAGGAAAATTCAACAAAACGAAAACAATAACAAAATATATCAAAAAAAGTCAAAAATACCATAAACTTGAACATGTAGTTATAAATAATGTGGGAGGGTCTCCCAAAAAATATAGGGTCCAAAATCCAAAAAAAATAATTTACTGAGTGCCTGCCTTGGCACTCGGCAAAGGTGGTCTTTGCCGGGTGCCGGGCCCAGGGCACCCGGCAAAGTGTTTTTTAAAAAAAATAAAAAAAGCTTTGTCGAGTGCCCTTCGGCCAGGCACTCGGCAAAGCCTACTTGCCCTAAATTGGCCAGGTCTTGTGCCCTCATTCCCCCTCCGCGCCCGAGCCACCCTATGCCACCCCGCCTCTAGCGCCGCGCCACCCTCCGCCGCCGCCACTGCGCCGCGTCGCCTTCTGCCGCTAACTGCGCTCCCGCCGGCCCGCGCGCCCTCCCGCTGCCCGCGCGCACTCCCGCCACCCGCGTGTGCCCCCGTTGGTCGCGCTCGCCCCCACCAACCGTGCTCTCCGGTGCCGCCCCAGCTCGCCGGTACCGCCCTTGCACCCCGGTGGTGGCCGCATGCGCCGCCCTCACCCTAAGCCTAGCTAGATCCGTGCAAGCCGGGCCGCCAGACGCCAGATCCCACCGCCCCGGGGAGGCTCTGCATGCTGCCTAGCCGCGCCACTGGCGTCGTGTCCCAGCGGCCCGCGCGCGCCACCACCATGCCCCGCGGCCGGCCAGAGGGAGAAGGAGGAGGAGGTAGGAGGAAGGAGGAAGAAAGAGAAGGAGGAGGAAGGAGAAGGAGGAGGAAGAAGAAGGAGAAGGGGGAAGGAGGAAGGAGAAGGAGGAGGAAGAATAAGGAGAAGGGGGAAGAAGGAGAAGGGGAAAGGAGGAAGAGGATAGAGGAGGAAGAAGAAGAAGGAGGTTCCTCGGCCGTCGCCTCGTGTCGTCCGTTATCGCTACCGTCTTCTCCGTGTGGTATCCCTGTCAACGCACGTGCCGCGACTAGGTATATCACCCCTTCTTTGCTTGTCGGCCTTTGTGCCGTTCTGGTTATTGGCCTTCATGCCATTGTGATTGTCGACCTTCGTGACGTTGTGTTTGTTGGGCTTCGTGTCATTGTTTCTTGCAGGTTTTCAAAACCTCCCCGTGTAGGGGACGTTCTGCCGAAATTTTTAACTTATAGTTTTATGTTTCTTATTTTGGAGAGAAGAGCCTATCAGAGGTGTTACCCGGGGGACCCCGATTGTCCTCGCCGGCGTTGTCGGTCTACCTGCACTACGTCGCCTTGCCACTACACCGACTCATCACGGCCTCGCTAGCCTAACTTCACTGACATGCTAGGTATAGATAACCTCTCTTTCTGTATCCCGCGCGTAACCTAGTTAGGTGTCTTCCATCTGAGAAAGATACGGTTGGAGGTATACAGATCTTTACATATCTGTGACTGTATCTATTTTGGATTGTCCATGTTTTTTTGGACAGCCCACGGATGCGTAGATTTGTTAGTTTCCATGGTCCGCTCCGGTCCGAGACGGGGTTTCAGCATCACCCTCCTATTGTTCTCCGGATACACACTTTGCCTTCCAGGACGTGTATCGGGAGAAACAACGGGGAGGTGCTACCAAAATTCTGTCTCGGGTAGGAGCGGAGCATGGAAACTAACCTCATCTACGCATCCACGAGTGGGATTAGGACCTATCCTCACCTATTAGAGAGTAGGAACACCATGTAGATGCAATTGATGGTCACATTACGTGCTGATATGTCTATTAAAGGATGGAGGACCGTCAGTGGATGTATACGGGCCGGAGAAACGCCAGGGATTATGACATAGAGTGGATTGTCAAGGTCGATGGTTTTTTAGACACAACATTTGGCGAGAGTGCTCAAGGACATTCTCTAGTTTATTGTGCCTGCAGCTATTGTGATAACAGAAAAAGGAAAGATAGGGATACCATCAGTAAACATATTATGTGGTATGGATTTACTCGGGGCTACCACCTGTGGATCCACCATGGTGAAGCCCATCGTATGAGAGAGAAGGTGGTGAGACCATGACTCGAGGCTTTTGATGATGATGTCGGGGTAGCAGACATGCTAGATGACACTGACCAAGCTCAGTTCGCTAAAGGACGTGATAAGGAGGAGATGGAGGCTGCCACAAAGGCCTTCTACGCAATGTTGGACTCGGCACAGAGACCCCTTCATGATCATACTCATGTTTCCTAGCTGGATGTCATTGGTCATGTAATGGTGTTGAAGTCCGAGTTAAACTTGAGTCGAGAAGGCTTTGATAAGATGTTGGCCGTGTGGGGCACCATGCTACCGGTGGGACACATTATGCCGAAGAACTTGTACGAGTCAGAGAAGCTCCTTCTTGCACTTAAGATGCCATATGACAAGATACATGTCTGTTCGAAGGGGTGTGTCCTATTTAGGAAAGAACACGTGGATGCAAAGTACTACCTAAAGTGTAAATCCTCTAGGTATGTGGAGGTAGACTCAGGTGATGACTAGATGAGGTAGCTTACAATCCCCGCGAGAGTCCTACGACACCTTCCGTTCCTGCCGAGGCTCCAAAGGCTTTTCAAAGGAGGGAAGTACTTTGATGGATCAAGAATTTAATGTACCCTGATGGGTATGCAGCGAATCTGAGCAGGGGAGTGAACTTAGAAACTCTGCGAGTCAACGGGATGAAGAGTCATGACTACCACATATGGATTGAGCGGCTACTTCCGTTGATGGTTCGAGGCTATGTCCCTGAGCATGTCTGGCTAGTGCTGGCAGAGTTGAGCTATTTCTTCCACCAGCTTTGTGCCAAGGAGTTGTCTCTGACCGTCATTAAAGACTTGGAAAAAGGGCACCTATGTTAGTCTATGAGCTGGAGAAGATCTTTCCACCCGGCTTCTTCTTGTAGATGCAGCATCTGATTGTGCGCCTCCCATACGAGGCACGTATGGGGGGGGGGCTCGTGCAGTCCCGTTGGTGCTATCCAATCGAGAGATGTCTAAAGACTCTTCGCAAGAAATGTACAAACAAAGCCAGAATTGAGGCTTCCATTGCAGAGCAAGCATTCAGGAGGAGGTTGCAAACTTCACAACAACCTACTACAAGCTGAACCTTCCTAGCAAGCATAATCCACCCCCCTCGTTACATTGCTGGCAAAAATGAATCAACCCTCAGCCTTTTCAAAGGCCAACTAGGCAGCGCAAGTGGATCGACCCCTAAGAGATTGGATGGAGAAGAGTGGTGCTGTATCACGCTATATGTGTTGACCAACCTTGTCAAGGTTTCGCCATTTATTAAGTAAGTTCTCAACGAACTTGTTTCAATACAACATCAATATTTTGTATCCAACCCCATTGATTCTTTTTGGTACAGGGAATTTGTTCGTCAATCCTGGCATCAATCAAGGGATCCTACCCCACACGAACATGATACCCTTCTTTCAGAGGGTGCGGGAGCAGGGAGGCGTGATTTCATTTCTTGGTTCAAACAAAAGGTACTGTCCAATTTAGCTCGTACATAGTTCGATATTCCAATTTAGCTCGTACGTTCCAATAACATAACAATCTATCATGCTTGAGATTACAGGCCCAGACCAATGTGTCCATGAGTGATGAGTTGAGATAGGTTGCAAATGGCTTTGAGGTTAGGTTGAAGTCATATACTGGTTATGATGTGAACGGATATCGTTTTCACATGTCAAGACACGAGCATAGTCGGCCCACTCGGAAAACCACCAACAACAAAGTTTTTACGTAGGGCACTGATGGCGTCGAATATTACGGAAGAATTGAGGAGATCTATGAACTTTCATATGAGGGCTCCAAACCTCTTACTCTTGTCATATTCAAGTGCCACTGGTTTGATCCTCGACAAACGAGATGGACCCCTCGTGTTGGGCTAGTCGAGATTAGACATGATTCCGTCTATAAAGGAAAAGATGTCTATGTTGTGGCTCAACAGGGGCGTGTAGGTGTATCATACGCCATACACGTGCCAAGACAAAGAGCATCTTAAGGGTTGGTCTATTGTGCACCAGCTATCTCCGCATGGTAAACTACCTGTCTCAAACGATGAAGATTACAACTTCAACACAAACACATATGATGGAGAGTTCTATCAAGAAGATAGGCTACAAGGGACTTTTGAAATAGTCTTACCTGATGTTATCGAAATGGAAGTAGACAATGAAATGGTTGATGACAAGGATGATGGAGATGTAGTGCTGAATCTGAAGGGCATACAAATGCTTGAGCGATTCTATTTAGGCAATGACAATGAAGACAATATAGAACCTTCCGATAGTATTGCCCGTTTGGACAATTTTGATAGCGATGACGAGACCTATGATCCCAATCATGAAGATTATTCCTAAATGCATGTAATACTATGTTTACTGTCCAATTTTGTTTTGTTTATTCATTTTGAACTATTTGTAATATATGTACTAACATGTCTTGTTCATTCTTTGTAAATTGCAGGTGACAGAACAAAGATGGTGGGCAACCATTCACCGAGGTAGGTGCTCTTGAGGTACCAAAGACCACGCCCTTCTGTTCAAGACAAGGGGACATCCTCAGGGGCAGCGGCTGCAGCAGGTGACAGTAGGAGGGGCAGGGGTCTTCGCAGGAGGTAGACGTCTCCTCCCCCGACTCGTGAGGAGCAGCCGAAGGACCACGTGGCGGCCACGGCCACGGCCACAGACTCATCGTCGGGGGATGAGGTGGCTAGGTAGATAGACGAGGGGACTCAGCAGATGGGTGACAGTATTGCTAGATCAACTCCCTACTTGCAAGGTCCCACAAGCCTCCCTTCAGTTTCTGCTACCTGACCGATGCCCAGTGCTTCGTCCTGTGGGAAGAAAGTAAGTAACTATAGATGTTATCACTAGTACTTCATATGATACGTTGAAAATCAAAAGACAAACTGATAATTTTTCTTAATCACTTATGCAGGAGCTGGATAGTTCTGTCGGGTGCTCTTGATCCCCCACGCACCCCCGCTAGTGTCCTAGGTGTTCTGTGCAGGAAATATTTCCCCGCCCTTGTGGACTTAGGAGACGACAAGTGGGAGCCGACCTACTCGTGGGACAGGTACCAGCTCGACCCAAATGACCAGAACCGCAACAAGCAGGAGCGGGTTTTGGAGGAGTTTTAGGTAAGTCTCTCACAACATAGCTCAATACATCGCCTTCATTGGGTAAGTTTTTTCTTGAAATAATGAATGGATACATCGTGTTTGTATGCAGAGGTTTTTCAAGGCCAAAGATGGTGCAGAGAATGTGGCAGATCGGAGGGCTTCCACAGCCTGTCATAAATACGTCGGCGACATGATTCACGAGGCGCGAGTCCAGGCCCATGTTGACTACTACAAGTCGGTACTAAAACAACCCCTTGACAATACGCACACAAGACTGGTGACGCTGAGCAGGGAACAATACCTTCAGGTAGGTGAATAACATTGATTCATTTTGAGGATTAAGTAGGTTCAATTTGATCTTCTTATATGTCAAATACTCAATGACTTGTAGGTGAGGCCCTGGTGGTGCATGTCGTATGCCGAGTGCTGGGCTCAGATCATGGACAGGTGGCTTGACCCGGCGTAGATCCAAAAACATGATAAAGGCCGAGAGAAGTGGAACCTGAGGACCTATCCAACTCATCACCAAGGCAGCCATAGCCTCCCCGCATTCAAGCGAGGACTCATACATCATTTCATTTATCTATTCTGATGCTCAATTCTGCCTGATTTCTATTCATCTTGTCGTCTTTCTCGTAGGAGGCGAAACACCCAGACCGGCCAGTGTCAGAGTTCGGGGCATGGGCTATGTCCCACATGGACCAGGTGTTGTCCGACGTCTCCTTCAACCTAGATGCCCCGCCCGAGGCTTACACCGACCTGACCGTCCATGCTAAAGTCAGAGACTACATGGAGGCAGTTAGGATGCTCCATGGCTCAGATTACAATATGAGCAGTGAGCCCCTTCATACAGAGGTCATCATGAGGCTAGGACAAGGCAAGAAGCACGGGTGGTTGTGGATTGCAGACGTCGCCATGTCCTCGACCTCTGCACCCTCTCTCTCTGAGGTCAGGGCATGGAGCACGAGCTCCAGCCTTCCCATATGTCCACGGCCTACTCCAACACTGTCGCGGGTCGATGCACTTGAGGTAATTCCTGTTTCACTAGTCGTACATTGATCTTTACACAACCTGATCAGATTTGCAATACTAAAACATTGGAGTGAAACACTGCAGGCCGAGCTGGCAGAAACATGTAGGCAAAGTCAAGAGACGACTGTGCACATGACCACTCAGTTGTAGGCCACATAGAAGCAGATGGTGGAGATGATGCAGATCATGCAAAGTCTTTGGCAAGCATCGGGCGTACCAGTGCAGTTGTCAGCTATACCTCAAGCTCTTCACTACACTTCTGTGAGTATGAAAGTTTAATGCCTTCATGCCGTTGTGAATGTCGGCCTTCGTGCCATTGTGAATGTCGGCCTTCGTGTCGTTATTTCTTGCAGGTTTTGGAAACCTCCCCGTACAGGGGAGGTGCTGCCAAAATTTTCAATTGAGTCTAACATATGTAATCTCTTCTCTTTTGTGTAGCCTCTGTCAGCGGGTTCAAACAATCCTGCTAATGCGTCATCGACAATTGATCCTGCCAATCCTTCACCACAGTCTAGGTTCCCACAGTGGCAGTCTTCACAGTAGGGATGGACTTGTAATAATAAACTTGTGATTACGATGGACTTGTGATGGACATGTGATGGACTTTTTGTAAGGTCCAAATGGCTAGAGAGAGGGGAATAGCCTATTTAAAAATCTACAAGCTTCACTAATCAACAATTGTTAGTATAAAAGATGGCGATGCTAATTCTAGCACTAGCTCAACTATACTAAGCAAGCCACCTATACAATTCTAGTGAACAAGGCTATGATCTCTAATTCATACCAACAAAGCTAAGTCACTAAGCTACTTACTCCTATGTGATACAAACTACGCTAAGCACACTAGACAAGATAAAGTGCAAGAAAGAAAAAGGGGAGTGAATTGATTCTTATACCAACGGTGTAGAGATGATATGTATCCAAAGAATCAATCACACACAATCATAAAGAGAATCCTTGGCAAGAGATGACACAAGATTTTTTACCAAGGTTCACTTGCTTCCCGACAAGCTACTCCTCGTTGTGGCGATGCACCCACTTGATGGATCACGAGCTAATTGACTATCAAGAGTCAAACCCTCAGCGGGTGCCGCACATCCACTAACAAGATGGGGATCCTCCAAGCCACGAGCTCCACTAGAGTAGCCAATTCGCGAGCTCCCGCGGGGAAGGCTCAAGAACCCCTCACAAACACTCGGTGAGGCTCGAAACAATCTTCAATCACGAGCTCAACACCACTGCTGCTCCAAGCCATCTAGGATGTTAGGAAACACCCAAGAGTAACAAGAAATCCGCAGCCAACTCAATGGATCTAGTGCCACTAGATGCAAATCACTAAGCAATGCACTTGAATCTCACTCAATCTCACTAGAGTATGCAACCAAGCAAGGAGATGAGTGAAGGAGAAGTTGTCTAGCTCAAAGTATGTCTCAAGTGTTCAAAGAGTCAAGAGAGAACTGCCAAAACCTAGCCACCATTTATTTATAGTGAAGGGATAAGCAACTAGCCATTGTAAGACAATGCAGTGAAAAACGTGATGACCGGACGCACCGGTCAGGGTGACCGGACGCATCTGGTCACTACAGGACAAATAGCAGCAGTGTGCGTCAGAGAGAGCCGTTGCCAAGACCGGACGCGCTACACCGTTTGATCGGACGCGCTGCACCCGGCGTTCGATCGGAGTCTAGAGAGCTCCTCGCGCGATCGGACGCGTCCGGTCGCACGTGACCGGACGCGCCACGGCGTCTGATCGGCACTGAGACACGCGCTGCCCACTAGGTGCATTACCGGATGCTCCGGTTCCGCGAGGGACCAGACGCGCCGGTCCGCGACCTTCACGCGTGCATCTCTACCTGCGGTTTGAAGTGACCAGACGTGCAGGTCCACCCTGGACCGCGTCCGGTCCGGCGTCCGGTTGGAGTTTTTCAGAGATAAACACTCTGGACTTTCGCTACCTTTTCTCGCCTCCGGCATAATGGAAAATAGGCATTTCATTTCCTAAAAAATGCCTAAATCCAGACACCAAACCCCTCTCCACCGCTCAAACTCCACCGCCTTCGCAAATGTGCTAATACCACCAAGTGTATACCATCATGTGCATGTGTGTTAGCATTTTCACAATTATTTTTCAAGGCGTTATGTTAGCCCTCTACTAGATCCTAATGCATATGCTTAAGATGATGACCTAGTAGCACTTGATTCATGAGCTAACCGTGATTGCCCCTCTTGATAGTTGGCTATCATTCCTAAACACGGTCAATCACTTATCTACTCATCTTAGACCGACAAAAGCAAACCCTATGATTATACCTTTCCCTTGATCCCTTTGTTCCATATCCATCTCCCCATGCTTGATCACCATGAACATCATTTCATGTGCATCTCCACCATGATCGTCATTTCATATCCATGCACCATCATGTTCCTTGCTCCTTCATCACATGTGTTGCTATGCCTAACTCAATTCACTTGACACAATGGCATTAGCAACTTGGTGTTATTAATTACCAAAACCAAAATTGGGCTATCACGTTTGAATTATGTTTGTGATTATGATATATTGTTAGTAAATGGCTTGTTTGTGATATATAATTGATGTTACTGATATAGTTGTGATGATTATATATATATATATTGTATGTTTAAATGAAATGTATAAAACAAAAAAATTGCAATTTTCGGGCTCTTTGCGAGTGCCAAGCCAAAAGCACTCGGCAAAGATTTTTTAAAAAAGAATAAAAAAAATTCTTTGCCTAGTGCCTTGACCATGGCACTCGACAAATTTTAAAAAAAACAAAAAATTTCTTTGTCGAGTGCCTAAGCACGGGCACTCGGTAAAAAAAATCTTTGCTGAGTGTCTAGCTCCGTGGCATTCGGCAAAGTTTTTTGAAAAAAAATTAAAAAATTTTTTGCCGAGTGCCTACCGGGCAGCACTCGGCAAATCGACCGTTAACGGGCCGGCGCCGTCACGACCCACTTTTCTTTGCCGAGTGCCCCGATAAACGGCACTCGGCAAAGGACCTTTACCGTGGAAAAATTCACCGAAGCCCTTTGCCGAGTGCCATACTCGGCAAAGGCTTTGCCAAGTGGTATCTGGCCTTACACTCGGCAAAGCCACAGTCTCCACTAGGGTGACTGAAGATGATGAGTGTTAATCTCACTCACGCTGTTGATATGCAAACTGTTCCTGCCAGCAAAATCCGGGACTGGTTATGTGGAAGCTGACCATGCCAGCCAGCCAGGTGGGTTGAGACCATGTTCATGGATACGAGAGCCTTATGTTCGAGATGCTGGGCCCATCACACGAAATTGAGTCTAATCATAAAGAATGACTTCTTGCGGCACATAATGTGTGCATTTTTTTCCTTTTTGTCCAGACAGTTTATGTCTCTTATCATTTGTTCTATGTAACCTTGCCCATTGTTCGATCTCCTTCGAAATGAGCAAGATTAAAGTAAAATTAATCAATTCAAGTTTCATGAAAATATAAACAAAGTAGATATACTTGCCCATTTGTTTTCCTCTACCTCCTAATATAATCAGTGGTACAATTCTCAATTTCATCTGTTATTGGTACTAAATTTATACACATTAGTCTATCTACAGCTACAGCTACATGGGTTCAAATCATACGAGACATAAGCATTACTACCTCCATCTAAAAAATATGGGATTCTAGCTATGCACTGCTACCATTAATTGTCAAAGTGCATAGCCAGAACCCATATATTTCAGAACAGAGGTTACAGAAGATTGTGGACAAATTTGACTTATAACTGATCAGAACAGAGGTTACCTAAATGAAACACGGGGCCATGCATAAGTGTGAAATTAACTGTGGTTGATTTTAGTTTACCCTTATTTACTTACAGTGGCTTTAATTAACTACTTTGCATTAACGTATATAAGTTTTTTAGCTCGTTCACCAATAATGTATGCTATGCTACGCAGCTCCATCTCTTCCTAGGCAATATGCTCAATGGTTTAGAGCCTCTAGCTAGTCATCCAAGAACAAAATCTCTGCTCTTCAGCTTACCTGAACAATCTAACATATAGGTTATTCAGTCCCTCTGAGCATATACCAACAATGTATAAGATGTCTCTTGGAACCGTGCAATGGTTCATCCACCTTCTACATGCTCTACACATCTCATATAGTTACCAAAGGTTTGTGTGTACAAGGGTGTTGGATGAAATATATGGGATACTAGCTATGCACTGATGCAAGTATTTGCTAAAGAAACAAATAGCCGACGTAGTAGAACATAGTAAAAGCTAGCATTGAAAGGTGGATTCAGACAACCAAAATATGCTAGACGCGCAAGTAAACACTTATGTCTGAAATGACAACTTTAAGGTACAGAAAAGTGACAACTAGCATCTGTCTACATGTACACAATTCACTTTTTACTACGAATAAGCAAACATTCGTAAATGGGGTTTGAATCACTACAATAAAAATAATTTTAGTAGATAAGGGCTTTTATTTTCAGAGGGGCACTTTATTTGGACGGTCCAAATAAATGAGTTTATGAGACAAGTGATTTTAGAAGACGCACAAAGGATATTACTGCTTCTAAAAATTGTTTCTCAGAGGCAGCTGGGCACATATGATGGCCACCTGTTCAAATTCCTAATTTATAGAAGAGGCCTTCCCTTCATCTTTTATCTTTCCACTTAGTTCGAAGGGTACAGTAGTACCATTTGAGATCGAGGAGCACCTTTGTTGTTGATGTGGTGCTATAGGATCCGTGTTGCCTACTATTTTCCTTTCACCATGCTGCTGCAAATGTGATTTTGAAGCGTTTATGTGTTGGTGACGTTGTGCTGCAGGCAGAGAAAGACCACAACAATGAGCTCATCGATGGTGACAACAATACAACAATTCACTGGCAGAGTTTTTAGGATGCCATCACGGCAGGGTGCTGGGTGTGGTGATGGAGATCAATTCAGGAGCTACAATTCATATTGCTCTGAGAACATCTCAAAAGCGCACCACCGTCTGCACGTGCGTGGAGAGGGCACACAGCAGGGGGAGATGCTGATGACGAGTCTGCCGTAGGCAGCATGTGGGATCTGGAGCCATTATTTTTTTGTTTGTTGGAATTCATTTCTTGAGATGGGAAACATAAGCAGTCGTATCTGTAATTATATTTGCAGAGGCGGATAAGTCGACCACCTTTGAAAGCTAATTAACCCAGACTATCTACCAGAGGTGGATGCGTGCCTCCTCTGAAGATTACTATTGAGCGTCTCCTAAATAGTGATCCTGTAGCAGTTAATGTTTGGTTTCTTGCCCAACATTTATAGTTCATTGAGGGATTTATGTTGCTGAGTGAGCTTTGACCAACCTCATTAACCATAAGCAGAGTGTCTAAAGCTTTGTCTCAGCATGTATATGTGTGCCATGCTGTCATGAAATTTTGGGGCCGAAGATGGGACCAAAATTTCTCTATCTCTATATATGATCATCAACCGAAGCAATATTTATCGAAACATTTTTCTTCCTATGTCCGAATGTCCTCTTCCCATGTGGTCTATATATATATATACCTTGGCAGCACAAGAACTCCCCATTCAACATCCAGTCTCCCTTGCCTCTTTTTGCTCCATGATAATTATGTTGCCCCTACTCCACAACCATAGCTCACTCACTACCAGAATCTAAAGATTTCGTGAGAGTGCAAAACACATCACGAAATATGGTTTTACTCTCACGAAAAGAATGCGTGAGGGTACACCGTCACGCATCACCTCTCACGATAATAGACACATGAAAATCCCATTTTCATGAGAGTTCACCGCCACAGATTCTTTTCGTGGCGGGAGTGCGTGACGGCAACCCTCATGAAAATAACGCTGCCACCAGATTTGCATTAGTGTTTTCGTGGCGGTATTTTGTGCTATTTCATGAGAGGTCACCTTCTTGAAACGATTTCGTGCGAGTCACCATAATGAAATGGATTTCGTGAGATTCACCCTCACAAAATTGATTTCGTGAGAGTACCACAAACACACAGAGAATATAGTATTTCATGAGGGAACAAAAACAAATTATTTCGTGAGAGTATAAACCACCATGAAAATTAGCCAACGTGAGCATCTCAATCCAAATTCCAAATGCGCACATATGGTCCAAATGTCAATCCAGAACACAAATACAATAAATTCCAATACATGGATGTATGCATCTGATTCCAATCCCAATATATCCCATCTTCATCCAAGTGTCCAACCATTACACTAAAAGACAATATTGGTTCATAGTCCTAGCCATTCAACATAATAAGTTCTAGTAGTACATACATACATATATATAGCACATATAGATACTTATGTTGTCATCCTCTTCATGGCTGCAATTTATACTGCCTCTTCACGTACAACATATGTGTTCAAAGCGCTAGCCATCTCGGAGCCGAACTTATATTCCTACATGACCACAAAATGAATGAAGTTGCATAATAGGCTAAGAATCTAATTTTGCTGAATTACATTATATTTCAAGCAATAATAGCTGCCGAACAGAGCATGATTTATGACTAAATAAATTACTCAAATTGAACTGCTTTCTGCATCAATGGAAATAAGGATGACATTTGACTGCATCAATGGAAATAAGTAGCCTATGTTCATAAATGAACTGCTTTCTGGAAATAATGATGACATTTGACTGCATCAAGATGAAAGGTGCTTAACTGTTGTGCTGCAGAACTGCATTGTATATTTAAGGTTTTAAACTATATTGATAGCTAATAGAACAACGGTAAATCTGTTACTGTCAACACACATGCTGCTATTGATCTAGTGCTACTGTCAACACACATGCAAGCATTCTATAAAGCTGTAACACCCCGGAATCCAAAAAAAACTACCCTGGGATGTTACTAAACACGCAACGAATAGAGATTTCAGCTGCACCTTCTTTGTATATTAAAAAAAACACTGAAGCAAGATATATAGATAACTAAAAACACCAAACCAGCATTAATGAATATCCTAACATATATGAGCTGCTCCAACAAGAATAAGTTTAACATCCACAACTTAAACACCCACTTTCAAGTCTAATTAACATAACCAAATTATTTTGTATTAAATCACTAAGACTCTAAAAGATAGAGTGTGTGACGTGCAGCTAATCCCCTTCCCTTCCAAGTAAGCATCAAGTACCTGGATTGAGTAAAGCAAGGGTGAGATGAAACATATCAGCAAGCAAACTTGTTTTGACTAGCCATTTAAATCACAAGTTGAATTAAACATCAATTTAACATAGAGTTTCCACTTGACATGATATCAAAAATAAAATGAGACTTCCAATTTGAATCATAGCCAAGTGATAGAGCTTCATAACAACATGGATAGGTCACTTCAATAATATACTTCGTGAATGCATATGAATGCAATGCAAAATGACTCCTGCCTGCACACCCAACAAGGTGTGGAGCTGCATCCTATGATGCTGTACCGGTACGGTCGTGACCATAGGTCCACGACGTAACTTTCAATGCAAATGAATGATGCAATGCGCTTGGCATGCTGCAATAAAATTAATATACACCGCCAATGATACTTCAACTTCATCTTTAGGGTTGTGGGCTAGCCACACATAGCAATATGGAAGAATAACATCACCATTAATAAATGAATAAGACCACATTCAAATAAGGTTGAATAAACCAAGTTCACAAGTCATGGATATTAGTGGTATGACATTATTATAGACATTAAGCTGTAGGTGATGAAAATAACAAGCCAAAACGGTAGCAAACCACCGCTACATTCACTTGCCTCTTTACCGAAGGGGATCAAAAGCACTAGCGATGTTCCGAAGTGCTACCACCTAACCACAAGCAATACTCAGTACAAACATAAACACACAAGCAATCCAACAACAAAAATGCACTAGAATGCCCCAAACCCGACATTTAAGCATCTACCGTTTGCGCTACCGATCAAGAGAGCAGTACTAACTCTTCTTTTTTTCGTAGACTTTAGACCACATAACCAAAAACTCCAAAAATTTACCAGATTATGTAAAACTCCGTTATATACAACTTTTGTATTACAAGGTTTCGCATCAGAGGTCTCCAAATGGTGTAATTAACCATGGAACATAACTGAATATTTCTGACGTCCAACACAGAACATCAAATTCAAAAAATCATAACTGGAGATATACTAATTCAGAAATTATAAACTTTACCAATATGGAAAACTTAACAAACACCCTACAACTTTTGTTCATATCAAAAGATCAAATTAGTAAACTAAGACAGTGAAAAACTGCTTAGATCTAAAACTGTCCAGATTTTACTCACTGAAAAACAGTCAAACTGTAACAACTATATCTCCCAAAATATAGATGCTATGAAGATGTTCTTGGTGTCCAGAGAAAGATATGGAAGTCATATACAACATTGTCTACAGGACCAAAATTTATTAAAGCTACTAAGATGCCCAAACATAATGATGAATAGGGACTGCTCAGTCTGACGGAAATTTCAGAATATGGACAAATTGATTTCGAGAATTACTCCACTAAACCCAACCCAAATAAGCGCTTTAATCCACAAAACTTGATCAAAAGAAGGGGATTAATATTTGACTTCTCACCTAGGGGAAACCGCAGTGAGAGCGATGATGAAAACCCTGATGACTACTTCTTTTTTCCCCTTCTCTTCTCCTTCCCGTGATCTCCAACTCACGACGATCCCCGCTGCTACAAACGTCTTGCCGTTCCAATCTATGCCAAACATGGCGAATCCCTCATGGACAGGAAGAGAAGCAGGAGATTGCTGCCATAACCAAGGTACGAGATAGACACTAACCGGTTTTGCAGGAGGAAGAAAGGCCACCACGGATGGCACCGACGACGGCGGCGGCAGCAAAACCCTAGGCCCTCCCCTCCTTTCTTTTTTTTCCTTGGACATGGCACTGCAGGGTAGGGCGGGTCTGGGCAGGGTGCACACGTGGTTTGAGGATGAGGAAAACAAAAGGAGTACTGTAGCAGTCTTTTTTTTATTCCATTAAACCTTGTAAAAATTATATCTTGATCATCTAAACTCCAAACTATGCATATGAGTAGTCAATCGGAAAGAATTCGACGAGATCTATGCATCTGTGGTCTCTGATCGTTCATCTGAGTGATGGATAAAAAATATTTTTTTGCCACTCACTAAACCTCATGTTTAAACTTTTATCACATTACGTTTTCCAGCACACGAAACATATTCTAGGTGTTACAAAAGCTTTGTGCAAGAGAGACTAATAGCCAAAAATTCCTATTCATCATTCCAAGCCAGTTGCAGATGCTGCTATGCAAAACATGTATGAACAGAATCCAGCTTGCAAAAAGAACTGACAAGCACTAAACAACATATGAATGAATTAAGTAATGCTTAAGTGCTAGCATATGCATTAACCGAGATGACATATCTGTCTACAGAAACAAACAAAGCACAAGTTAATATAAAGATTGTTCACTGTAGAATAAAAAGGGTCTGGCTGATGTCTCTGCTTAGAGTTGCAGAGTGCACAGAGAGATCCTAAAAGCCTGGGTACTCACGAAAGTATGTACGCTGGGGATGAGGCTCGTTGTGGATGTAGCCACCGGAGGTGGAGGAGCTCCCTGGCCGCCAAGGTCTCTGCGCCCTGTATCAATCTGGGCTCCGAGCCCCGTGCCGCCACCATAATTAATTACAGCATATGTGTTCAATGCGCTAGCCTTCTCTGAGAAAAACTTATATCCCTACGTGACCACAAAATGAATGAAGTTACAGAATAGGCTGAGAACACGGCTGCAAGGTAATTTAAATTTCACGATGGTCAAAGTTACTTGAAACCAAATAGGTTCAAATTATCATGCTAATGCGAGCTAAAGAACATACTGATATGAAGGTACTGTAAAGAAAGAAATTATCATGCTGGCTGCATGAAGTATAGATAAATAATGCTATCATTGTTCTGCATGAAGTCCAGAGAAACAAATAATCACTGAGCAGTCATCTCCTCTCAGGCATTCAGACCCTTCAAAATCTGAAGCCCAACATAATATGGAGCAATGCCTAATCTAATTTCTAGATATGTTATCTTGCATTTTAAAATCATATTCCTAAAAATCTATAGTAGAAGAATCTTTACTTTTCGAAACCTAGTATGGTGCAAAGGCTAATCTAATTTCTAAACATATTAACTTGCACTTTATATTTCTAAACCAATAAAAAGTTAGCACTGTTTTATCACGAAGATATATATGAACTTTAGTACCAGATTGATCCTGTGTGGCACCAAGAACCAACCATTGATATTTGCTTTGTAATTACCCATTCTAGTACTTAATCAATGCTGCATTCTAGTACACACTGAAAAATCTTCCATAGTATACGCAATGCAGACATGGAAGCTACAGCCAACAGAACCAGCTACAGATTCATGAAAATTCCAGAGGGAAACGTGGATGTACTGCCGCGCTTAGATCTGTTGCACATAGCACTACAGCACTGCACCGTGACATTCTCGAATTCTCGTGCTACTAGCGAGCGCGGAACTGCTTAGAATTCAGGAACAACGACAGCCCAAACCAACGACACCAGATTCTCCTCCAGTTCATTCTGATTTAAAAGCATGGCCATGGGGGGCAAGCACGGATTGGGACAAAAGCGCGAGAAACATCACGAAATGCTGCGGTGGCCTCACCTCCCAGTCCTGCGCCCGCCAGCCGCGAAGCGCTCCCCTCCACCGCTGCATGCTCCTCCCCCATCCAATTCCTGCACGAACAGCCCACCAACCTCGTGTGGCGGAACGACCCCCGATCCAGCGGGATCCGTGACCACATGTGGCGTGGTGCTGGCGAGAGGACGCGGGGCAGTGCGGGGCTGGGGAGAGGACGCGGCGCGGTGCGAGGCTGCGGGATGCGGCGAGGGGCGCGGAGCGGGGCTGTGGGCGAGGGGCGCGTTGCGGGGCTCCTTTTTATATTCCGTGGGCGCAATGATAGCTGTTGGATCTTTAATCGATGGTCAGCAGTTATAGGCTGAGCATAGTAACGGTTCATTTTGAGGTTTAGGCCTATTACTATCTTTTGTTAATTTTTTTTAATTTTATTAAAGTTCATAGTTACTATTGTAATTAATTTTGTAAACTATAAATGAATTCAAATGGAAAAATTGTCTCCTACAAAGTTTCAAAAATCATCGGGATCTACAATTTTTGTTTTGATCATCTCTCCATCCGACTTTGTTTCAACAATTCAAAATATGAAAACTTCAAACAATATTACGAGAAAGTAAATGATTTCAAATGAAACAGTTGTCAAGAACAAAGTCATAGAAACCAACTAGATCTACAACTTTTGTTTTGGTCATCTTTCCATCTGACTTTGTTTGAACAAATCAAAATTTGAATTTCAAAAAATGTCAAACTGAAAAACATTTTCAAAGAGTAAATGATTTCAGTTGAAAAAGTCATGGACATAAAAGTTGTACGACTCATCAAGATCTACAACTTTTATTTTGGTCATTTGTTCATCCGACAAAGTGATAGTAACATTGTTCACAAATTTTATATATCTCTCTTATAGGCTTCATGAAGTTGTTATTTTTTGAAATTCAAATTTTGAATTGATGGAACAAAGTCACATGAAAAGATGACAAAAATAATAGCTGCTGATAGGGCATGATTTTAGAAGCATTTAGGAAAAAGAATCACCATATTTGGAGTTAGCATGAGGGAGAAAGACTAGCTACAAAATTTTGCTGCAGATTAAAAGGAGAAAACTTTTGTTCATGTTCTTCAATTTCTAGTATTTAAGCAATTATTTTTCTACTAAAAACCAGCAACCCAAATTTCGTGGCGGTGGAATTTGACTCTCATGAAAATGATCACTCTCATTAAAATAGACAATTTCGTGGCGGGATAGTCATTTTGATGGGGGTATTTAAATACTCTCACAAAAATAGCTGATTTTCATGACGGTGTATGGATCACTCTCATGAAAATAAGTTTTCGTGGCGGGATTTACATCACTCTCATGAAGACGATTATTTTCATGAGAGTTTGTTTTCCACTCTCATGAAAAATTGCCCCCTCACAAAATATCCATTTTCTGGTAGTGACATGGAGTTCAGGCCCCGAAGCATGTTGAGCACTTGGCTGGTCTCCTAGACGGGCTGTCCGAGTTGCGCAGAGCGTCGGCGAGTTGCTTCAGCCGCGCGGTGTACTGCATGATGTCCATGTATCCCTGGACAAGACTCTGGAACTCGGCCTCCAAGTAGATGACACGCGTGCAGCTCGTTGTCGCGAACTGATCGTGGATCGCGTTCTAGATGATGTACGCCGTGGCTTTGGGAACGTGAACAATGGCATGAACGTCCTTGGACACCGAGTTGTGATTCAGCTCAGAACCCGCTGCAGCTGATTTTTCCGGCATGCAGCATACGTGGCTGGTAGCGTTGCAGATAACGGATAGCAGTGCGGTCAGTCTAATATTCGCCACCCACACTGGCCCCTCATCCCTGACCATGGTGATCCATTGTGAGGAGTCATACATGATACACCAAGTTCTGCCAGAATTACATATGCCCGTAGAATTGGCTGCGCAGCCTTCGTTCACAAATGATTTAGTAAACTAGGAAAGGCGAGTAGGGGCTTTGTTGCTATAGAAGATGGGGCAACTCGAACTCTCTTTCCTACATACGTCCTGAAAATAAAGCATTATTTTGCCGTTCTGTGGACTTTATATATTAATTCAAAACAAAAATTCTAACTCATCTCTACCATCAAACCCAGTGCCAAAAAATTAAAAAAAACCAAAGGCAATAATCCATCATTTTATTTTCTGGACTGGAAACTACAGGACTCAACTTGCAACAAGCAATAACCCAGTGTGAAAAACTTTAGCTTTGTGGGTCAGGCTGGTGGCCCTCTTCCACATTAATAAATGTTTTCCTACTTCTAGGACTCAATTTGCAAATTCTGAAAATCGATTTATACTGTAATTTGTGTAACAATGCCGCTAGCGTAAATCTGTTTATACTGTTGGCATTCATACACAAACCGCCAGTGTGAATATTTGCACAGGCGGGTCTCAAGTGATACTAGTAAAACATCTTGATTTCAACTCGTTTTTCACACTGAGTTTCATAAAACCGCTTGTCGAAATCTAAAAAATACAGCTAGTGTGGATTTATGCAACCAAACCGCAAAATTCAGAAACACGTGGTTTATTTAGTCAGTGTCGGTTCTAGAAACTGATTTAAACCGTGACTGAACAGGCCTGCCTAGTTCCTTGATCTCTGTGACAGCTCAGATGCTGAGCTAGCTTCCGCTAATAACCTGACCAACCATGAGAACACTAAGGGCTGGTTTGGATGCTCATATATCCACCTCAATCAATGTGTGTTGGAGTGGTTTGATGTGGAATTTAAACTAAATTCCACACCAAACCACTCCAACACACATGGATTGGGATGGATACATGGACATCCAAGGCCTAGCTATTCTCCTAAACTGAAGCAGTCATCATCATGTAATCCTTCTTTGTCCTTATCCCAACTTCCTCTTCAAATCTGCTCCATTTATATCCTTGTCAAACGCACCAACTCCACACATTAACTCCACCTCAATTTTCCCGGGCCTGCTACAAGATATATCTCAGCACCACTACTATTTCACCATACGCTGCCTCACCCCACACGCACGCGACCAACTGCAACGTTTCCCTGTAGAGCTATAGCAATGCAACACATTGTGTAGTATCGTTTGTAAGAATGAGAGCCATCTGGAATTTGATATGCTCAGCGTAGTTGTACAGATGCCTATGTGTCCGATACGAGACCACTCCAGTTCAAATTTGTCTGCTGGACTTGGCGCAGAGATTAGCGCCAATTTCTCTGATCCTGTTGCTCCACAGGCTGCACGCAAATGTGATACTAGCACACCTATGAACGATTCTCCTGTGGCTACCTAGCAGAGACTCCCACAACTTCATGGTAGAAATGATTTGTGAAGCAAGCACATGGAGTTTGTGAATTATGGCTTCATCTCCCATTCTACTTCCTTCCTAATTAACTTGATGTTTTTCCTCACTACTATTTTTGTTTTAAGCCTACCGTTTTTATACACAGTTATGCCATTTTGGGGACAATGAGGGTGATGAGGCAAGTAAGATGGATGGGGTATGTTTCACTGTATATATATGATTGCAGCAGTTAATTATAATACTGGTTTGTAATATGAACTGGTTGTGAAGATTCTGGCAACGTAGCCAGCCCTTGTATCAATCCAATTGTGGCATCTAGCGCTCTTGTATCAATCCACCATTTCCCTTGGTTCCTCGGCCCCTTAACGTTCTGTGTTTCTTGCCGTCGGCCAGTACTAGTGCCCGCAACCTCATTAGTCTTGCATGGTTGCAGTTTCTGTACTAGTGTTACAAAGTAATTAATTTATGGATTCCCATTTACATTTAAGACGTCATCGCTTTGCTAATCTAGTTACATTACTTTGATACACAAAATGTCAAATGGTAGTTGGTTTCCTTTTGTGTTATATTGTTACAAACAGTTGGGCAGTGCCACACATTAGGCCGGCTTGACATCCCGTGACAGGCCACACCAAGCTGCTTTGTAGATTGACGATGCACAGCCTGTTCAACAGCACAATGGAAAAGTGAAGCACAGTCGCTCCTCTAGTATTAGCATGTATGGACACTAGCTCTTTCCCATCTTGGCATATGCATGCAATCCTACCACCACCACATTCTCTGTCACAGTTCCCTTAGCATTTTCTCAAAGCATGCATCTGGTTAGATATATTGCTTAAATATATTGCTTGCTGGACAATAAAATTGTGACAATAGAGGATAGACATAGGTGGCATCAAGAAATTTTCCTCCTCAGACATCTTGGAGCTGTACAAACTCTGGTGTAACCAGAGGTTGTAGAGCCTAGCTGAAGTAAGAAAACCAGTGCCTTGTACCCACGAGTGTCGTATTAACAGGGCCGCTGTAGAAGATGCAATCAACTTGATTAGACCTTTTTTGTGCACTAGAATTCTCCTGGAAGAAGAAAGCATAACATACAGAATCGAAATCCAAAAAAAATCAATGAATATCGTTATCAAAATTAGAATGCTAAAATGCAGAATTAATGAAGCTCGTAACATATTCAGTTCATATATGAAACCCAGGTGGCCACTTTATTGGGGTTAGTCTAAGCACATGCATCTATTAATATGCAATAATGTTATTAGTGTGTGGAGTATGTGTCACATGGTGTCTGTTTGTTCCTTCTCGGAGGTTTGCTGCTTACATTTATTGACAAAAGAACTATATCAGCAAAGACATTATAAACACCTTAACCATGGTATGTCATCCTTATCTTCAACTAAATAAATCATTCTTATCTCATACTCTTCTACATCCCCATCTCAATTCTTGGTTCACGCCTACTTCATATATAACACCCGTTTTTAATGTACAGACTCTCAATTCGCATCCATTGTTCCTTGGCTTCTTGCCTATTTGACTATTTGCTCCTTAGATATCACATCGAGGTACCCAAATTTGCTCACGGCCTGACAGTAGTAGCGAGTCTGGGACGATAGATGAGTAGCTCGTAAGAAGCGAGGACAGCAACAGCTTGTCTAGTTCTTGTTCTTAGGACAGCACGTCCTCCACAAATTAAACGTCATGTGGGTGGGCAATTGACCATTAGTGAGCACATCCATCAGGGGACTGTATTAGTGGCAGAACGATAAAAATACTTGGGCGTCTGTGTTACTGCCGCCAATGGCAGAGGGTTAAGTGTCAATAGTCGCCTACACTTCAATGCAATCACTGGATCATCTGACAGAAAGTAATTTGTGCCCAGGATCATACGGTCATACCATGTTGGCTGTTTGTACGACCCATAGGCATAATGGCTAGTTTAAACTTTGTGGGTATAAATATGCTCTTTTGGCTGACTATTTGACGCGTGTTCGTGTATAAGGAAGCCAAAGGAAGTGTAGTGGCTTGTTTTCTAGTGTTATATGCACTGAAGTGCTTAATAGCATATGCAGCACTTTGCTGATAGCACTTGGAGCTTGATTAATGCAAAGGTAGGAAAATAGAGATACTAAGGTTCGAATGAGTGCCACTCTCCAAAGCACTAGGTCACGCAGGTTGCAGGACAGTCAACCCCAGGTGAAATTGGGCGCATTAACAAGTAATGTCTTCTATTTTGCAGACAACATTTTGACAGAGGTGGACACTACTACATAATTGAGCTTCAAAGATGGACAAAAAACATTTTTCAACACAGTGCAATCACCCTCTACACAGGACCTCACTACCACAAAAACGATTTTAGGTGACAACCTCTCATATTAACTGAGATGGGCGCATCTAGAGACCGCATCCGTAAATTGTCAGACAACCTCTAGGCAAATGCTCGCCTTTCAAAATCATTTAAAGAGTGAGGCATGAGTTATAAAGCGGCTGCCTAAGTTAATCATCAATTAACAAACGCTCATCTCTAAAGATTACTATTAATAGTGATAGCTATTCTAAGCTCTTGTCTCTCAAAATCAATGTTTAGATGAGGGCATCTTAAGATGTACATCTCTAAAAAAGGTTTTATCTAAAATAATTCATAACTTCTTCATACGAACTTGGATGAAAACAAATTTTATAACAGAACTTTAGCTCTCGACGAGATCTACAATTTTTTTGTTCACAAGTTTTTTATTTGCAATCATTTAGAGTCCCAAAATATTATTTAGGTTCACATATTTTGAAATTTAAAATTTATAATTCTCACACAACCTTGGATGTTGACAAGGTCTATACCAAAGTTGTAGTTCTCAATACAATCTACAACTTAGTTGAAAAGTTTTTTTATTTGCAGTCATTTGAGAGTCCCAAATATATGTTAAGATGCTGAACTTCAAATTTTAGAATTTCTAAACGACCTTTAATGTTCACATAGTGACTACCAAAGTTGTATGTGGTAGACCTGATTTACATGTTTATTGTTGATAAGTTTTTGATAGAAATTGCTTAGTTTCTCAAATATTTATTTTCACATATTTCAAGATTCAATTTTTTTATTTTTTCAAACAATCCGGATGGAGACACAAACTGTTCTACCAAAGTTGTAGTGCTTGACAAGATTTAAAACTTTGTTGCTAAAACTTTTCATTTGAATTCATTTACTAGACAAAATATTAAATACAAGTTTTCACAAAATTTATATAAAAAGATAGAATCATATATACTGACAAGTCACAAGTGAGTGTGTAGTGTAGTACTCCATCCATCACAAATTATAAGACGTTTGACTTTTTTTGACCCCAAGTTTGACCACTCGTCTTATTCAAAAAATTTGTGCAAACATAGTCAAATTTAAGTCATTCTTGAAGAACTTTTATTAATAAATCAAGCCACGAAAAAAGAAGTAATATTTTGCACAATTTTTTGAATAAGACGTGTGGTCAAATTAACTTGGTGTCAAAAAAGTCAAACGTATTATAATTTGGGATGGATTGAGTATGCAGTAGGAAGGTGCTACAACTTAACATTAGGTCACAAGTTTGAGTATAACCAGCTAACTTTTTTTTTGGGTTTCCTGGCAACCATTTACACAGGCAGGTGTCGCCTTTGTTAATGGCCTCCGTTAATGGATTACAGCCTCTGGAAATAACTAGCCGATTAACAGTTACCATTTGACAGGGGCGGACGCACTGCCCATTCCTTTTAATAGAAAATGCCCGTCTATGTAAATAAGATTTTGAATAGGTGGTGAGGTGCTGAGGTGTAATGTCTAACAAAATTCGACTTTTAAGAAGCACTTCCGTAGTACCATTAGCGAACAACAGATACGCTTACAGTCAATTTTCATAGGCGTCCAAAACATCAGTGAATTAATTAAAAAAATGCATGCAACCAGCAACCAGGCCACTCTGCTGTGCACATGCCTCGAGCCTACTGCACCACCTCGATGAGGGGCTGCCTCTTCTATAGTACATATTACACCCATGCTGAGTTAACACCCAAATCAAAGTAGATCAACTAATGACACATAGATCAGAATCTGAACAGTGTACATCGGTGCTAGGGTTCCTTGAAATGAGATAGGGGTCATGTATTAACTCACCAAAGGCATTGGGCTCGTTTAAGGTCTGGCACATGTCAACCATTTATATTGTTTGCCACTTGCCTACCTTATATTTTGTTCACCGTAACAGCTCAGTTACTTTATGTAGCTTCCACCAAGCTCACCAACCACACGAGAACACTGGGTAATATCATATAATCCTTCTTTGTGCTTATCCGAACATCCCTTAAATCTTGTCCATTTATATCCTTGCGAGATGCACGAACTCCACCTAAGATACCTCATCAGCACAATTCCTATTTCACCATTCCCCTACTACAAGATACCGAGGTTGCATTATGGCACATCGTTTTGTAGGCTAGAATATTGGGAGCATAAGCGGTTTAGATCACGTTTTCTATATGGTGCTATATGTTAGTGAATCTTGTTGTCGATTTCTCAAGGATGGTAGCCATTTGGAATTAGATTTTGATACCGCAGCTCCACAAATATAATGTCTTTATGTTTAATATAACCACTCAACTACTATATATATAGTAGCTCCATCAACATTTATCTCCCGGACTTAAGGGGCGCAAGAAAAGATTAGTTCAGGGACTACGAAACCTTGGCCCAAAGGTGACATTACGTAGGCGCCCATATACCTAGGGGCTCGTGAACAACCTAGGAGAGACTAGTGCATAGCTTCATGGTAGAAACCTGTGTGAAAGAAATACTTGGACTTAATTAATAAATGCTTATTCCATACACCAGCTTCGGGTAACTTGGTCTACTAGCTTAATTAATAACTTGATTTTTCTTTCTTTCCACACAATTCTTTTTCTTTCAACCCTACCATTTTGGTGTGCATATATGTGGCCCACATGCGAGGTAAAGTGAAATGGATAGGGTACATTTTACTATATATGATTGTAGATGTGATGGTTAATAATGGTTTGTAATACGAATCGGTTGTACATGAAGATCCTAGCAACATGACGGTCAGTGAAAATGGCACGCTTTTCATCGTCGTTTCATAATACAAATCAGCGGTGAAAATTAGTTACACCATCTCAAGTGTATGCTTCCTCAGGGTGGCCAAAAGGTAGGGCACTGGCCTGCGTGTCAATCTAGAATTGGTGTCTCAGTGGGGGCACGGATCAACAGACCTACCATGTGATAATTTTCTCCCACTGACCATAAACTCTCTCTCTCTCTCTCTTCATGTTCTACTTTAGTATCCCTCTCTTCCTCTCGCTCTCCTATGGGTTGCAGGGGTTGTACAAGGCGAGGCGAACTAGGCACATGGCATCTGGCATGGCAGCCTAGCTGGGTGCATAGGGCTTCTGCCATGGGTGCCCCCGGTGCGCAGCTTCCAACACAGCACCAGAGTCAAAGCTGTGGTCGTATGCATGTGTGGCCTCTAGCGTGGTGGCACAGGAGAGCTAGGCTTCCTCCACGGGTGGACCTGACACGCGGCATCTGGCACGGTGGCAATCCTAGAGTGGTGGCCATCAACACATGCTACCTCTAGTGTGGGGCGGGCCTGACATGCGGCCTCTGGCATGATGGTGTCCTCTGAGTGAACGTGGCATGTAGGTACCAACACAGTGGCCCAGTGCTCGGAGTGGTGGGCCTCAGTGTGTGTGGCCTCTGCCATGTCGGCATGGTGCTGAGGCAGCGTATCCAACACAAGGCACAATGGTCCTGATGCATAGCCTCCAGCTCAAGTGGCGATTGGCTCTATGATGAGCCCACGGTGGGGGCTTCGTTGTGGCTCTACAATTTTTTGAATTTAAAAATAATTATCAGTCACTATTGGAAAAGGCTGTAATAACCCCGGCTACGATAATCAATTACCACAACCGGTTGGAACCAACATTGATGACCCTAGGAATCACTGCCCACTTTCACCACCGATGGCAAAAACTAGTGGTGATGTCCACGTTAGATCTGGCGGTAGGGACATATCTGTAGTAGTGGTATTTCCTTTTACATAGAAGCTCAACACAGCATGCCTTCTCCATTGTTCTAGTTTTGACCAATTTCTAAAACCAATGAGGCTGGTTTCTGCAAGATCGCGCTGCCTCAATCATTTGGAAGTCCATGAATTCTAGGACTTTCGGTATGGGGCATATTTGTATCAACAATTTGGTATGGCTCCAGCTTGAGTTAGAGCATAATATCTTTGGAGAGCCACAACAAAGGGGCTCTTACAGCTGAGCTACATATTACGTGGTGCCCATACATGGTCTCCCATCCTTATCCTCTTAGGGCTTGTTTGGATGTAGTCGCATTCACCTCAATCCACATATGGTGGAGTGGATTGAGGTGGAACCTAAACTATTTTCAACCTTAATCCACCCCAACACACATGGATTGAGGTGGATAGGAATGCATCAAACAAGGCCTTAAACTACAACACTTTGGTGTTATATTGTTTTGTCCCATCCGAAAGCTTCCCCTTCACATCTGCTGTAAGTATATCTTTACTGTTGTGAGCCACACCAACTAACTTGTCATTCAATATGCAGTATCCCTATAGTCTCTTAGCTCTACAGTTCTCCTATATATTTGGCCACAGCCGACACGCCCCACCCACTCAGCTCGCATCATCGCATAGCATGTCTTGTGGGATCCACAGAGCTTATCAACAAGCCCCAGCGGCAGTTCGGCTTGCGCACTTTGCAGTGAACCTTGGGGTCTGCATCTGGTTCTCTGGTCTTGTAGCGTGCAGTGTCCCATCTAAGAATGTGAAGTATCTGGAATCACGTGTGATCAGTGCAGTTCCGTGTGTGTCTGCATTTTCTGTGCAGACCCACAACCGAGTCAGCTTGTCATACATTTTTTCCCCCATAGACATGAGGGTGAACGGAGAAGGTTAGTGCGGATGTCTCTGGTTGGTCCTTGTCTGGAGGAAAAAGCCAAAGAGACACTGCCGACGGGGAAGCAAATGAAGCTTGCTGGTTCTATTTTTCCAGGTCGGTGGCCACACAGGAGAATGGTGGAGAAGCCCATTGTTTGGGTTGTGTCTTCTAGTGTGAAGGCATTCGTTCGTACATGCTAGCTGGTTCTTGTTTCAATTCATTCATATTCATCCTCAGGTTGGTTGCTTGGTGATGTTTGTGTTCACCGTTTCTGTCTGTCAGTCCGATTTCCTTTTTGTTCATGCCCATACACCTATAATGTTGTGAGTCCACACCAACTAACTTCTCACTCAACATTCACTATCCCTATCCTGTTTGCTAGTCTCTCCTATTTATTTGGCCACTGCCCAAACCCCATCCAACTAACATCTGGAACCATGGCACAATAGCAGCCGTTCGGCCTGTGCACTTTGCAGTGTTCCTTGGGTTTGCATCTCGTTCTCTGCTCTTGTAGTGTGCAGTGTACCATATAAGAATGTGAGGTATCTGGAATCAGATGTGATCAGGGTTTTTTTATCGGCCGAAAGTCGCTGATATTTCCGAAATTTTCTTTCTATCCATGGTCCGATAAGATTTGATATCAGCCAAATTTTTCCCTTCTTTCCAATTTCTAAACAGATAATCCAAAATCAGCCACGCGACGGTTCAACACTTATAATGATTTTATTCTTGTTTTGATTTGTGAACAAGTGATGTTTAATATCTTAGGAATAGTTTCAAGTCAAATTCTACAAAATTTTTGAAAAAAAATTTAATTTTTTTTTGAATTTGGTCCGATATTTCCGATATATCTTGCTTATCCTCTTTATCCATTACATCCGATAAATTTTAATTTCCGATAATGAAAACCTTGGATGTGATCAGTGCAGTCCCATGGGTGCCTGCATTTTCTGTGGAGTCTCAAAGCGAAGGCACCTGTCCCTACATTGTTTTCTGCGTGGCCAGGAGGGTGCGAACAGTGCCTTGCTCAAAAAAAAAAGAGATGATTAGTGCCAATACCTCTGTTTGGTCGTGGTCTGGAGGGAAGAGCTAAGGAGACACCTGCGAGGAAGCAAATAAATCTTGTTGGTTCTATTTTGCCATCTGGGCCACCACGCATGCTAATGGCTGAAAAGCCCAGTCTTCCGGTTGTGTGTGTTAGGGTCAAGGCATTTTGGTCGTACACGCTATCCGCTTCTAATATCTATATGACACTAAATTACTCCATTCATTCTATAATCCTCAAGCAGAAAAGGCATTTATGCGCTCTAATCCCCTGTCTGTCCCACGTATCAGAGAGAAGGCAGAAAAGGCATGCATTGTGCCCAATTGCAAAGTGCGCAAGATGAAAAAATTTCCCTAACCGTATCCTCTCCTGCGCCCGTGAGGCCGTGAGGCTGTGACTTCTCTAGTTCCCCCACCCCCTCCCTCAAATCTTTTCATCTGCACACTACCTCCTTCCTCGCAAAATCACCAATCGCGTCTCATTTGTCGCCACCAGGTGCCTGCACCAAGACCTACGCCACCTGGTAATTTCCGTCAAAAAACTTGGGCTGCCACCGCTGCCAAAATTGTATCTCTCTGCTCTCGTTTCTTGATATTGCCACCAGGACCATCGCACTGCTGCAGGTACTCATAGCACTATGCTAGCAACCCTAGACAAGTGGCTTGAATCAGATGTATATTTTGATCCATTGTGTACATTGTGGGCCTAATGCAATCACAACACTGATGCCATTAGTATTATTCTGTTTTCCCATTATGGATTATAATGTGAACTCCATAACTCTAGTTTACATGTTGTGCTCTTTCAGCTGTCAAGCTTCCAAGCTTAATTAATGGAACAGCTAGCCGATGAAGCAGTGATAAACAAATTAACAGCTAGCATGCGTTTGTCTACATATGCACTACACATTTCATTTTGTTCAGAATCTCTACACTGCAAACACTTGACAGGCTTCCACGGCTTTATATTGTTCACTGAGAAACACTATCAGTACCGACAAAGCTTGCACCAACCTCACCAACCCCAGGTACAAAAGCTATAGCTCATGGTCTCCCATCCCAATTCTCCTCAACTGAAGCAATCATTATATTATCCTTTATTCGTCCTTATCCGAACTTCACTTAACATTCACTCCCTATATATCCTTGTTAGACACAACAAGCTTACTCCTCAGTTCAACAATCAACATCGATCCACCATCCCTAGCTGCTTGCTCGAAGATATATCAGTGTCATTCCTATAAATCATGCCACACACCCCACCCACTCTGCTTAGTGGCACCCCTTAATGGCTGCTGGCCTACCAGCAGAAGCAGGTTGGGGTTGTGCAGAATGTGTAGTGGATGAGAGTCATCTGGAATTGGCTAAGGTGGCTGAAGTTTCAAAGCTGTCTCTGTATTTGATACAGTCACTAAACTTCTTTGGAAGCTCCTACAACAGTTATCTACTGAACGTGCTCCTGACTAGATAAAATTAGTGCTAATTTATCTGATCCGGCGAAATCAGAAGCTGCTCCTGGAGCAAACGAGGCCAGTACTACAGTACCTACTAATGCCACTCATATAAATAAGTCAATGCAATTAATTCAATACAAGTGGAGATGTAGAGGTGAAATTATGTAAACTTGGCAGGACTCATATAGATTAGCTCACAACCTTGCACATGTACACCAAAGATTCTACAACATATGAAGAATACATGTACACCAGGGAAGATGCGGTTGACTGGACAAGTTACTACGACTATTTTTGCTGGCAACACTAAAAATTTGATTACACTTCGTATCTGTTAGTTTGTTGAACGGGCAGCCAGGACGTGATAGAAAAATCCTAGAAATCCCCGATGGGAGCAAGTAAAAAGGCAGTCAGGACAAGCCGATCAAAGTATTATATAGCTCTAGAGATCTATATCTGACTAATGAGCAAAGTCGTGTCTTTGATGAGAAAAGGTACGTATATATTGTTTCCAAACTAAATTAGTTGAATGCTATTTTTTTAGATTTAACCAAACCTTGATCTAAAGATAAATATATTTTTCATAAATGGAAAGAGAATTGTCAGCTGAGGACATTTGTACAGGTGGGCCTCACTGTATGGTTTGCTTCTAGCCGTAGTTTCTGTTCATACATTACGGTGCCGCCCAATAGAATAAATGTGATCGACGGGGTGTGGCCATCTCATCATCATCATATATAAACTGGCACCTACGAGATCTATGCATGCTTCAAACCACGGCATCCAGCGGCAGTGTATGTGCATGTATACACATAAACTAGCAGCTCCTAGCGGGAGAAGATAGCTACACCAAGAGCCCCTCTGTGTCCTTAATTAGGCTTTAAAGCATGTAGGCCTATTTTTTTATGAATAAAGAGAAAAAAATACCGTCCCTCGTTATATATACAATTATGCCAGCCTCTTTCAAACACATACTTTCTGTACTAACACGTTTCACCACCACCACTTTCTGTCTTAGTTAATCCTATCCTCATGGCGTTTTTCGCGATGCATGTCTCTAATTATGGATTTTATTTTTTTGGCGTGGTGGAGGTGGTTGAAGATAGGCATATATAGGATGTATCGAGAATTTTCACAGCTTTATGATGAAGGAATGTTGTATGCAACTGTTATTGGCGCTGACCTGAAAACAGCAAACCATGTTCAGTGCTAGATTATATGAGTGCTCCACCAATATCTCCCACTAGTTACATTTTGGTGGTGTTCCTGGCTTTAATTTTGTGACCCATAGATGGTACATAACCCACGCTAGGTCGCATGAGGATAGAAGAGCTAGTGCATGATATTTTTTTGAGAAAACTACGGCTGATCATATTTTGTATGTAATGGAATGATATAATAGAATATAAAATCTTTGTGTATGAAACTGATAGAACTTATGAGATGCAGAGGAAAAACAAGTGGATTCAAAACGTAGTTCGTGCATGGAACAGCTCTATCTCGGTATGTCGGACATCACTTCTACAATTAAGCTACTCAAACTTGTTCCAAACAGCAAGTCGAATGGTAGTTGTTCTTTTGGTGTCGTCTATAATTGGATAACAAGATACAGCCAATATCATGTTCTAGCTCTGTTCTTAGTCAATACCAAGCTGAATCATGGCATGTCTTAGGTCTATGATGGCACCCTCAACAGTAGAGTCAGCTTACTATCTCATACAAACTTTAAAAAAGATATAGAATAACCTAACATAATAGGATAGGAAAACATGTAAGCATAGAAACATAAATACATAGGAAAGTGTGTGATCTTAGCTTTTCATAAAGAGCTAGCTTATCATTCACTCTCCTTATTGACTAAAATATTCTATGAGCTATCTCTTTCAACACTGTTGGAGCTGCCATTACAAATAAAATTTTCTTTCGATTGCCCAATTTCAATATTATTGTTGCTCGAGGTGTGTGATAATGGATTAACACAATGATGGTTGGCGTTGCCTAGGTGAAGACACAGGAAAATGGAGTAGCCATTTTGTGTGTGTGTGTGTGTGTGTAATAAGTCATATTTTAGCTGAAATGATCATATCTTCTCTATAGAGTAAAACTATAGTGGACATCCTGATGACGTCATCAAGCATTCTGATACTATGTGCGTATGTCATATCATATTTGCTCAGTGGTCTGTTGGGAAATAATTTGCACATTTATCGTCTGTATCTGGATGTTGGAAATTAATATGCTGCCACACACTGGGCTGGCTTTAGATCTCGTGTGATCCACATCAAGCTCCTTTATAGTAGACAACTTGCAGTGATAAAGAAAGAAATACTGAAGCAAAACTCTTGCATGTAAATATATACACCACCATCCTATCTTCGGTGTCGACATAGAACCTGGCCATGGTGTTCTCACAAAACCATGTCTCCAATTATATATGTTGCTTGGCATAAAAAATGTTAGTCAGAGATGAAAGGCATTGGAGGTATAAAGGAAATTGGAAGAACTAGATCTGACTCCCCAACTTGCACATCATGTGGTGCTGACTGTGCTGTTCTATCAAAAATCCATAGTTGCAGAACCTCTTGGGAAGAAAACTGGACAGTATGTCTTGAATGTACATGCACATGTTCACTGAATAGTACTGTTAGGGTGCCTTTGGTTGGAGGACGAAGTTGGATGGGATATGACAGATCCATGGATATGTGGATAAGGATATCCAAAATGTATGTTTGGTTAGATGGATGGGACGAACCATTTTTCTGTTTATTGGTTGGATGGATAAAAGTGGATGGGATGAGAACAACTGACTAATTGTATCTATTATTTAAAATATTAACAACCAATTAGACACTGATAAATATGCACTAATACTAATTTTGTCATGATAATCACTAATTAAAAATAAAATATATTAATTAGCACCACTAATACCCTAATTAGCACGCAAAACATTTACTGGTTTATGTATTAGCACTTATCAAAACTAATCCTACCATCATAATTACTAAGTAATAATATAACGTACTAATATTCCTTAATTTATTTAGTAATGATAAAGATTAGAAGACATGGATAAGCTGCTCCGCGAGATTTTTAGGAACCAGGAAATCTTCATGGTATATACCCTTTTCAATCCAATCCAATCCTTCAACCAGACACTACACGTCCATGGATGGTCCCATCCCATCCATGCATATCCAACCAACCAAACACAATCTTACCGCTTGCTGTCACACCCGGTTTTAAGGACAAAACCAGACATACACCATATGTGAAATAAAGAAGACAAATCTCACATATAGCCATAGATAAGTGTAATATCAAAAGACAAATGCTTAATATACATAACACAATAGTATAAAATATACCTTAAAGAGCAACACAGCGGAAAGACAACTCCAAACACCGGGTGTAGACTTCACTCCAGGATCAAACTAACTGGTTGATCACAAGCCTAACAATTCCAGAATCTAACAGTCTGGTACCCTTCCTGAGATGTGGGGAAATAGCAAGAGTGAGTCCATGTCGAACTCAACAAATATAACATGGGGTTCATGTGGCTCAAAAGGTTTGACACAGGTTTACTGCGATAGCTTTTATTATGTCATCTTTTAGCAATTGAGTAGCAATAAGTTTACCATAAACCCAAATAACCTCATGATCATGTAAACGAGAAAAATGTATAGCAAGAAACAATAATCATTAGTGAACATCAATATCATCAGTATTATCATTATCATCAGTATTCATCATTTATTCTGTAAGGGTCCAAGGCCACTCGTGACCGTGAGCACGGCTGATATACCAGTTTTACACTCTGCAGAGGTTGTACACTTTCACTGTGAGTCGTGATTTACCCTTTCGCCCGAGGTAGCTAATCTCTTGACCCACTTCCAAGGAAGGTCGGCAGGGTTCACTATGAAGCCTTTCAAAGGTTCGTCTAACAAGTTAGGGCCATTAGATTCACTCGGCAAACAGATGTAGAGCCCCCCTTCCAAATGGCACAATAACGCGCAGCCTATACACATAAGGACAGAGGCCGCACTATACCCGATTCGTCAAGCCGTTCTTACGCCATGAAGGAATACCTCTAACAAGCTAGAAAAGGTCCTCATACTTGACTAAAGCCAGAGCCATATAGCCCTCACAGTTGTACTGTAAGTCCCGGATGTTCGCTTACAGATAAGTCCTTATGGAGAGAAACTAGAGCACCATAAAAACAACCAAATATGCTCTAGCCCTCTTGAGCCATATTGCTTTAAAGCATCATTTAAACGTTTATTGCATATATCATTAGTCAAGTTACAGATCATGGTTATTTATCTTGAGCACTAGCATAAATACTACCCAATGCAACGTCCCATGGGTGTCAAGGTACAAGATATAAAAGCTAGGATATCCTTATTGGTAACAAGGTAGACACATGCACATGAATTAAGTATATTAAAGGTGAATAGGAAACAAGGATAATCCCATGTTATACTTGCCTTAAACACTGATCCTTCGGTAAGCTTTAATCTTCAACGTTCTTCTTCTTCTTCTTGATAACCACGTATATCTCACCGACTGGACTTGATCAATAAATCATCACACACACATCGAGCAATCATACACGAAGCAAACAATAGATCTAAATTAGAACAGTACACCAGTCATACAAAAATAAATAAAAGAGTTTGAAACACAATTCTACGCATCACTACGAACACACAGACGCGAAAAGCACACTATTCAGAGCTACGGTTGAAAAGATACACCTACCGAAAAATTTGCTCATAGGAGAAAATATAAAACTATTAGCTTCATGAGTTGTAATTATATAATAACATATATAAAATATTTTATAAATACTATATACGGAATTAAGTCAAATTTAGATTCAAATTATGAAACTAAAGTAAAACAAATCATATTTTATTTACAAAACCCAGTTGCATAATTATTAATCAAGATATGATTTAAACCATAAAATTTCAGAATTAGTAATATGGTAAATACTGTCACTAACGCGTAGATCTCGTTGCTATGAATCTAACGCAACTCGAATGAGCTAAAACGGATCTAAAACGTAGAAGATATGATTTTAACAAGATTTACTTTATTAAAGTAATAGATTAAATCTCACATCGGAACTTAAAGATAGAAAACCTAACCAACAGTAACACTAACAGTATAACAAGTTTGAAAAACTCTTCTACACGTTACTACGATCACATAGACATAAAGATCACGAAATTTGGATTTAAAACGTAAAAGTTATGAGTTTTCTAAGATTTCCTATAGATAAATAATTACTTTAATATAAACTCGAAAATAAATTATCTCAAACCTACTGTACAGTTCTATCATCATGTAGAGCTCGCAAATACGAATCTAACGCAATTTGAACGGGTCAAATCGGAGTTAAAACGGATAATTTATAACTAAAATAAACTCAGTGGCAAAACTGTAAATATCAGAAAACGTATTTTTCAATTACCGAGACGAAATACGCTTTCAACAGATCAAAACGTATTTTCCAGATTACGCTTTGGACCGCGGGTTAAGAACTTAAAAACTTCAGGGGCTCTTTAGCAAATTTGGCGGCCGAACCGGTATCTTTTAATTTAGACCGTCGGATTCAAATCGGAAGGTCCAGATTGAATCTGGGAAGGAGGCCGGCGGCGCTCCGACCGGATTCTTCTCGACGGCGACCTCCCGCGGCGGCGCCATGGCCGGAATAGCCTATCTCGCGCTACGGAGCACGAGCTTACGAACGGAAAACACAGGGAGAGAGAGAATGGCATGGCGAGCTCACCCCGCGCGAAGATGGGACCGGAGGATGACCGGAAGGCGGCGGCTAGCTCGCGGTGGCGGACGGTGGAGGCGGAGCTTCGGGCGTAGCCACCACGGGACGATAGAGGCTGCGATTTGTAGTCCAATGTGAAGCGGAGGGAGGCGGCACCCCGTTTTTATAGCCCGAAGGCATTGCTAAAGAAGGAAAGGGGAGGATTGAGGAGATGGAATCGGATCGGGGAAAAGAGGGAAAGGAATCCGGCGGCGTGGGGAGGAAGAAGCGCCTGACACGTGGGTCCGGGCTGTCAGCGACGCGGGAGCGGGGAAACGCGCTCGCGCGGTGAACCTGGGCCGGCGGCTGCGGCTGGGCTCGGCCCAAGCGGGAGCGGACGCGGGAAAACGGCGGGCCGCGTGCGCTGGGCTGCGGAAAGAAACGGGCCGAATTCCGAATGAAACGGATTTCTCTTTTCTTTTTTCTTTTTCTAATTTTTCAAAGCCAATTTTCAAAAGATTTTCAAATCCAAATTTGAATTTGATCAAACCACTCATCTCAAAAATTTAAATGCAACAACATGAGTGCACAAACATGTTTCTACTCTTATATTTGATTTTAAGTTAATAAAAATTATTATTACTCTAAAGTTGCATGCTCACAAAAATATATAAAAATCATATTTTTCCTATTTTTCATTTCTTCAAAATTTCAGGGTGTTACAATTCTACCCCCCTTAAAATGAATCTCGTCCCGAGATTCGGAAGATGATGACAAAAGAGATAGGGATAGTTCGTCTCTAGATTGTTCTTTACTTCATCGTGTAGTTCCATCGTCTTGATAAGAATTCCGTCTTACTTTGCATACATGTAACTAATTCCAAGATTTTTGACAAATGCTCCAAACAATACTCTGGTATCTCCAATCACTAGGCACCTTTCCTATAATACGAATTTTCTTCCTTAAAATACTTATCTTCCAACAGAGCCTGACGAATCTCTTAGTCAGAAGGAATTTCTACTACCAACCTTCAAAACATTAATGATTCTGGTCAAGTTACTCAAATTTGGAATACGATTCTTAATCCTTGGTGTCACCCAAACCTTCTTAGCATTATTCTCCATTGCTAAGGGCATCGGCTGCGACTTTTACTTCTCCAAGTAATAGCACTTTTCCAAGTTCTAATCCATTTCAACGAGGATATCACAAATTCAAGACCAACTTAGCGAAGATGTCCTGTAGATTCTTGTGACCCTCCTATATGTCACTTTTCTTCCAAAAGACAGTACTCCATAGTGGAAAACTCCAGATAACATGTTAGGTAATTCAACCCACACTTCCTTAGTTGACTTAATGAACAAGGTACTATATTTTTCTTCTTGCATAAGGACACATCCCACACCTTGATAAGGTGCATCATTGTAGATATGAAGCTCTTGTCTGGATCTGACAAAGCTAATACTTGGGTTTTACTTCAACCTTTTCTTAGACTCCTTCAAACATTTGCCTGAGGTCTCTTGATCTAAACGAACTTTAAAACTTCTCCAAAGTTATTTGTTCCTCTGCTATGACTCCAGTAAATTCATGGTCCACTTTGCTATCCTTGGTGTACCTATCTTCTAATTGATCATTCTCGTCTCCCTCAGGTAAAAGTCGACCACCTTGATACTCAATTCTTTTCCCTGACGGTGTTGTTAAGATCATTGTGCACCGAGTACCATGAATCACTCCTTTGTGTGCACAGAGCCATCCATTACCAAGAACCACGCAAATTTTAAGTGACTCCAACACAATGAGTGTTGCGGTGAAGTTTTCCTTGTTTATGACAAGACTGACATTCGGGCATATCTGATCTGTCTGCATTTCTCCCACTGGGGTTTGAACTAGCAAAGGCCTCCTCATTGGACACTTCACCATCTTGCATGTCTCCACCATGTCGGCGGAAATGAAAGAATGCGAAGCACTAGGGTCCAATAAAGCAAAAACTTGTACTGAGCTTACTTGAATATAACCTCCCACTACTTTGGTAACTCCATGAATTTTATCCATATCCACATTGCTCAGTCTTCCATTGACATAGTTTTGCTGCGCTTTGCTTCCTTGAGCAGGCTTCTTATGGGCTTTCCTTTTTCGCTTTCGTTGTTGTGGATTCTGACTTAGTTCACTCCCAACTTGCTCTTCAACATTGTTGTTTTGATAGTGCTCAGCTTCATCATACCCATAACATCCTTCAATGGCAGAAACATCAGCCTTTTCCCACATATCAGTGCGAGACGTCATATAGGGCTCCTGAGTCATGAGACACTACACTTCCTGTCATCAAGTGACCAACATCAGCAACACGAGCAAGTATAGATGATCATAATCATGAACTATCCAAAAGGACAACTCTTGTCTCCATGGATCCAAAATTATCAACCTTGTTCACAGAACATTTTTGCTCAAGAGTGGCAACTCAATCATGGAGACTAACCAATACTTCCAACTAAAGAGTTCAATCTTAATAATCCTTCTTTACATTGGCTACCCCCCTTAAAATAAGAGACACTAAATAGGGTAGCTTGAACCCTTTTCTAGATGAGCTACTTAGCATAAAAGTGTTCTGACATCCCAATAATACTCTTGTGCATGGGTAAGAACAAGAAATCTGAAATTTCTCACGAGCAGAAATCAGCAGTGCAGTAAAACAGCTATAACTCTCATTTTGTTAATCCAATGAAACTGTAGTTTACACCGATGGAAAGCTTATAAAATTCTCTGCAACTTACTTATAGAACACACTTCCAGATTCTGTAGTTAACTTGGTCGAAAACAGTACTTATCAGAAACTGTTCCAGGTTTATGACAGCACATATACATTGCCTTATGCTTTTTGTATCTCCCAAACCAAAACAACTATGAGGGTAGTTCTTGCATTTAGAGAGAGATGTTGAAGTCCACTCTTGTCCAGAATTTTCTCATGATTTTTGGTCATCCAAGAACAGAGATATAAGTTGATAAAGACAGGCTGCTCCGAAAGACAAGATATAGAAAGCAGGAGATAACCAAAACCCAGCTATTTATTTCATTAATCCTTATACCTTATACATATAAACTAAATGAAATCATGGTCAAAACCCACGAGATCATTCCACTCATTACAAAATTCCAACTCAAGCATAAACATAAGCACAAAACAACTAAACACTTAAATGTTCATTAGCCACACATTAAGACGACTCAACTTGGCTACTAACGGTTTTATTACACGGGACATAACTCCTATTCCTTAAACATGGTGTGATTGTAGCAGCATCCAGAGTAGATAACGTCTCTTACATTCCTTATTGCTTTATATGGACATCTGAATCTCTGCATCTCTCTTTACCATTCTTATAACTCATACCTTAAGATGGGTCAACCTGGTATCCCTCAGGTATAGATTTAATACCCTCATACTCAATCCTTTCTCCTGAAAGTGTAGTTAGAAACACTGAACATTGGGCATACTCAATCACTCCTTTACAAGTAGATAACCAGTCTATTCCAAGGATAACATCAATGCCCATTAATTCCAAAACATTGAGGTTTACCTTAAAATTTACCCCCTTTATGTCAAGACTAACTTTTGGGCATACACGGTCTGCCTTTATTTCACCTCTTGGAGTTTTAATCATCACTGTTTTCCCCCTTGGAAGCATAAGTATGTTATGATCTTTTACATATTGTCTAGATATGAACGAATGTGAGGCACTAAGGTCAAACAAAACCTTGGCATTTCCTGAACTTACTAGAATTGATCCAAACACGACCTCCTTAGCTCCAGGAATGGTGGAAATATCCACATGTTTCAACCTTCCATGGATGTAATTTCTCTTTAATTTATTTCCCTGCACATGCTCCTTTTGGACATCCTGTCCTGGGTCTCGCTGTTGTGGATTCTTCTGTGGGCAAGATTTGATATAATGTCCTTCCTGCTGGCAATGATAACACTTTCTCTTAGCTGGATCTTTTGTGATGTCATACTCTACGGAACTGTGGTTTGGTATGCTGCTATCTTGCTGGCCATAAAAGTTCACCTTCGTCCCTTTGGCTTGTTTCTTAGCTTGTTTGGCCTTTCGGGGTTGATACTCCTTATAGGTAATTGTCCACCCATCTATGACTACTTCATGGGGAGTAGTTTTAGCGGGAGGGGCTTCTAACTCTTCAGGGTTTGGATTTGTTTGACAGGGGATCAGGGCTGCATGTGATAATATAGTATAACTCGCTTGCTCATTGCTTTCCACAAGTGGTTCTAATGAGATTGCCTTTCTCTTCTTGTCCAAGTTGATCTCAAAATTTGGATCCACCTTGACTTTCCCCTTATTAGACTTGTTTCGAAGACAGGGAAAATCATAATGCTTACAGCAGTGACATTGTTCCTGCTCTCCCAATGCCTTATTATCAACATCTTTATTGGATTTCATATTCTTCCAAACTTCTGCTACTTGTATCTTCTCTGACCCCTTGGATATGTTGGTTTGACCTTGAGATAAGCATCGTTGGGAATTCCCATGTTGTGCCATTTCTTCTAGTAATTGGTTTTGCATCGCTAATGGTTTCTTGTCAAAAGTGAACAAGAGCGACACAATTCAGTCCTCTTAACCTCTGAAATCCATAGTCTTCTCGTCACGAGCCGTCTAATAGACAAGGAGAAAAGGTTCAAAATAGAGACAAGGTTTTTATAACAGAACGGGGATAGAATAAAGCATAACTTTGAGAAAATAACAAAGTTAAAGAGAAGCAAGAAATAGGCAATAATGAGAACATGCTAAACGTCCAGTTCTAACTAGGCTTGCGTCCTACAGTCAGCATTGCTCCGATACCAATCTGTCACACCCGGTTTTAAGGACAAAACCAGACATACACCATATGTGAAATAAAGAAGACAAATCTCACATATAGCCACAGATAAGTGTAATATCAAAAGACAAATGCTTAATATACATAACACAATAGTATAAAATATACCTTAAAGAGCAACACAGCGGAAAGACAACTCCAAACACCGGGTGTAGACTTCACTCCAGGATCAAACTAACTGGTTGATCACAAGCCTAACAATTCCAGAATCTAACAGTCTGGTACCCTTCCTGAGATGTGGGGAAATAGCAAGAGTGAGTCCATGTCGAACTCAACAAATATAACATGGGGTTCATGTGGCTCAAAAGGTTTGACACAGGTTTACTGCGATAGCTTTTATTATGTCATCTTTTAGCAATTGAGTAGCAACAAGTTTACCATAAACCCAAATAACCTCATGATCATGTAAACGAGAAAAATGTATAGCAAGAAACAATAATCATTAGTGAACATCAATATCATCAGTATTATCATTATCATCAGTATTCATCATTTATTCTGTAAGGGTCCAAGGCCACTCGTGACCGTGAGCACGGCTGATATACCAGTTTTACACTCTGCAGAGGTTGTACACTTTCACTGTGAGTCGTGATTTACCCTTTCGCCCGAGGTAGCTAATCTCTTGACCCACTTCCAAGGAAGGTCGGCAGGGTTCACTATGAAGCCTTTCAAAGGTTCGTCTAACAAGTTAGGGCCATTAGATTCACTCGGCAAACAGATGTAGAGCCCCCCTTCCAAATGGCACAATAACGCGCAGCCTATACACATAAGGACAGAGGCCGCACTATACCCGATTCGTCAAGCCGTTCTTACGCCATGAAGGAATACCTCTAACAAGCTAGAAAAGGTCCTCATACTTGACTAAAGCCAGAGCCATATAGCCCTCACAGTTGTACTGTAAGTCCCGGATGTTCGCTTACAGATAAGTCCTTATGGAGAGAAACTAGAGCACCATAAAAACAACCAAATATGCTCTAGCCCTCTTGAGCCATATTGCTTTAAAGCATCATTTAAACGTTTATTGCATATATCATTAGTCAAGTTACAGATCATGGTTATTTATCTTGAGCACTAGCATAAATACTACCCAATGCAACGTCCCATGGGTGTCAAGGTACAAGATATAAAAGCTAGGATATCCTTATTGGTAACAAGGTAGACACATGCACATGAATTAAGTATATTAAAGGTGAATAGGAAACAAGGATAATCCCATGTTATACTTGCCTTAAACACCGATCCTTCGGTAAGCTTTAATCTTCAACGTTCTTCTTCTTCTTGATAACCACGTATATCTCACCGACTGGACTTGATCAATAAATCATCACACACACATCGAGCAATCATACACGAAGCAAACAATAGATCTAAATTAGAACAGTACACCAGTCATACAAAAATAAATAAAAGAGTTTGAAACACAATTCTACGCATCACTACGAACACACAGACGCGAAAAGCACACTATTCAGAGCTACGGTTGAAAAGATACACCTACCGAAAAATTTGCTCATAGGAGAAAATATAAAACTATTAGCTTCATGAGTTGTAATTATATAATAACATATATAAAATATTTTATAAATACTATATACGGAATTAAGTCAAATTTAGATTCAAATTATGAAACTAAAGTAAAACAAATCATATTTTATTTACAAAACCCAGTTGCATAATTATTAATCAAGATATGATTTAAACCATAAAATTTCAGAATTAGTAATATGGTAAATACTGTCACTAACGCGTAGATCTCGTTGCTATGAATCTAACGCAACTCGAATGAGCTAAAACGGATCTAAAACGTAGAAGATATGATTTTAACAAGATTTACTTTATTAAAGTAATAGATTAAATCTCACATCGGAACTTAAAGATAGAAAACCTAACCAACAGTAACACTAACAGTATAACAAGTTTGAAAAACTCTTCTACACGTTACTACGATCACATAGACATAAAGATCACGAAATTTGGATTTAAAACGTAAAAGTTATGAGTTTTCTAAGATTTCCTATAGATAAATAATTACTTTAATATAAACTCGAAAATAAATTATCTCAAACCTACTGTACAGTTCTATCATCATGTAGAGCTCGCAAATACGAATCTAACGCAATTTGAACGGGTCAAATCGGAGTTAAAACGGATAATTTATAACTAAAATAAACTCAGTGGCAAAACTGTAAATATCAGAAAACGTATTTTTCAATTACCGAGACGAAATACGCTTTCAACAGATCAAAACGTATTTTCTAGATTACGCTTTGGACCGCGGGTTAAGAACTTAAAAACTTCAGGGGCTCTTTAGCAAATTTGGCGGCCGAACCGGTATCTTTTAATTTAGACCGTCGGATTCAAATCGGAAGGTCCAGATTGAATCTGGGAAGGAGGCCGGCGGCGCTCCGACCGGATTCTTCTCGACGGCGACCTCCCGCGGCGGCGCCATGGCCGGAATAGCCTATCTCGCGCTACGGAGCACGAGCTTACGAACGGAAAACACAGGGAGAGAGAGAATGGCATGGCGAGCTCACCCCGCGCGAAGATGGGACCGGAGGATGACCGGAAGGCGGCGGCTAGCTCGCGGTGGCGGACGGTGGAGGCGGAGCTTCGGGCGTAGCCACCACGGGACGATAGAGGCTGCGATTTGTAGTCCAATGTGAAGCGGAGGGAGGCGGCACCCCGTTTTTATAGCCCGAAGGCATTGCTAAAGAAGGAAAGGGGAGGATTGAGGAGATGGAATCGGATCGGGGAAAAGAGGGAAAGGAATCCGGCGGCGTGGGGAGGAAGAAGCGCCTGACACGTGGGTCCGGGCTGTCAGCGACGCGGGAGCGGGGAAACGCGCTCGCGCGGTGAACCTGGGCCGGCGGCTGCGGCTGGGCTCGGCCCAAGCGGGAGCGGACGCGGGAAAACGGCGGGCCGCGTGCGCTGGGCTGCGGAAAGAAACGGGCCGAATTCCGAATGAAACGGATTTCTCTTTTCTTTTTTCTTTTTCTAATTTTTCAAAGCCAATTTTCAAAAGATTTTCAAATCCAAATTTGAATTTGATCAAACCACTCATCTCAAAAATTTAAATGCAACAACATGAGTGCACAAACATGTTTCTACTCTTATATTTGATTTTAAGTTAATAAAAATTATTATTACTCTAAAGTTGCATGCTCACAAAAATATATAAAAATCATATTTTTCCTATTTTTCATTTCTTCAAAATTTCAGGGTGTTACACTTGCATTGTGAACACTTCCAAATTAACTTGAATGTCCAAAAAAAATTCAGAAGTTCTTGCAGATAAAGGAAGCATGGATCATATCTCAAACTGAAGTGTTTACTTTATTGTGGTTAGGATAAGTGAAATATGCTTATGTCGAAAGTGAGTACTCCCCCCCCCCCCCATCCCCACTACATAAAAAAAAGAAAATAGCAGACACCACCTTCTAGTAACGCGAGAATGAGCCTCGCCTGTAATATCGGTTCACAGACGCATGTGTTTGAGACGCGTCTCTACTACTTCACGACCAAAGCCAAAGGGTCAGGGAATGAGATGAGTTTGTGATTACACAATAGACCAGACGCGTATTTGGCAGACCTATCTGTAATTACCAGAGATACGTTTCGGTAAAGAGCGTCTGTACTTTAGTATCACATCAGAGACGCATTTTTATGACCTGTGTCTACGGTAACAGGTTGAGTTACAGGGACGCGTTTGCTGCCGATGCATCTGCAATTAGATATAATACAGACTTGTGTTTTCTGACAGATGTATGTTATGGAGACACGTCTGTATTACTGGTAAATACAGCAGACACGGGCTTGACTATCCGCATGTCTGATATCTAGGTAAAGTTCACAGTCTCTTTGTAACACGTCTGTAGTAAGGGAAAATCTCCCATAATGTAATAGTTGAAAGACGCATCTATATATGGTAACTGCATGCTAGTCGTTGGTAACTGATCGGAGTCACAGATTGAGCTAAGCTCGCTACTGCACACGAGCGGCGGCATGGGTGGTGGGCCGCCGAGCACAGCCGGGGTGGCCTGGCGCACGTCATTCATCACACTTGCTCATCAGCAGGCCAGCTGGGGCCTTTCGCATTGCTCGATTGAACTGCCAGTGCCCATCTCTGCTGCCTTCCGTAACTGCTGCGCCATCACCAGTTGCACGATCCACTAGGCATCGCCGTCCTCCAGTTGTGCTTCGCCACCCTGCAGTGTCAGACAATCAGCAGTGACATGCCTACACCCTAGCTCAGCAAGAACTTGTGAACTCATGCAAACTAGAGGTAGAGTCCTTATAGATTTGGACTCTCCTTTCCTAACAAAACAATCCTCCATTCCAAACACAATCTGTATTTCTTTTTATTATCATCCTTTTCTAAATCTATCTCTGATTGCGAAGGCCCTCCTGTGGGCCTCCCTCGGCCTATAGAAATCGGACACATAGATCGTCTTGTGACATGTACCAATTTAGTTTTTTTTCCTTCAGAATAGTGAAGCTTGTGAAATCTTGTCTTTAATCCCTCGGCCTATAAAAATAGTGAAGCTTGTGAAATCTTGTCTTTAATTATTTGCATTAGCTGACAATATATTTATGGACAACAGGGGTGCAAATGGACAATTAGAGTGACCAGGATGAAGTAACTGCTGAGATGTTAAAACTAAAAGTATATATGCAGCAGCTATTTTTTCTACTACTCATGTGTGATTTTAGACCTATTTGCCATATTGTAAAGTGAAATAATTATAGAACACTTAATAAGGTCTAGTATTCCCATGCTTCTAAAATCCCATATTGTTTCCAGAATTTTAGCGGGAGACGGATATACAGCACTGGATATGTACAACAGTCATTTCCACGTCTCATATTTTCTCAGCATTTTTGTTGTGTTGAAGTTGGATAGTGATAGGCAGCCATACATTTGGCCAGCTAGTGATCACGTGATGGTCCATACCAATTACTCCTCTGTAGAGGTACACTTGCGTTGCATGGCCATATGGTTGATACTGGTAGTCCATAATTCCATCAATATCCCGACCCGTCTTAAGCGGTGAATCAACATAGCATCATACTGGTAGTCCCTTCAAATAATTAGATTACTAGGTGATTCCCTGCACGTTGCTGCGGGACCTTCTCAAAAAACATTTGCTGGTTTTTACATGGAAATAGAACTGCAATAAACTTCCGATATGAGAAACTATATATGCAGACCAAGTGAACTACGGAATATCAACCCAATACCCAAGTGCAGTGAAGCAAGCTCAACCCAAGACCCAAGTGCAGTGAAGCAAGCTAAGCGTAAACAGAAGGAAATGACTGAGAAATCAAAGTCAATATGTGCAGCCATCTTGAACTTTGTCAGCCTTGGGTGTCCTTGTCTATTTCATTCTCTGCCAATGGTTACTGTGATGATGGAGGAGCAAATAGAATTATTAGTCATGTGCAATTTCTTAGGTGATCAAGTAATGTTCAAGCTTGAGTCTTTCATAACGAGGCTTCGATTCACAATCATTATAAACACACTTGAGGTTTTAGCAAAAACAAGCATTCCGAATTATTAGTGGTAGATAAACACATCATAGTGATAAATAAGGTCTATTCTTTGGATGGTGGGAGAAATTCAATGCACTTGACTCCAAACTTTGGCAGCTGAACTTATATATCCGCTCTTCCTGCTCATCTATGCACTGGAATGACAGAGCCAAAGATGGCCAACCCAGTGTTTTACAATCTGTAGTCAATCACTCAATCATATGAAATAGCCTCATACTTAGGGATGGTGAAGGAAAGCACACAAGTGCGGTAAGTGAAAACTATAGGGTCACACAACTAGAGAGACAACAATGAAAAATCACTCCTGAGATGTGAAAACTAAGGGCATGCACGCTATATTTTTCTACTAATATATATCTATTTGTTTTGCAATCCGAAGTACGCGATTGCCATCCTAATAACACCAAGCAATCGCATACTTTGGATAGACACTAGCCATTTCATATTTGCTCGGCCTTCGGTCGGTTGTGAAATTAATAACCGTACCATTTGCAGCCAGTCTGTCTTCTGTAGTGATGGTGGACACGAACTGAATATGCTTGCCGACATTGTATTGGGCTGGCTTCCGGTCTCATAATAAACACCAAGCTCATCAGTAGAGAAGTGTCTATAATTTCAGTGATGAAAAGGAAAGAAAGACAGAAACATAACTCCTCCTCCAGGGCCCTGCTGTAGCATGTATATATATACATACACCACCATCGCTGCCCTAACTATCTCAAAACACAGAAGCATGCATATACATCCTCATCACGAGCTGCACCCCCATAAACCATCATATCTCTGCCAATATATATAGTTGCCCCTGATGTTTTCACAACGTGGTGCCCTTGTGTCTAATTATATATGTTGCTTCATTGACTTGTAAAATGTTGGTCACGGATGATAGGCTTGGGAGGTATTGAGGAAATCTGTAAACCGGTGTACAACCCAAAAACTAGCTCAACACATGATCTCCTGGCGGTTGTTCGAAAGGCAGATGATGTTGCTTCAATATTGGTGTACCAAGGTACAAGGAATTTTTAAGAATTTCGGAGAGATACAGCTTTGAATAATACTGTACATGTCCAAACTTCTGAATGCATGAAATGACCTAACTAACTGTTAACTCTGTACGTACTGGTGTACATTTCAAAAACGAGCTCCCTCAACTAAAAAGAAACTCTTAAAATTGCTCAACTGATGATCTACGTCAAAAGCAAGCACGATTCATATTACCTCAAACCAAGGTGTCCACTTTAATTTATTTTATTGCGCACGTTTAGAATTCTAAAGGAACTGCTGCTACTAGAGCTCTCATGGTCATGGGTATGGACATAGTCATGGCTCATGGGTCATTTGCATTGAGAACTTCAACCATATCAGCATTTGCATTGGCGGCACCTTCGCCGATCTGAGGATCCTGAAATTGGCCTAGCTCATGGTTGTAGTGGTGCCTTCTTCTCAAGTGGTGCCAAAAATGCATAGTTCCACGCCAAGGTTCAGCACGAGCCTTGTAATTGCACCTATTGCATTTTGCCCAACGCTGTTCCTCTATGACACCGTCTTTTTCGTGTCTCTCCATGGACATAGTATAGTGTTCCCAAAGCCTTGACATTTGAAAAGCTATTCAAAAACCACAGAGGTGAAAAAACAAATGATTAAAGGTCATATCCGTAGATGCAAAACATAAATGGATTAAGGGTGGTGGCTGGTGGGTCATGGGTGGACCAGTATACCTTCAAGGCTTCTGTAAAATTAGGGTTAACGAGATGACCTCTCGGTCTCTCTGTTCGTGTTAATATATAGTAGGAAGAGCCCCTACCGTGGCGTTTTACACAAAGTTTGTTACAACAGAATACACAACAATCTCATCTACTCTATCTGTTATCTAGCCTAACAAACTAGATTACATGCCGTGTATAACGGCTTGGGCGCATGGCCCAACTAACAACCTGAACTTATCATCTAACACTCCCGCTCAATCTCAGCCACCTACAAGGTTGAGATTGAACCGAAACTCTTTCAGCTTTGCTGTCGACATTGGCTTTGTGAATCCATCCGCCAGTTGATCACCTGTATTTATAAATCTCACATCAAGTAACTTTTGAGCAACACGCTCTCGAACAAAGTGAAAGTCAATTTCAATATGTTTGGTTCTAGCATGAAAGATCGGATTAGCTGTTAGATATGTAGCACCAAGATTGTCACACCACAACCTAGCAGCTGGCGGATGGGGAACCTTCAGTTCTTGCAAGAGCTTCTGAACCCACATCATCTCTGCAGTTGCATTGGCAAGTGCTTTATATTCTGCTTCGGTGCTAGAACGTGACACAGTAGCTTGCTTTCAAGCACACCAGGAGATCAAATTGCTTCCAAGAAAAACAGCAAAACCACCCGTGGATCTCCTGTCGTCAACACATCCTGCCCAATCCGCATCGGAGAAAGCACTCACCATCATTGACTTAGACTTTCTGATTTTGATGCCAGTACCACATGTCCCACGCACATACCTTAGGATTCTTTTGACTGCACTCCAATGGACAGTAGAAGGAGCATGAAGAAACTGGCATACTTTGTTCACAGCAAATGAGAGATCCGGCCTGGTGAGAGTGAGATACTGTAGAGCCCCAACCATGCTTCGGTATTTGCTTGAATCCTCCGGTCCAAGCTTTTCACCACTCTCAATACTCAATTTCTCCAAGGTACACATGGGAGTACTTATGGGTCTACAATTTTTCATCCCTGCCTTGGCCAGAATTTCCATTGCATACTGCTGCTGAGAGAGCACTAGACCGTCCTCCAACCGCTTAACTTCAATACCCAAGAAGTAATGAAGATCACCAAGATCCTTTAGTGCAAACTCTGACTGCAGATCTTTCAATAGAGCATTGGTTGCTGCTTGAGATGAGCTAGCAACTATGATGTCATCCACATAAACCAAGACAAATAGAGTGTGTTCACCTCTACTATAATAAAATAAGGATGTATCTGCTTTTGATGGTACAAAGCCCAATTGTTCTAACTTGCCACAAAGTCTTGCATACCAAGCACGGGGTGCCTGTTTCAAACCATATAATGCCTTATCTAATTTACAGACAAAACTCGGATGTACCTTATCTGTATACCCGGGTGGCTGTTGCATGTATAGCTCTTCTTCCAACACTCCATGAAGGAATGCATTTTGCACATCAAGTTGTCATAATGACCAACCTTTTGAAACGGCAATGGATAGGATGAGACGTATTGTAGCAGCTTTGACAATAGGGCTAAATGTGTCCTCATAATCTATACCATACTGTTGTTTATACCCTTTTGCTACTAACCGAGATTTATACCTGTCAATAGTACCATCGGCTCTTCTCTTAATTCTGTAAACCCACTTACATCCGATAATATTTTTACCTTCCGGTCGAGGAACCAAATGCCAAGTTCTATTCCGAAGCAATGCTTGGTGTTCACTGTTCATCGCTGCAACCCAGTTACGATTAGCAAGTGCATCAGAAAGACTAGTTGGTTCACTTGTAGTGGATGTGACAGTGTTGCCCCAACGAACTGTGCCATCGCTATAGATTTTTGGTTTACTGATGCCATGTTGAGCTCGAGTTATAGGCCTGCTCGGTGGTTGGATCACACCAGTGGACGGCACAGGCGATCCAGGAGTCGAGCCTGTTGAGCCTGTCCCCGCTGGAAGACTGTCGCCGAAACTGGGATCAGATTGTGCCAACCGAGTCGCAATGCACGGCGAGTTTTCGTCGCGAGGTGGCGTAGAAGATCCGACCGAAGGAGCTGCATCGCTGCTTCCTGCAGAAGACAGAGGGGAAGTCTCTGATCCCGGAGCAGATACGTCCGGTGGCGGCGCATCAACTTGGAATTCAGCTCTCCGGTTGTTGTTTTCTGCCGGCATGAAATAACAACGATCCCGCACTGTTTCTTCACCATTTTCACCTGCAACACCAGGACTTGGAAAAGATTTCCGTGAAGGGTTAGCTGGTAATGGAGTAGAGTCATCATGATCATGTAGTATTGCATCCCCAAAGGTACTATTAGAATTTAATAGAGTGGCTGGTAACAATGAGATCTCGGAACGGAGTCGAGCTTCGGCATTGGAGTGAAGAGCAGCGAATGGAAATTCACGTTCATCAAAGGTGACATCACGTGAGATATAGACCCGTCCTTCAGAGGGATCTAAGCATTTGAAACCTTTGTGCATATTGCTATATCCAAGGAAAACACATTGCTTGGAGCGGAATTGTAACTTGTGAGCATTATAAGGCCTCAAGTTAGGCCAAACAGCACAACCAAATGTGCGAAGAAAGGTGTAGTCGGGTTGGGACCCATACAAACGCTCATAGGGAGTTTGATGATCAATAACCTTAGATGGAAGCCGATTTATAAGGAACACAGCCATGAGAAACGCTTCGTCCCAAAATTTTAGGGGCATGCTAGCGTGAGCAAGGCGAGTTAGGCCCATCTCGACTATGTGTCGATGCTTTCTTTCAGCAGAACCATTTTGCTGATGTGCATGTGGACAAGAAACTCGATGCACAGTACCAATACGTTTGAAAAAGGAATTAAGAGCCTGATACTCTCCACCCCAATCTGTTTGAATGGATCTAATTTTCTTATTGAATTGGAGTTCAACTAATTGTTGAAATTCTTGAAAACACTTGAATACATCAGATTTTTGGCGCAAGAGATAGATCCAAACAAACTTGGTGTGATCATCAATAAAGCTAACATAATAGGTGTGACGTCCTACAGATGTAAGTGCCGGCCCCCACACATCAGAAAACACAAGATCCATGGAGTTTGATGAGATAACACTCGAATGAGTATAAGGCAATTGATGAGATTTGCCTTGTTGACAAGCATTGCAAACATGATTATTCAACTCCCTAGAAAATAAAAGCTTATGACGACTAATGACTTGCTGAACAATAGGAGCAACAGCATGACCTAGCCTAGCATGCCATATTGAACACGACGGCTTGAGGACACCAAGAGCTTGTCGTGAGGCACCAAGCACTTGTTGATTCGAAGGTTTCAAAGGGTAGAGACCTTTTTCACATCTGCCGTTGTGAAAAATTTTCTTCGTCTGCTGTTCCTTAATAGAAAAATGATCCGGATGAAACTCAATGAATACATTATTATCACGAGTTAAGCGATTGACTGAAACTAGACTCTTTCTAGCTTTAGGAACATGAAGTATATTTTGCAGATGAATATTACCAGTGGGAGAATGCAACACACTATGACCAATGTGATCTATCTCCATACCTGATCCGTTGGAAGCGTGCACTTGATCGCCTCCATGATACTTGTCACGAACGCTTAGTTTCTCCAGTTCCCCAGTGATGTGGTCGGTTGCACCGGAGTCAACGTACCAATTGGTGTCAACACCGTAGGAGCTGGTTGCTATAGATGCGCTCTTCTGTGGAGGTCCAGTGAACGAAGGATTGAAGCGCTTGAAGCATCGGACAACAGAATGTCCTTCTTTGCCACACAACTGGCAAAACACACCTTGTTGGAAGGACGATCCACGCCCTCCACCGCCGCCGCGCCCGTAGCCGCCACGGCCGCCGCGGCCGCCGTTTCTGCCTCCACCGCCACGATTGTGTGGCGAGTAGCCACGATCACCGCGGTCACCGCGGCCTCCCTTGGCCGCAACGTTCACGGAGGATTGATTACCTCTGCTATTGCGCATCTCGGTGCGCTGTTCATGGCTCACCAATTGCTTGTACAGCTCACCAATGGTGATCGGCTCAACACGCGCCGCCACCGCAGAGACGACTGGATCAAAATCTTTGCCAAGGCCAGTTAGCAAGTAGGAGATCAACTCCTCGTCTTCAATCTTCTTTCCTACCGACGCCATGTCGTCAGCAAGACCTTTCATCTTGGAGTAGAACTCACTGATGGAGGACGACCCCTTTGACGCGGTGGCAAGTGCCATCCGCGTGGTGATGATTCGCGCCCGGGATTGGGACGCGAACATGGCTTCAATGGCAGCCCATGCCGCCGATGCCGTCACCTCAGTCGAGATCTGACCGAGGATTTCCTTCGACAGGGACGCTAGCAGGTAGCTCAAAACCTGCTGGTCCTTGGCGACCCAAGTTTCGTACTCAGGATTGAGTACAGGAGGTTCCTTGGGGTCACCACTCTTGGGCGCCAGATACTCATCTGGTGGTGTAGCGCCCGGCTTGATGTACTTCGCCGCCTGGGCTCCCTTGATGGCGGACAGGACCTGGGACTTCCAGGATTGGAAGTTGCTCCTTGTCAGCTTCTCTGTCACAGGAATGAAGGAGAGACCGAGGAATGCCGCCGCAGCTTGCGCAGAGGAGGAGGGAAGCGCCATGACTACGAAGAAAAGGCTGGCTCTGGTACCATGTAAAATTAGGGTTAACGAGATGACCTCTCGGTCTCTCTGTTCATGTTAATATATAGTAGGAAGAGCCCCTACCGTGGCGTTTTACACAAAGTTTGTTACAACATAATACACAACAATCTCATCTATACTCTATCTGTTATCTAGCCTAACAAACTATATTACATGCCGTGTATAATGGCTTGGGCGCATGGCCCAACTAACAACCTAAACTTATCATCTAACAGCTTCAACCTTAGTGATTGAAGGTGGTTACAACCTGCAAGCTAGCAAGCGCCTTCAGCTCTTCAACCAGCGGCCGACGTCCAGGAAGCAAGCTAGCAAGTGCCTTCAGGCTTCGGCCCTTCAACCAGCAAGCAGTGACCAGGAAGCAAGCAGCCGTCCGAAGCAAATGGGAGTGGCGACCAGCGGCCGGCGGCCAGGAACAAGAAGCAAGCAGCCGGCGAGGAAGCAAGCAAATGGGAGTGACGGCTGGGGTGGGGAGAGGACTGAGCGGCTAGTGGCTAGGAAGTGGCCAAGTGGGAACTTATACCGGAATCCACTTCTTTGCCGAGCGCCGGAGGCTTTGCCGAGCGTTTTTTTTCGGGCGCTCGGCAAAGAAGGCTTTGCCGAGAGCCAAATAAAAAACACTCGGCAAAGCCTCTGCACTCGGTAAAGAAGCCTTTGCCGAGCGTCCGATAAACGGCTCTCGGCAAAGAAGTTTCTTTGCCGAGAGCCAAAAAAAACACTCGGCAAAGAAACTTCTTTGCCCAGAGCCAAAAAAAAGCACTCGGCAAAGGCTTCTTTGCCGAGTGCCAAAGTAAAACACTCGGCAAAGCAATTTTTCAAACCACATTTTGGTGCCCTAAACGAATTCAAATAAAAAAGTTTTCAACTACAAAGTTTCATAACTTTTCATGATCTACAAACTTTATATTGGTCATTTCTTTATTCGACAAAGTAATAATTACGTTGTTCATAAAATCTATATGTCTCTCATGTAGTTCCATGAAACTACAAGAGAGATATATAAGATTTGTGAACAATGTTAGCACCACAATTTCGGATGGAAAAACTTCCTAAATGAAGTTTGTAGATCTCGAAAGGTATTGAAACATTGTAGTTGACCACTTTTTAATTTGAATTTATCTTGTCATGGAAAACTACGTTTGAAATTCAAAATTTTAAAATTTTAAAATTTGAATTTTTCAAAAGACCTCGGATGGAAAAACTTCCTAAATGAAATTTGTAGATCTCGAAAAGTTATGAAACATTGTAGTTGACCACTGTTTCATTTGAATTCATCTTGTCATGCAAAACTACGTTTGAAATTCAAAATTTTAAAATTTGAATTTTTCAAAAGACCTCGGATGGAAAAACTTTCTATATGAAAAATGTAGTGCTCGAAAAGTTATGAAACTTTGTGGTTGACAACTTTTTGATTTGAATTCGTTTAGGGGCTCAAACAATCAATTTTCAATTGGTTTAGTATAATATTTGAGTAACTGAAATGGCATATAGACGCATGTGAGTGTGTAGTGCAGGTGGCAGAGGAGGTATCGCGTGAGGGAGAGGTCACGAGTTCGAATCCCACCGACCGCGTAGCCGCGAATTTTGCGCGAAAAATGCCGCGACTTGCGACTTCGACGGAGACGAGCGGGCGCCGGCCAGTGGGCCCCCTCCCCCGATTGAAAAATTTTTTTCCAGGTTTTTTTCGCATTTTTTTATTTCGCGCTTTGCCGAGCGTCGGGCTCTCGGCAAAGGCTTTGCCGAGTGCCCGATAAACGGCTCTCGGCAAAGAAGCCTTTGCCGATCGGATTTTTGCCGAGGGCGCTTTGCCGAGAGCTGCGCTCGGCAAAGGCTTTGCCGAGGGTCTTAGAGGCTTTGCCGAGAGCCTGGGGCCCTCGGCAAAGCAGCCGGCTCCGGTTGTGTTATATATGGGACCATCCAGCTAGCTTAGCTAGGGTTATAGAGGATTAGGCCGTTTGGGCAGGAAGTAATATTTGGGCCTAATTCCAAAAATCACAATGCGAGACAAAAAAACAAAAAAAAGCAAAAAAAAGTAAAAAAATATTGTTTGAGGCCCTAAACGAATTCAAATGAAAAAGTTGTAATCAACAAAGTTTCATAACTTTTTGGGATCTAAAACTTTTTATTTTGGTTGTTTCTCCATCTGAGATTCTGAGGTCGTTTGAAAAATCCAAATTTCAAATTTGAGAAATTGAAACGTAGTTTTACTTGACAAGATGATATCAAATAAAAAAGTTTTCAACTATAAAGTTTTATAAATTTCTGAGATCTATAACTTTTATTTTGGTCATTTGTTCATCCGACATAGTGGTAGTAGCATTATTCACAAATCTCACACATCTCTCTTATCTTATAGTTTATGAAACTACAATAGAGAGATGTAAATTTTGTGAACAATGTTACTATCACAGTCTCGGATGAACAAATGACCAAAAAAAAGTTGTAGATCTTGATGAGTTTTACAACTTTTATGTTCATGAACTTTTCAGCTGAAGTCATTTAATGTTTGAAAATGACATTTGAAGTTGCTATTTTTTGAAATTCAAAATTCAAATAGATAGAATACAGTCACATTAAAAGATGGACACAATAATAGCTATAAGAACACAATAAATTGATAGAGCATGATTTTAGAAAATTTTAGAAAAAAAAATCATCAAATTTGAAGTTCGTACGAGGAAGAAAAACTAGTTACAAGTTTTAGCCAAATATTAAAAAGAGAAACAGGCTTTCTTTAACCATTTCGAAATTGAAATTCAAATAGCATTTTGAAGAACTAAATGATTTCAAATGAAAAAGTTGTAAACAACAAAGTTTCATAACTTTTCGAGATCTACAATTTTTATATTGGTCATTTCTCTATCCAAGGTCGTTTGAAAAAAAATCAAATTTTAGTGCTTATTTTTTATTATTTGGCGTCTATTTTGGTCTTTCCTTTTTTGTAGTAGTAAACGACACAGCGTAAGCACAACTTGGATTATTTAAAATAATCACAGCTTAGATTAAAAAAGATGGCAAGCATCACCGGATATTTTATATAAGCAACAACTTGGATTATTTAAAAAAAAAACCACAGCTTAGATTAAAAAAGACGGCAAGCATCACTGGGATTTTGTATATCACATCACAACACACAATTCATAGGACTTAGCACAAGCATCACCCGACAGGTTCATTAGTCACATGCTCGAGTCAGTTACAGGCTCTCAGAGCCACATAACTTTTCACAGTGCAACTACATATAGTGTCATACCGATATACATCCAGAGATCACATCAAAAGACAAAAGAGTGCATCAGCCATAAAGGCAGCAACCAGCCGTCCATCTTCAATCTTCAGTAGTCCAAATCCAACCGTCCATGTCATCCAAGTCGTTGTCCTCATTGTCCTTGGCGCCGCCACTGCCTTCTTCAGAAGCCTGGTTCTCAGTCTCAGCCTACAAAATGTAGTGCAAATCAACACCTGGTGTCTGGAGATAAAAAGCAATATGTGCAAATCACATACTAACAATACTTTACTGAAAATAATAATTACAAACCTCATCTGCTAGGGTGCTGACAGTATCACAAAAGTCTTCGAGAATTGATGCTATCTTATAGTTGCGATCTGAAAATGACATGGCCACATAAAGTCATAAGTTAAAAAAATAAAGCTGAAGCTGCAAGTTGTAATAAACAATTCAGTGTTACCTTTCTTAGATGCAAGGCCCCAATCTTTTGAACAAACTATTGCCTCGACCATCTCAGGATCAAGACGAGTGCAGAATTTATTAATAATACGCCCACTACAACTGAAAGCTGATTCTGAAGCAACAGTAGACACTTGGACAACCAACACATCACGAGCAAGTCGTGAGAGAACAGGATATTTCGCTTGGTTAGTTTTCCACCATGACAGTATGTCAAATGCAGCACCACTACCACTATGATCAACCCACCGAAATGGTTTCTCTGCCATGTATACATCCAACTCACTTACCTCACTACGATTCACTTCGTCCTCATACAAAAATTCTTCAATATCAGCATTTTCCTCAGATGTGTGAGCTGGAGCTACAATAGGTTCAGATTGTGCACTAGCCTTCGATGTTTGACTCGGAGTACTAGACAAGTAAGCTTCGAACAATCGTTTCACAACATCCATGATTAGACTAAGTTCAGCAGGAGCCCTGTCTTTGTAAATCCTATGTAAGAAATATTCTATCAGCCTTTTCTTGTACCTAGGATCGAGAAAACATGCCACATCAAGGGCAATGTTGGACTTTTTCCAATACTTGTCATATTTTTGTTGCATGGCCTGAGCCATAGAAGCAATAAGTATATCAGCACTTGCACACCATTCTGTAATTGCTAACTTTATGTCACAGAATTTCCACCAAAACATGTTTGTTGTTGGATATTGAGTTCCAGAAAACAACACCGTAGCATCATTAAATAACTTCAAACACTTGCAAACAGATGCAGCCATCTCCCATTCATCATCTGAAGGAGCACAATGCTTATATTTATCCTTACATAAATACACTAGCCTGTCAAAAGCATTCATATAATAAATAGCATGACTCAACATCTCATATGTTGAATTCCATCTTGTAGGAACATCCAATGGAAGGCCAGATTTATTATTCAAATTTAAAAAATCAGCACACTTTTCAAATTCCTCCCACTGCAATGGAGAGTTCTTCAGAATAACAATGATAGCTCTAATATTTTTAACTGCAGATCCAATCACTGTCAATCCATTTTGAGCAACCAAATTTAATATGTGACATAAGCACCTTACATGGAAGAAAATACCACCACATATCAAAGGAGGATACTTCTGCAGCTTAGCAAGTTTATTAAGCTCCTTCACAACTGATATCACACATTTATTATTATTCGAAGCATTGTCTAGGGTGAGTGCAAGTAACCTCTTTTCTAGGTTCCAAGACATGATTCCCTTAATAAATTCACTAGCCAGTACAATCCCTTTATGTTGCCCTTTAACAAAAGGAAGGCAAATTATCCATTTTTGCATTTGCCAGTTATCATCAATCCAATGAATTGTGATGCACATATAGCCTTTGTTTTGATTAGAAGTCCACATATCCATAGTTGCAGAAAACCGACAAGATACAGTTTTAAGTTGGTAAAATAACTTCTTCTTTTGAGCTAAATGCATGTCCAATATCTCTTTCCTAGTAGTTACACGACTCTTGAATGAAAAGCTAGGGCGCAAAGACTTGATGAAATCAACAAAGAACTCATGTTCAGCCATCACAAAGGGATATTCATGCATGACAATTGCTTGATAGAACTTTTTTAGGCTAACTTCAGGATCATATTTATAAGTTTCAACGATATCTTTACCTTCACTCTTTTCAACTTTAAGTTGCTGCTGCCCTTTCTTTACGTCGTGCTTTGTATTCACATGATTCCAAAGGACTGTTGTTCCCTTATTGGACTCACCACGAGTTTTGTAACTGCACTTCTTGCATTTCGCCCAAACTTGTACCTCTGTCGTTCCATCATCTCTCTTGTGTGTCACTATGAGCTTGGTGTAAAAATCCCAAACCTTTGAGGTAGTCTTCTTTTGTCTCTTCGCAGATGGCTCAACTCCTGCACTGCAAGTTCCATCTACTCCAGTCTCTTCCTCGGTAATGACAACATTTGCAGCACCTCCACCTCCAGCAACCGTGGTTGTTTCCTTCAATGCCAGTAGCAGGAGGTTGGGGGTTAGGTGCTGATTCACCTGTGCCAACCGGAGAAGCAGCAGGGGATGCTCCCATGCTTGCACATACACTCTCATTTGCACTAGCAGCAGCCATCCTAAATTCAACATATTCAAAGAAAAAAACCAACAATCGTGAGCCTGACATAGAAGCTTATGAAATCGAAACCCTACTGGGTAACAAACTAACTACCTTGGAGGCTTGAAGCAGAGGAGAAGAGAGGCGTTACCTGATCTGTGGATTGTGGGTCTGTGGCAGTGGCTGGCCAGAGACAACGGACGACGATGCACAAGAGTACTTCACGGTAGCTTCATTCCTCCTCCTCTTGCTCTTGCGTCCACTCCTTCAGACGCCAACCAACACACCACAGGTTGCCGGTGGGGATCCGATTAACCCGAGATGCGAGCAGTGGAGAGGGCGTATGGGTTGTGAGTTGCGAATGCAAAGGGCAAAGATGGAGCAGGGCAGCAGGCGCCAGCCGAGCAGCGGAGGCCGGAGGGTCGAAGGTGGCAGCTGGCGGAGCAACAGAGATGGAGCAGGCCGGCGGCGCGAGTGCGTACGCCGTGTCTGTGTTGCCGAAGTGTCGAGGGTTTCACAGGAAGGTTATTGGGCTGTCTAGTGGCCGTGGCCTGTGGGCTTTGGGCCTGTGGCGTTTGGGCCTATGCTTCACCGCTTCACTATGTGAGGCAAAGTTTTAGTCCCACATCAGCTACAAAGAGCGGAGCGTGGAGAGAGGGAGCTATAAAATGAGGGGCATGGCATCAGGTGGCGCATTGATTTGTTGGCCGGCTGTATTCGGATAATATCCGTTATATGCAGGTCGGATATATCCGATACTTAACGGATTATCCGATATCCGCCAGATATCGATGATATTACATTCGTATTTGATATCCGCCTAAGATATCCGTTTTATTATCCGTATCTGAAAAAATTATGGATATCCGAGTAACTATCCAGATAAGTGTTCATATTTGTTCGATCGAACAGACGGTCGAATAAATATCCGTACCGTTTTCATCCATAATGGTGACCGCGCAGCAACCTAGCAGATACTAGCGTGCAGCCTCCGGGTAGAAACTACCTCTCAACCAAGCACCTGGAGTAAATTAATTATGGCTTCGATCTCCCCTTCCACATTTTCCCCTTTCCTCATTATTCTTTTTCTTTCACCCCTACCATTTTAATATGCATGTATCCCATGTCAGGACTGTGTAATGGACGGGGTATATTTTACCATATATGATGGCTAATACTGGTTTGTAATACAAATCTGTCGTGAAGATCCTAGCAACACATTCGTCTCTTGTATCAAACCAGTTGTGTCATCTAGTGAGATTTTGTGGAACCACTATTTAATATTTTGGGGTATAATAAGTTAAGCTTTAATTTTCTAAATACTGGCTCTCTAAAAAAATTGCAATTCTAGTTTTCGTCCTTTTTTTGTGAGACCCTCTTAGAGACGCGGACACTCACATATATGAGCGCACACTCACCCCTATGAACGCACGTACGCACACCCTGCCTCTATGAGCACATCCAAAGAACCAAGTTGGACCAGAAAAATTCGAAGTGACGAAGTCTGTAGATGGGCACGTCACCTACCACTGAAAGAATAGTATCGTTAAATCCTGGAACAAATCTAGGTCCTTAATCAATTGTTTTTAACAAATAATGGCTCAACGTTCTTTTATATGACTAGTCGACCTGACCTTTCTAATTGATTCAACAATTTTCAAAAATGTTTGTGTTCACAAACTTTTTTCACGTTGCCTATATATGATTGATAGCAACTAGATCTGTGTGTTCACAGCCTTTGTATCGGCTGTGTGCTTCCTTTCGGACAGAAGACGTGAGTACCTTTGCAACACATTGTATTGACTTGATGTAATGTTCCTTAAAACATATAAAATGATCATTCGCTACAGGACAAATGTTTTTTCTTTATGGTCAAAAATGATTTTTAGAGCCAGCTTTCAAAACCGTTACCATGACATCAATTGTAAAAAAGAGGTAATTTTCAGGGGCAATATTAGAACAGTTCCTAAATACTGATTTTCAGGGATGGTTGTCTTTAGACAACTACCCCTAGAAATGTTAAGACATTTTTCTAAAAATTATTTAGAAGTTGTGATCAATATTAATCTAGTCTTGTAAACGATCTTAAATGGGAAAATTTGCAACTGTAGATTTTTACATCAATCACTACAACTTTCATATAGACTGTGTCTCCATCCAAGGTCACTTGAAAAAATCAAGAGTTTGAAAATCAAAATCTGTGAACTTAATGTATATATCTGGGCACCTAAACCATCTCAAACAAAAATTTTATTAACTACAATGTGTTAGACCTTGTCGAGCTCTACAATTTGATATAAATTTTGTCTTCACCTAACTTCATTTCAAAAAGTTATGAATTCACTTGTGCTGCAGCTATTTTTAAGGACGGTTCTCAACCATCCTTGAAAGTTGATTTGTACGGATGGTGGGCTTAACAAAATCGCCCCTAGAAATCACCCATTTTCAGATGCAGTTGTCACAAGAAACCTTCCCCAAAAATTGTATTTTCAGGGTTGGGTCTCTTAAACTGATAGTCGCTGAAAATAGGTACATTTTTAGTGACGGTTTACTTAACAGAACCACACCCAAAAATGTATTTGCAGGTGTGGCTTGTAAGCTACAGTACTCCCAAAGCTAGTTAAAATTGGTTCTTAAGTAAACTGTTCATGAAGAAAATAGAAGGCATTGTAGAAATAATTTTTGTACTACTGATTATCAAGAAAAAACATATAACCTGTTCTTGCATATATATATATATATATATAGCAAGTGCAGGTGTTGCATCAGAGTTTGGCAAATGTGGTGGGTGGGCCCCATGTTAACCCTTCTTGACCCCTCCACATTGGCTCCTAGCCTCAGAGATATTTGGCCAAGGCCACCACCCCATGAAAGTGCTTGCATAACAACATTGTTTTTGCTGAATCCATTGTGCTACTAGATTTAAGTTGTCCGATGGCAGCATCAAATATCCAGTAGGGGTATCCATTGTGCTACTTGATTTAAGTTGCCCAATGGCAGCAGCCAGGATCTAGTAGCATCATGTGGCTCGACAGTAGCAGCTATGGCAGCCTTAACCCCAGTTCTCAGCACAGCGCACCTTGTAGTATATGTTATGTATGTACCATAAGGATGGGCGGCATCTGGAATTCAGAGTGCTTGATGCAGATTCCCAATCACCGATGCTTTTTGCATATTCTGCAGTTGTTTGATCCTAGCAGGTGCGATTAGTGGGCGAGTGTGTGTGATGCCTGGCGAGCTACTTGCCAGAGTTTAAATTGGGGACTGGCATGTGAGCGCAGCGGATTGTGTAAATGCAGCTACCATCTGATTCCGGGTTCCTTGTGATTCTCATTCGCTAGGTGGAGAAAGATGGCAGTACAAATGAACCTAGCACTGTACATAGCTGTGATTTTTTTTGCGCTCATTCTATAGTTATGCAGCATTTCTAGCTTGGTTTTCTTGTTCCCTTTTTTGGGGCGATGGGTATGAGTAAATGCGGCTGGAAACATGTTTGCACATGCATATGAAAATGGAAGCACTTGGAAATAACATAATCTGCTTTCAGTAACGTTACTAAATATTCAAATCTTTATACTCCCTATTCAAATAATTTCAAATCCTTGAGAATGAAAGGCTTCTCACCACAATGGTTCAATTCGATTCAGAGCTTTCTCAACGGCAATGACATTGGAACTATTTACAGAGAAAAAAAGGGACTACACAAGGCGACCCAATGTCTCCTATTTTGTTCAACATCATAGCAGATATTCTTACAGTCTTAATGACAAGAGAAAAGTATGATGGATTATAAATAAGAGGGGCCATCTCACACATTGTAAATGGTAGCTTGTCTATTCTGCAATAAGTGGACGATACTATTACCTTTATCAACCATGACCTCAATAGAACAATAAAAAAACATGAAACTTTTGTTGACTGTTTTTTAACAGTTGTGCGGTCTCAAAATAAAGTTTCAAAAGAGAAAAATCTTTTATTATGGAGAAGCAAAAGATTTTGAGGACCAATACATTGAGCTCATCAGATGTGACACACACTACCAGAAACTAGAGATTTCGTGAGGGGGACAGTTTTTCGTGAGAGTGGAAAACGCACTCTCATGAAAATAATCGTTTTCATGAGCGTGACGTAAATCCTGTCACAAAAAAATATTTTCATGAGAGTACCCCACACACCGCCATGAAATCAGCTATTTTTGCGAGAGTATTTAATTCCCCTTCATGAAAATGACTACCCTACCACGAAATTATCTATTTTCATGAGAGTGATGTTTTTTCATGAGGGTCAACTTGGACCGTCACAAAATATGGGTTGCTCATTATTGTGAATTGATCTTGAAAATCAAGAACATCAACAAAAGTTTTTCACCTTTTAATCTGTAATGAAATTTTGTAACTAGTCTTTCTCCCTCATACTAACTCCGAATGATATGATTCTTTTTCCTAAAAGTTTATAAAATCATGATCTATCAGTTCATGGTGTTCTTACTACTTTTTTATTGCTATTTATTGGTTATTTTATTTCTCAAGCAAATAGAGAACGATCGTTGCGATGCTATCTTAGGAAAAATACCTTTCATACTTTAAAACTTTTTTAACAAGCAATAGCCTACACATGCATTGTTGTGGAGGAGTTTCAAAAATTTTGGAAGTTATTTGATATTTTCTATCATTTAAATGAATTTCTACGTGCTTACCGAAAGTAATTCCAAACTGAATTGTGTGTACTTCCAATAGGATTCAAAAAAAATCTAAAAATTAGATTTATGCTCATACATTTCACTCTATCCCATATCCTAGAGTTGTTGGGGAAAACATTTGTTTGCTAGGAATAATTCATCCATTTGTTTCTAAATTACCATAAAATAATTGTCGTAATTATAAGTTTTGTCAACAATTCAATAATTTTGCATAGTAATATGTTTTTATCACATGATCTTTATATAAAAAACTCAAATGATTTTAACAAGGTGGCAATATACATGTTCACAAATTGATACCTCTCTCACACACTTATATGTCAACATATGAACGATATGTTCAGTTGTGAACAATGTATACTATAACTTTATCGGATGGAGAAATGACCAAACAAAAGTTGTAGACCTCGATGAGTTTTACATATTTGTTGTTGACAAATTTTTCATTTGAAATTATTTACTATTATAAAATTCTGTTGGAAGCTCTCATATTTTGAAATTCAAATTTTGAATTGTTCAAACAAAGTTAGATGCAGAAATGATCAAAATAAGAATTGTAGATCTAGATGATTTATACAACTTTGTTTTTCTTAACTTTTTCATTTGAAGTTGTTATATTTTGAAATACTATTCGAAGTTGTCATATTTTGAAATTATATTCAAATTGTTGAACAAGTGTAGTTTCTCTTTCAATCTCTAACTAAAACTTGTAATAACTTGTCTTATACATAGTCTATTTTATTTTAAAAATATTTTGGGTACATGAGTATAACTGGATTAGAATGTTTACTTCACAAAAGTGTCTAATCAAACAGTGCATAAATTAAACTTAAATATATAGAAAAAAAACTCGTTAAATGTTTAAGGCCAGCCTAGGCCTCACATCCCTCTCTCTCCGTCCACTGGCCCAAATTGGCCCACTCAAAAACCCTAGACTATATAAAGATAACCCCTCCATCCCTCTCCCTCATCTTCTTCTCCCTGCCTTAGCCGCACTACACAACTCTCTCTCTCTCTCTCACGTGCGCAGATCGAGCATGGGCCCGGATCGAGTGAGCAACTCTAGCAGTAGCCCCAAAATAGGGCCCCTACTTTTTATTTGGGTACCTTTGAGGGCCCTGTTTTTTAGACTGCACTCCAGCAGTAGCGGGTGCATCGTTATGGTGAAGTGGCATGGAGTCGTGCCCTAGGCAGCAGCGTGGAGTCGTGCCCTTGGGAGCGCTGGGATAGTGGATCTAGCAGGAGTTGTGGCGTTGCAAGAACTCAGAGGTGCGAATCCAGCGAGAGTCGTGGCATTGCAGGGAAGTCAGAGGGGAGGGAGCAGGCCGGCGAGCATGTGCGACGGTCCAGTGGAGGGAGGTGGAGGTGGGCACTAGGAGGTGGAGGGAGTCTGTATCCATGAGGAGTTGCGCTGGCTCCCGTCGGCAGCGAAGGGAAGGAGGTCATCCATCTTCACTGCAGTAGATCCGGGGCATTTACGGTGGAGGAGTGCACCGGGAGGTGGAGGGAGTCCGCACCTGCGAGCAGGTGCGCCGAGAGGTGGGGGTAGGTGGAGGAAGGTGCGGCCCAGTCGCCGGCGCTGGGCGATGGCGAGCGTCCGCTGTGGTTTCCTTCTGAGCGTGGGGAAAACCGACCCAATAGCCAGATGGGGGCTCTAGAGGGGGGATTTGGGTGCCCAACCAAATATGGGGTCTGTAGTAGGGGCCCTACTGGAGTGATGTTTTTGTCTTAGGCACCCATATTTACCTATGGGGGCTCAACTAGGGGCCCTGCTGGAGTTGCTCTGAGTGCGCAGACAAGGATGCCGCTGCTACACATCCCTGGGTGCGGTGTCACACCCAGTTTTCTAAAGAACAAAACCAGGCTAATCATATGTGTCCCCAGGAAGTCCACACATATGTCAGAATGAAAAAATATCAGAAACAATGTTATTATATAACGTATACATAGCTATATTAACACTTACATCAGAGTATCGCGGAACAGTGACTAAACTTCAGGCTCCATTCTTCTCAGGGATGGCTGACTGGTGGCTCTGTATGCCAAACACTTCTGATAGACTTTTGAAAACTTCGCTACATCTTTTATCCTTCTTCTAAGCAGCACCTTACTACATACTGGAGTGTTGGGGAAATAGCAAGAGTAAGTCCATGTCAAAGTCAACAAGTATAACACAGGGTTCATGAGGCTCAAAAAGGCTAGATACTGTTTGACTGCATTTAGCTTTTATTCATTATATAATTAGCAATTAAGTAGCATCAAGGTATTCCAATTCCCATTAATGAACCAATGATCAATTGTAATAAGGATAATGAATAGCATTAACATGAGCATAATAATAATCAACAGTAATTAAGCATGATATAACAATGGTGATCATCTATCTGTAGATGTTCCAAGGCCGCCCGTATCCGTGGGCACGGCTAGTATACCAATTTTTAACTCTGCGCAGAGGTGTACACTTTCACTGTGAGTCATGATTTCTAAATGCATAGGTTTGCAAGGCCCAAAACATCGAAAACCATATAAAGTCATTCAAAAGTTTGTCTAACAAGTTAGGGCCATTAGATTCACTCGGCAGGCAGATGTAGGAACCCTCTTTTCAAATGGCACAATTCCTTCTCGGCTATACTCATAGACTAGAGGTTGTCCTACACCCAACGTGGCAAGCTATTCTTACGCCATTTAAGGTAACCACTAACAAGCTAGAAAAGGTCTCTTGAACAACTAGAGCCAGAGCCATATATCCCTCACAGCTGTACTGTCAATCCCGGATGATCACGTACAGATAAGTCCTTATGGAGAGAAACTAGAGCAACAATATAACCCCTTGCTCTAGCCCCCTTTTCAACAGTAATAAAATCAGCTTAATGGTTAGTTGTATAATTCATTAGTCATATTATAGGATCATCGTTCATAATTAAGCACTAGCAATAGCTACCCAAATACATAACCCATATGTGACAAGGAAACAAGATATCAATAGCTAAGTTATAATCTCTATGGTTGTCAAGGAGGACACATGCATATGTATGATAATTTCAGTGAATAGGTAACAAGGATGGTCCCATATTATACTTGTCTTGATCAAAGCTTTCCTGATGATACTGCTGGTCTGGCTCAAAATAATACTCTTGATTGTCAAGAAACTGCTCTCCGTCTATACTCGATCATCAAGCATCAACACACAATCATCCGAGCAATCATACACGAAGCAAACAAAGAGACATAATTAAAATAGTACACCAATAGTATCAAAATAGTATAAAAAGTTTGTAAAACTCTTCTACACGTAACTACGATCACACAGACGTAAAGATCACGAAATTCGGATTTAAAACGTGAAAGTTATGAATTTTCTAAGATTTCCTATAGATAAATAATTATTTTAATATAAACTCGAAAATTAAATTTTCCAAACCTACTGTACAGCTATACTAACATGTATAGCTCGCAAATACGAATCTAACGCAACTTGAACGGGTCAAATCAGAGTTAAAATGAGCAAGTTATAAGCATTTAAAGTTTCGAAACATTGCTTCGCAACATATGCAACATATTTTCATTTAAACCGGTGAAGTTTACGTTTTCCAAAGAAGAAAGTGTATTCTCAAAAGGTGTTTTAGGACGGCGGGTTTGATTCTAGAAAAATCCAGGGACTCTTTAAGAAGTTTACCTCGCGAAGGGGTATCTTCTAATCCTAATCGTTGATCAACTAATGGACGGCTGGAAACGATCCCAAGAGAAAGAGAGAGAGGGAGTCGGCCATCTAGAGCAAGTCCGGCCGGTGGCCGCCATGACCGACACAAGCTGCTCGTCGGAGCTCCTTGGAAGCATGATTTCGGCCACCTCCGACCATGGGAAAAACATAGGAAGGAAACGGGGAACTTCGCGGCTCACCTAGGGCTTCCACCTGGGCCGGAGACCGGACGGAGACGGCGATTGACGTGCACAGCTGCCGGCGGGGATTCCGGCACATTCGGTGAGGTTTAGCGAAGAACAGAGAGCATGCGAAAGCAAGGGGAGGCGCTGGACAACTTCGTTACCGCGTCGAGAACCCCGGCAACGGTTTGCGAGAGGCGGAGATACGATGAGCGAGCACTTCCCCGCAGCGGGCGGAGCTAGAGTTCCTCAATGGCGCTACGAACAAGGATGGAGGCAGCGACGGCTAATAGATGGAAAAGATGAGGACGGAGAGGGTGCAGCGTAGGGTATTTATGCATCTTATAGAGAAACACGGCTTGCGGATCAATTCAAAGAAGATCGGGCGGAGCCGGGTCTCACCAAGTTGGAGTCCAACTCGACTACGAACCGGAGGTGGGAGATACGGCTGACATGCGGGCCCCTGCGTCGCGAACAAGGGAGGGGGAAGCGTGGCCGCTGCGGCTCTGGGCCGGCCCACGCGGACACGAGAGAGAGCGGGGAGGAAACGGCGGCTCAGTTCGGCTCGGCCCAAAGCAAAGAGGGAGACGAGGGAGCAGGCCAGCGTGGAGTGGGCCTACAGGCCACCGGCCGCACCGGTAAGAAGGTGAGTTTATTTTTTTCTTCTCTTTTCTTATATATATATATATATATTTGTTTTCCAAAACCATTTTAAAATGGATTTTTGAATCCAAATCAAATAAAACCAAAACCACACCACACAATAAAATTAATGCAACAGCATGAATGCATCATCAAATATCCCACCTAGTATTTTAAATTTTAATCCCAATTAAAATATTCTCTAAATTATTTAAGCTCAAAACTAAAGCTCACGGAAATTGAAATTTTAAATCTGGAAAATACCAAAAGTTTTCCGATGAGAAGTAAACGTCGTCCTATGGTATTTTGAAAATATAATAGCACTCACCAACACCAAAGACAAGCATCACACAAACACCACATTATCAAATCAATATAGAAAAGTTTAAAACCACAATTTTCTATATTTAAATTAGCAGCAACTTAACTTATCTAATAAATTTATTCAAATATTGAAATCATTTATTTTATTTAGTGTTTTCTAAGCACAACTCAAAATTTAAAATTTTGGGGTGTGCCATGCGGGCACGGCAGCGATATGCTCCTGCTCCTCTCTCGCGTCCATAGCTCACCACCTCTCGACATTCTCTCCTCTGAGTATACCCATTGTAAGTCTGTGACGCCCCTCCTCGAACATGAGCGGCGTGCGGGCGTGGTACCGCGGGCGGTCGAGTTGGCGGCCGGCTGGATCCACGGCATGTCGCAGCCGGTGGCCTGGATCTGCGGGTGTGCGGCCAGCGTCCGTGGCTGCATGCATACAAACAGCAAGGATCCACGGGCATGCGGCCAGCCGGCTGGTCGAGATCCACTGCAGCGTGCAGGCGGGCGGCGGGGATGCATGGGTGGAACGCAGGGACTCCGTCACGGCTTCAGTCGATGAGGACCAACTCCCGCACAGGTAGCCACCTGCGTGACCACACTCATTATTTATTTTTCATCTTGTTTGGAGTGCACAATACGAGATGGAATGCATGAAATTTGCAGTTTTTCTTGATATAAACTGTGCTATATGCAAACTAGTATCTTCCCTAATATGCACATAGGAATGTATTGTTAGGAGAGTAGCTTTAGTACTTGACAAATAGTGGGCTTCTGAATGATACACAAGGGTCCTATGTATATCAGAATTGGTCATATGAAATATATTTGTTGCCGACTAGATGGAACTATAGTCCTATAGTCTAGTCTGAACTCCTTTTTAATCTATCAGTGTTTTTCTTAAGCATTTCATAGCAGCACGCCTTTAAGCACTGTTCCTTGCAACTAGCTTCTTTGGAATGAAATTGGCTGCAGCAAGTATGAGTCAATTTATTATTCTAGCAGTAACTTCATTCCTCTCAAGTCTCAACTAATTGGAGACCTCTTTATAATGCTGCAAACATAGTTCTCTCATGAAGCTTACATACTCCCACAGATTTGGCCATAGTGATGGAATATGCTGCTGGTAGTGAACTATTTGAAAGGATCTGCAATGCTGTAAGATTTAGTGAGGATAAGATAGATCAGTTTTACTACATGGGAGTCTTTCATGTACTTCTAATGACAGGAGTTAGCTCTGTAGGCAAGATTCTTCTTCCAACAACTGATTTCAGGAGTTAGCTATTGTCATTCAATGGTATAGAGTTCTCTCCATCTAACGTGGGATTAGTTATTGCAGGTTATAAACTTCAGTAAGCAGCTTGCCTACAAATGAACACTATAAATCATACTCTGTTTATTTCAGTCCTCTGTGTTGCACTCTCAACCAAAATCAACTGTCAGGACACCAGCTTACATTGCTCCAGAGGTCCTTGCTAGAAAGGATATGATGGAAAGGTGATTCCTGTCTTTGGTAGTTCTTATTTCCTATCTTATTTCCAGTGGAGTGGTGCACAAACTTGTTGCATGTTCTGAATTTAAGAGAAATATCCTAATTAATAAAACTGAAAGGTAAATAATTTGAGGCTACAAATCTTCTTAATTAAGCTTATTCTTCCCAATATCCAGATGTTTTTCCATGAAATTTTTGCTATGAGTTTCCCTTAAATTTGTGACGACTTGTGACCTCTTTGCCTTGCTGTGCACTTGTGCCTTTCTATTGTTCATTAGTTTTCAGATCATTAAGCTTTTATTGTGCTATAGACCTATGAAAGTTCAGATTCAGACTCATTGCAACAAGATAATCTAGATAGGTTTTTGTTTGACAAACCTTTTCCAGTAGTGATGCCATCCCTGTGGCTGAGGCCTCTATTGGCTATTGGTGGCGGCAGAATCATTGGTCGACTCTGTGTTGGTTAATATCTGAAACTTGGCTTTGCTATCTAGTTTATTCTCTACTTGTTTTCACCTTCCTTTTCACCGTGATACAAGTATATAGCTTCTCAGTATGATAAGGGGATACTAATGTATACATGTTTCAGTCCTGTGGGCTGTGGCATGGTTTACTAACTCTCAGCAACAATTTACAAGATGCAGGCCTTGAGAAATCTGCCCAAGATGAATTTTTGCTGCCATCATGAACTGGAAACTGCCAAGTAATAGTAGACTGACTGGAAATATGGATACAGAGCCTACTTATGTTAGGTCAAGTATAGTTAAGAATGTGTGTAGGTTTGTGTGCACTCGGCTGTTTATCTAAGGCATTGTTCACCACTTAAAGTGGATGCCTCATGTTTGTTGTGCAGTATAGGTGTCAGTTTGTAGACATTACATTATCTTTATTGAAATATAATGTAACAGTTGGGGATCATTCATGGATGTGCTGGATTGACATTTGGACCATATATTCCTGCTATTTTCATGATGGCGTAAACTTGTTTTCATGGTGGTGTTCTCTCATGAAATACTATATTTCCTGTGATCCATTTCATGAGGGTGACTCTCACGAAATCCACTTCATGATGGTGACTCTCACGAAATCAGTTCATGAAGGTGACATCTCACGAAATACCACGAAAAGCTGTCATGAAAACATCGATGCAAACCTGGCGACAATGTTATTTTCACGAGGGTGGCTGCCATGGATTTCCCATCATAAAAATAATCCATGGTGGTGAACTCTCATGAAAATGTCATTTTCGTGTGTCTATTATCTTGAGAATTGATGCGTGACGGTGTACCCTTACACATTATTTTCATGAGAGTAAAACCATATTTCGCGACGTGTTTTGCACTCTCACGAAATCTCTGGATTCTGGTACAGGTGAATATCCCATTAGATATTTAGGTATAACCGAGAGGTCCAAAAAATTGACATGCTGGAGAACAAAGCATTTACCTTATGGAGGTACATTAATCCTCATAAATTCATTGCCTAGCAGTCTACCCATATTCATGATGTCCTTTTTGAAATACCGAAAGGTGTTTTCAAAAACTAGATTATTCAGATCTAGATTTTCTAGCAAGGTGAGAAATATAAAAAAAAGTTTCACCTTGCCAAATGGGACGTCTTATGTTGCCCTCAAGAGACCTAGGAGGACCATCCTCCCACAATTTTATTAATTGGTACCAGAGCAATAAATCCTGTTTCGAACCTAGCAAGCTTCTTACTGTTGTGACAGTATATATAGACTCGATGGTGCATGCTTTACACGTCTTGAACTTTGAATGAAAGAAAGAAAGAAAACTGATAGATGTGCAGTAATTTCTTTTCATGCCCTGTCCACCATGCTTGTCTATATATACGTACGAAGTACACTAGCTGCCACCTCTCCAAGATTCAAAATTAACCCTTCCGTATAATGAACCACAATGCATGTTTCTGATATTGTACATTTGTTGGTTGACACGAAAAGATAGGCATGGGAGGTATCTAGATCTTACATTGTTGGAGTTGTTTCCAAATTCACTGCAAGATATAGGCCGGGCTTCTGACGGAGCGAAGCGGAGGCCCGTAAAAGCCGAAGGCTGGGCCGGAGCCGGGTTCGATTCTCTTGTAAGCCGCCGCAGGCGTGTAACCCAAAACTCTTGAGATAGTGAGATTGTTGCTGGCTGGTGCCCGTGGTTTTTTTCCCCTTCGCATTGGAGGGGTTTTTCACGTTAAATCGTGTGTCTCCGCTGTGATTGATTTCGTTTTACTTCATATTCCATACGTCGTTGATAACAAGTGGTACCGGAGCTTCGGTTGCTGTAGGGTTCATGACGACGTCGATGAAGTTCGATCTTCCGCTGCTGAACTACGACACGCGGTTCTCGCTATGGCAAGTCAAGATGCGGGGAATTCTGGCGCAGACTCATGACTACGATAAGGCGCTGGATAAATTCGGCAAGAGTAAAGCCAATTGGACTCCTGAGGAGATCCGCAAGGATCAGAAGGCTCTCGCCCTAATTCAGTTACATCTTCATAATGATATTTTGCAGGAGTGTTTGAAAGAGAAAACTGCTGCAGAACTATGGCTGAAACTGGAATCGATCTGTATGTGCAAGGATCTAACCAGTAAGATGCAGATGAAGATGAAGCTGTTCACTCTGAAGATGAAGGAGGAGGATTCGGTGATGACCCACATCGCTGAATTCAAGAAGATCGTGGCCAACCTAGTGTCGATGGAGGTGAAGTATGATGATGAGGACTTAGGTCTTCTACTGTTATGTTCTTTGCCAAATTCGTATGCAAATTTTTGTGACACCATACTTTTGAGCCGTGATGAACTAACCCTAAAGGAAGTTTATGAGGCTCTCCAGTCTAAGGAGAAGATGAAAGTTATGGTGCAGCATGACGGAACGTCGTCCTCAAAGGGCGAAGCTTTGCATGTGATAGGCAGAACTGATAACAGATCCTCATATGATAGCAATGATGGTAGAAAGAACTACGAGAAGAGAGGCCGTTCAAAGTCCAAGCCGCATGGTAATAAAAAGTTCTGTGTTTATTGCAAACTGACAAATCATAATGTTGAGGATTGCAGAAAAGTACAGAATAAGGAGAAGAGAAAAAATAAGTCGGCTAGTAAGGTCTCTGTTGCTGCTGCTGTGTCTGATGATGATTCTGGAGATTGTCTGGTAGTGCTTGCTGGTTGTGTTGCTGGTCATGATGAATGGATTCTAGATTCCGCATGTTCGTTTCATATTTGCACTAACAGAAATTGGTTTAGTTCATATAAGTCTGTGCAGAAAGGGGATGTTGTGCGGATGGGAGATGATAACCCATGTGACATCGTGGGGATTGGATCAGTTCAGATCAAGACTGATGATGGCATGACACGCACGCTGAAAAACATCAGGTATATACCAGGGATGTCTAGGAATCTTATCTCATTGAGCACGCTTGATGCAGAAGGTTACAAATATTCCGGTTCAGATGGTATTCTGAAGGTATCAAAAGGTTCTCTTGTCTGTTTGAAAGGTGATCTTAATTCTGCAAAGTTATATGTCCTTAGAGGGTGTACTTTACATGGTTCTGATTCCGCTGCTGCTGCTGTTACTAATGATGAACCTAGTAAAACTAACCTTTGGCACATGCGTTTGGGACATATGAGTCACCATGGTATGGCAGATTTGATGAAGAGAAACCTACTGAAAGGCTGCACTTCTAGTAAGATCAAGTTTTGTGAGCATTGCATTTTCGGCAAGCATAAGAGGGTACAGTTCAACACTTCTATTCACACCACCAAAGATACTCTTGATTATGTTCATGCTGATTTATGGGGTCCTTCTAAGAAACCCTCACTAGGTGGTGCTCGTTACATGCTTACAATTATTGATGATTATTCTAGAAGGGTTTGGCCTTATTTTCTAAAACAGAAAGATGATACTTTTGCTGCGTTTAAGAACTGGAAAGTAATGATAGAAAGACAAACTGAAAGAAAGGTAAAATTGCTTCGTACTGATAATGGTGGAGAATTTTGTTCGTATGTCTTTAATGATTATTGCAGACAGGAAGGTATTGTTAGACATCACACTATACCCCATACTCCACAACAGAATGGTGTGGCAGAACGGATGAACAGAACCATTATCTCCAAGGCCCGTTGCATGCTGTCTCATGCAAGGATGAGCAAGCGTTTTTGGGCTGAAGCTGCTAATACTGCCTGTTACTTGATAAACAGGTCACCTTCTATTCCACTAAATAAGAAAACTCCTATTGAGGTATGGTCTGGTACACCTGCTGATTATTCACAGTTAAAAGTTTTTGGATGCACTGCTTATGCTCATGTTGACAATGGAAAATTAGAGCCTAGAGCTGTTAAGTGTCTTTTCCTTGGTTATGGTTCGGGAATCAAAGGCTATAAATTGTGGAATCCTGAAACAGGGAAGACTTTTATGAGCAGGAGTGTTGTATTCAATGAATCTGTGATGTTTACTGACAGTTTGCCCTCAGATCATGTTCCAGAAAAAGAGCTGCAAAGTATGCGCATACAGGTGGAGCATGTTGATGATGATATAGGTGTGCAGGTGGAGCCTGCTGATGAGCAGGATGACCATAATAATGATGTTGCTGATGATTATGCTCATGATGATGTTCAGCAAACTCCTCCTATTTTGCAGCTACAGGAGGAATTACCTATTGCTCAACGCAAGTCAACAAGGACAGTTGTACCTCCTAAACGTCTTATCGAAGAATATAATTTGTCTTACTATGCTTTGAGTTGTGCTGAATAGGTAGAGAATGTTCATGAGCCAGCAACCTATAAAGAAGCTGTTCGTTGTGCTGATAGTGAGAATTGGATTTCTGCTATGCATGAGGAGATGTAGTCTCTTGAGAAGAACAGTACATGGGAGATTGTTCCTTTGCCTAAGAACAAGAAGACCATAAATTGCAAGTGGATCTTCAAGAGAAAGGAGGGTTTATCTCCAAGCGAGCCTCCAAAGTATAAGGCAAGGTTAGTTGCAAAAGGCTATAGTCAAATTCCGGATGTTGACTATAATGATGTGTTCTCTCCAGTGGCAAAACACAGTTCAATTCGTACTTTCTTGAGTATTGTTGCTTCACATGATCTTGAGCTTGAGCAGTTAGATGTGAAGACTGCGTTTTTGCATGGAGAGCTAGAGGAGGACATATACATGGACCAACCGGAAGGGTTCATAGTGCCTGGCAAGGAAAAATATGTGTGCAAGTTGAAGCGCTCCTTGTATGGTTTGAAACAGTCCCCTCGTCAGTGGAACAAGAGGTTTGATTCATTTATGTTGTCACACAGTTTCAAAAGATCTAGATATGATAGTTGTGTTTACATCAAGCATGTTAATGGATCACTTATATATTTGCTGTTATATGTTGATGATATGCTGATTGCTGCCAAGAACAAGATTGAAATCACTAAGTTAAAGAAGTTGTTAAGTAGTGAGTTTGATATGAAAGATCTTGGTAGTGCTAAGAAAATTCTTGTTATGGAAATTAGTAGAGACAGAAAACCTGGTTTGCTATTTCTTAGTCAACAAAATTATATCAAGAAAGTTCTTCAGCGTTTCAACATGCAAAATGCTAAGGCTGTTAGTACCCCTATTGCACCTCACTTTAAGTTGTCAGCTGCTCAGTGTCCTAGTACAGATGCAGAGATTGAGTACATGTCAATGGTTCCTTATTCTAGTGCTGTTGGGTCTTTGATGTATGCCATGGTTTGCTCTCGTCCAGATTTGTCATATGCTATGAGTCTTGTTAGTAGATATATGTCTAATCCTGGCAAAGAACATTGGAGGGCAGTTCAGTGGATTTTCAGGTACCTCAGAGGCACAACAGATTCATGTTTGAAGTTTGGAAGAACTGATAAGGGTCTCATTGGTTATGTGGATTCTGATTATGCTGCTGATCTAGACAGGCGAAGATCAATTACTGGTTATGTGTTTACTGTTGGCAGTTGTGCTGTGAGTTGGAGGGCTACGTTACAGTCTGTTGTTGCTTTGTCTACTACTGAAGCAGAATATATGGCTATTTGTGAAGCGTGCAAAGAATTGATATGGTTGAAAGGTTTGTACACTGAACTCAGTGGAATTGAATCTTGCATAAGTTTGCACTGTAACAGTCAAAGTGCAATTTACCTCACTAAAGATCAGATGTTCCATGAGAGAACTAAGCATATAGATATCAAGTATCATTTTGTGCGAGATGTGATTGAAGAAGGTAAGCTGAAGGTATGCAAGATTAGTACTCATGATAATCCTGCTGATATGATGACAAAGCCTGTTCCTGTTGCTAAGTTTGAGTTATGCTCAAGCTTAGTTGGTTTAATTGAATAGTCCAAGAGACTATTGTTGGCACCAGTGGTTTTCTATCTTCGTTGTTCAGGATGATGGGTTGATTTATGATATAAGATGAATTTGTCTCAAGGTGGAGTTTGTTGGAGTTGTTTCCAAATTCACTGCAAGATATAGGCCGGGCTTCTGACGGAGCGAAGCGGAGGCCCGTAAAAGCCGAAGGCTGGGCCGTAGCCGGGTTCGATTCTTTTGTAAGCCGCCGCAGGCGTGTAACCCAAAACTCTTGAGATAGTGAGATTGTTGCTGGCTGGTGCCCGTGGTTTTTTTCCCCTTCGCATTGGAGGGGTTTTCCACGTTAAATCGTGTGTCTCCACTGTGATTGATTTCGTTTTACTTCATATTCCATACGTCGTTGATAACATACATAGCTTTTGTAATGGGAGGTTTCGTACTCTGTATAATCTTGTGCAAAATAATGAACGAGTGGCCTCCAATTGAAGCTATGTGGCACTTGATTATTAGGCCCTTTTGTGTATACGAATCTTCTCCACAAATTTTTTTTTTGTGTGTGGAGTTCATAAAACAATGTCATTCTCCAAATCAAATGGAACTAAAAACTTAAAGAATGGACATAGCTAATTGTACAGTTCTATTACCTGAAACCATAGTCATGTGCAAATTTTTAGGTGATCAAATAATGTTCCAGCTTCAGTCTTTTATAAAAAAGCTTCAATTCACAATCATTATAAACACACTCGAGGTTTTAGCAAAAACAAGCGTTCAGAATTTTTAGTGATAGATACTCATAGTGATAAATAAGGTCCATCTTTTGGAAAGAAATTCAATGCACTTGACTCCAAACTTTGGCAGCTGAACCTATCCGCTCTTCGTGCTCTTCTATGTACTGGAATGGCAAAGCCAAAGATGGCCGACACAGTGTTTTGCAATCTATAGAGTCAATCACAATAATACGAAATAGACTATGATACTCTATGGATGGTGAAGGAAAGCACAATTGCACTAAGTGAAAACTAAAAGGTCACAACTACAGACCCAATGATGAAAAGTCATTACTGAGATGTGAAAACTAAGAGCATGCACACTATATTTTTCTACTACTATATATCTATTTGTTTCACAATCCGAAGTATGTGATTGACATCCTAATAACACCAAGCAATCACATACTAGCCATTTCATATTTGCTCGGGCTTCGGTCGGATTTGATATTAATAACTGTACCATTTGCAGCCAGTCTGTCTTTTGTAGTGATTGTGGACACGAACTGAATACGCTTGCCCACGTTGTATCGGGCTGGCTGGAGATCTCATAATGAGCCACACAAACCTCATATGTAGAGAAGTATATATAATGACATTGATGAGAAGGAAAGAAAAACTGAAACGTAACTCCTCCTCAGGGGTCCGCTTGTAGCATGTATATATACACATACACCACCGTCGCTGCCCTAACAAAGCTCATCACAAGCTGCACCACCAGATATCATCGTATCTCTGCCAATATATGTAGTTCCCCCTGACGTTTTCACAACGCCGTGTATATGTTGCTTGATTGACATGGAAAATGTTGATCACTGATGATAGGCTTGGGAGGTATCGAGGAAATCTGTAAACCGGTGTACAACCCAAGAACTAGCTGAACATGCTCCCATGGCAGTTGTTCGAAAGGGAAATGTTGCTGCAATATTGGTGTACCAAGCTACTAGGAATTTTTAAGAATTTCGGAGAGTAAGCGTTGAATAATACTGTACATGTCCAAATTTCTGAATGCATGAAGTAACTGTGTACGTACTTATGTTAATTTAAAAAACGAGCTTCCTCAACTAAAAAGAAACTGTAAAAATTGCTCAACTGATGATCGACATCAAAAGCTAGCACGATTCATGTTTAGCTCAAACCAATTAAGATTTCCACTTTATTTTACTGCACCCGGTTAGTATAGTAAAGGCGGCGCTGCTACTAATCTCGGTACATATATACACTTTAATTTCCGTGAGAAATCATGCGTACATATCACTATTCAGTAGTAGTAGTAAAAATAATAAAAGCTATGTGAGCATGGCTGTAGAGACACAAGCCACCACGATAGGCAGCAGTCAGCACGACGTTGGTCACGCATTGAAACGATCCTGCCACTGCCAGTGGCACCACCTGGCCCCAATGGAGGGGTCCATTGTAGCAATAGGTTCCGGGGCCGAAGGCACCAGGCCCGCCGAACCATCTGTATCCTCCGCCGCCGCAGAACTCGTGCTATCGAAACTGAGGCTGGCCCTGTTGGGCAGCACGTCGGGCGTCAGCAGTTCAGCACTGGCAGCGTTCCACCGCTAGGCATTGGCAGCAGGAACTTCTTCGAAGCCGTGGCAGCGGCGGTTGTGGTTTCAGATGCCGTCATTGGTGTCGCTGGTGGGAGCACCACGGCAGACAAGGACGACGATGCAGACAGCATGGCGATGATTGGGCTTGCAGGAAGTGGAGGGCTCGCTCGCGGCAGCGTCCGACGTAGATAAAGGGTGGCACCGGGGCTTGTGGCTGAGATCCATGGATGAAGCTCATGGCACGCGCAGATCTGGCGAGGAGCCATGGTGGTACGTGGATGCAACGAAGAGCGGCGGCGGCACACGAATCCATCGAGCAACAGTGCAGTGTGTCGATCGGGCTAAGTGGCACCATCAACGGGCTCACAAGTTTTTTTTATTTAATAATAATGGTAGGCGTTATGGCCGCCTCATCAAATCAGGGTTTACTGTGATGCGGAAGTACAGATGGCCAGCCAGGCTGCCTCCGTTATTGCTTTTTGACCGCCTCATATACAGGCTCGGAAAGGGGAGCTCTCAAGACCTCTCTTTTTTGTTATTTTATTTATTATAACATCTGGTTCATTACACAAACCGGCAGTGGAGCATTATCATTCCCCGTTTGAGTAATGAGCGGGCCATGATAAACAGCACCACCGATTCTAAGAGGCAGTGATTTACCACCTACTAAGCCGACAACTACTGGTGATGCGTTTTTTTGAACTAGTGTGATAATGTTGGGGTACTATGTAGTGGATATCATGTGAAAATGATTGTAAAAACAGAAACTATCAAGAGACAGCACCACGTCCATGCCTAAAACCTACAGCCTGCACGGACCCGAAGTACATGGGGCATTGTACCCGTAGGTTACCGGGCTGATGTTCCCACCAACTGTCATCTACCGTACCCAATACATCATATATATACTCATAGCGGCTGACCTTCATCTAGCTTTAATATATGTTTCTTGCAGTCAATCTCTGTCTTTTTATTGTGGTATGGTGGTCCCAAATATGCTTGCCCACAAGCCCCATTGGGCTTGCTGGAGATCCCATAATGAGCCACACCAAGTTCCTCTGCAGAAGTGGTTGCAGTGAGAAGAAAAAAAAACTAAAGGCCCGTTTGGTTGGGAGGAGTTAAAGTTTAACTCACATCACATCAATGTTCCCTCAAATGCATGGAGTACTAAATGTAGACTAATTGCATGCATGTCGGCACAGATTAGGAGTAATTTACGAGACGAATCTATTAAGCCTAATTAATCCAAAATTGAAAACTTTTTGTCAAATAAGACGAAAGTGCTAGTGTTTGTTAAACTTTAACACCCAAACCAAACGGGCCCTAAAGCGTAACTCCACAGTTTCTGCTGTAACATGTATATACATACACGACCGTCTCCTATCTGAATCACAAGCTGCACCACCATCTTCTCAGCCAACATAGCGAACATGGCTGCAGAAACACAAGACACCAGGAGAGGCAGCATGACATTGGTGACGCGTCCAAACGACCCTGCCGCTGGCGGCGCCGCACCCCTCCCCAGTAGAGGGTGTAATTGTAGCCATAGGTTCCCGGTCCAAAGCCGCTGGACCCGCCGAACCAACCATATCCTCCCGGGCTGCCACAGCACTCGTCACCAGGCCACAGAACCCGAGGCCACTGTTGCCGCTGAACCATTTCTAGGGATGGTAGGCTTCAGAGGCAACAGTGGAGCGGTTTTATTAAGGCCGTGTTTAGATCCCCAATTCGGGGCACCGATTCGGGCACTGTGTCGGAACACTGTAGCACCTTTTTTTTAGTGTAAAAAATTGTCCAAAAATTGATTAATTAGACTCAAAATGTTCGTCTCGTAAAGTACAACAAAACTGTGCAATTAGTTTTTGATTTTATCTACATTTAGTACTCCATGCATTTGTCCGTATTTTGATGTGATGGGAAATCTTCTTTTTGCATAGTAGAATTTGGGGGGAGAATTTGGGATCTAAACAAGGCCTAAGTCAAACACGCAATGGCATGAAAAGCTGCGGTGCAACAAACATTTTCAAGAGATGGTTTACTACATGAACAGTCTCTCCAAAGGGAGGCAAATGTAAAAATTATTGTAGTAGTGATTCTGTAAACAGTTTTGAACACAGATTTACATGTTAAAAGTCACATGCTTTGATAACAAATTGTCGAAAATTTATTGATGTTCACATTTTTCAAGGCTTGACCAGTTCTTTCTCTAAGCTAGTGTTTTTGGGACTGCTAAAACTTATTGTTGTTCACCATTAGATTCCATTCATCTAGGACGAACTAATTAATTGTACATCCCAGCCAATTAACGAGCTGAGTTCCACTTGGTTTGGAGACCATCTTCCCACAATCTTATTAACTTATCCCAGAGCGATTTCATCCTGTTTCAAACCTAGCACAGTATATGTTAATCCACAAGCTAAGCTTGTCGCTGTTGTGATAGACTCGTTTGTGCATGCTTTACTCCTTGAAGCTTTGAATGAAAGAAAAACACTGATAGATGTGCAGTAATATATATATATATATATATATATATACACACACACACACACACACACACACACACACAACCTACACACTAGCTACCGCTTCTCCAAGTTCCAAAATCAATTGTTCCATATAACCAACCACAATTCATGTTTCTGATATTATACATACGTTGATCGACATAAAAAAGGTGGCCATAGAAGATAGGCATGGAAAAAGATAGGCGTGGGAGGTATTGAGTAAATCTGCAAAGCGGTGTACAACTCCAAAACTAGATCAATTTGCTCATTTGGAAGCAGATCAAAGTTTTCAGGTTGTCTCCAATATTGGTGTATCTAGCTACTAGGAATCTTAAGAATATTTGATAGTAGGTGTTGAATACTGCATGTATACATCTACAAGTTTCTGAATGCATGTAACGCCTTAGCTGACTGTTAATTTTGCATGTACTTCTGTACATTTCGAAAATGAACTACTGCAAAGAAAACTTTGAAAATTGCTCAACTGATCATCGACATCAAAATTAAGGCTAGAGTTCATGATTCAAATTTATCTCAAACCAAATTGTGTCGAGTTTATTGCACGTGGTTAGTATAGTAAAGGCACTTCTACTAATCGGTACATATAGAAATCATGCACATAGAAGAGAAAGGTTGAGGCAGGCGGCGGCGGCTGCGACAACTCCGCAGAGAGAGACTGGTGGCACAGTGACGGTGAAGGAGGGATTTGGAATGTGCCAATATACAGGACGGTGCCAATATACGATAGTTTGGAATGTGCTTCGGAATGGGCCTTAGGCCTTTTAAAAGAGATGGGCCTCACAAGTGATAGTTTTTCTATTGACTGGTCCTGAAAATAAGTTGATTTGGTAGATTTTTAGGAATAGTTTTATTAAGTCAACCTCTCAACAGTTCAAAAGCTATTCGTCAAAAACAGTTCAAAAGCTGCACTGATTGCCTGTTCTGGCATGGTGAGTCACTACTGAGATGTTAGCGTGCATGTATACTTTCTCTACTACAATATCCATTTGTTGTCACATTTTAAATAAAATTATAATGGCCATCAAGCAATCGTACTTTAATTTGGATATATACTGGTCATCTCATATTTTCTCGGGGGTTCGGTCGGTTGGGAAATAATATATTACTGTACCATTTGCAGCCAGTCTTTGTCTTTTGCAGTGACCGACTGACGGTGGACCCGAATTGTCACAATGAGCCACACCAAGTTCATCTGTAGGGAAGTATATATAATTGCAATGATTAAAAAGAAAGAAAAACTGAAGCGTAACAACTCCTCCTGGGCCCTGCTGTAGCACGTTTGTTTATATATATATGTATATCACGCGGACACACATGCACACATACACCATCATCTCCCTAGCTATCTCAAAACACAAAAGCATGCATGCAGCCTCATCACGAGCTGCACTACCATATATCATCATATCTCTGCCAATATATGCGCATGTGTTACCAGATCTCCATCCTCAAGTACTGCAAAGTGAAGTGGGAATTGGGCCGAGGGCCGGCACTTGCGCAAGTAGGCCTAACGTGCGCGTATCAGGTAGCGAATGGTCTTAGCAGGTGCCTGCGTGCACGAGCGGGGCTACGGCCCGTGTAAGGAGTATATGACTCCCGAGACAGAGAGCAGAGGGATTCATTGAGAAATTTGTAAACCTAGCTCTCAAACTCGCTCCAGCACTCGTCTTCCCGGTCCCCTTCTCCACCTCTGCTATGCTGTTCATCTAAACTTGCCCCGATTTCTTCCCTTTCCCTTGCCTATTGCTAACATTTGGTATCAGAGACACCGATTTTAGATACGATCCGTTCGTGCGCACATACTCCATCGATTGATTTGGCAACGAATCTGGTTGGTTCGATCTGATCGCTAGCAGTGAGCTGCTGCTAGTGATTTGGAACGCCGTAATTCCAATCCACGCTTGAGTCGATTTGTGGGTGTGCTCGATCTGGATCTTCCCCATCCCCTAGCCCATGACCACTTCACCCGCCGCCAACATCGCCTCGGCATCATGAATCCGAAGACCCGCATCATCCTTGACGAGCTGAACAAGCGCTTCTTCGAGCATGACGTGAAATGGGATTCGCGATTCACGGATCAGGACGCCCGCCTATCGTGCCAGATCGGTGGTCTAGAGACGGCGTAGGCAGCCCGCATGGAGAAGCTGGAACACGTCACCTCCTCCCTCGACGAGTGGCGGCCGTCGATCGAAGGCATCGTTGACGACATCAAGCTCGAAGTATCCAAGACCAAGCTCGAAGTCTAAGATCTCCTGCAATTGGGAGCGTGCGATCCTGGACCAGCCGGCTACATCACCTGGCGTCTTCGCCGCCGCACCAGTTAATTTGTATCATTTACTTGAATTTTTTCATAAAAAGCAAATTTGAACCGCAGGTGAATGGAATAATAGAATTTAGCCATTTAAAAAATAATATTCATGCTTTTGAGTGTATTATGAGGCGCTATCTAGGAACGCACCCGAATTTTCGAACATCGTGTTCACGAAACATGGCCACCGACATGCGGGCGATTTGTTTTTAAATTCTATTAAATACAAACGAAGTCCGAAAATCACAAAAATTGCCAAGATGTCATGATATCGCATGTGGAGGCTATGATAAAAAATTAAGAATGTTTTCGAGGAAGTTGTGACGTACGTTGCTTAAAACCCAGACATCTCTACATGTGTTATCACAATATCACATGTGGCCATGTTTCGTGAACACGATGTTCAAAAAAAAATTCTTTGCCGAGTGCCACTCAGAGCGCACTCGGCAAAGAATTTTTTAAAAAAAAAAATCTTTGCCGAGTGCCACGCAGAGGGGTGCTCGGCAAAGAATTTTCGAAAAAAAATTCTTTGCCGAGTGCCACGCAGAGGGGCATTGGATAAATAATTTTTTAGGCAAAGAATTTTCAAAAAAAAATTCTTTGCCGAGTGCCCAGCGGTGGGGCACTCGGCAAAGTACCCGTTAACGTTATCTGCCCCGTCACAGCAACTTTTCTTTGCCGAGTGTTGTCGTGGCACTCGGCAAAGCCTTTGCCGAGTGCCCGACAAAAAACACTCGGCAAAGAGGTCTTTGCCGATGAATTTTTTGTCATGTACTCTTTGCCAAGTGCGGCACTCGGCAAAGCCTTTGCCGAGTGTATTTAGGGCTTTGCCGAGTGCCCTAGACACTCGGCAAAGCGCCTGATTCCTGTAGTGCTAATAACATCAAGCAATTCTCATAATTGGATAGATACTGGTCATCTCGTACTTGCCTGCTTCGGTCAGTTGTGGAATAACTGTACCATTTGGAGCTAGTGTTTGTCTTTTATTATGGTCATGGTGAACACGAATAGAGTATGCTTGCCCACACTGGAATAGTTGGAGGGGATCTCATAAATTGGGCCACACCAAGCTCTTCTGTAGAGAAGTATATATAATTGCATAGATGAAAAGGAAAGAAAAACTGAAGCGTAACTCCTGGGACCTGCTGTAGCATTTACATACATACACCACCATCTCCATATATAGCAATCTCGAAACACAAAAGCATGCTTGCAATGCAACCTCATCACTAGCTGTGCAGCACCATATATCATCTCTGCCAATGTATATAATTCCCATTGACGTTTTCACAATGCTGTGCCTGTGGGTCTAATTATATATGCTGCTTGACTGACATGGAAAATGTTGGTCACGGATGATAGGTGTTGGAGGTATCGAGGAAATATGTAAAGCAGTGTACAACTCTAGCTCAAAATGCTGGCCTCACACTTCTACGAAAGGCTCATGTTGCACCAATATTGGTGTACCTAACTACTAGGAATTTTAGAAGTTTGGAGAGAAAGCATTGAATATGGTACATGTCCAGGTTTCTGAATGCATGAAACGGCATAACTGACTCGTAGTTGTGTACGTACTTGTGTACATTTCAAAATGAACTTCCTGGAATAAAAGAAACTTTGAAAATTGCTCAACTGACGATCGAGATCAAAAGCTAGAATGATTCATATTTATCTCAAATCAAGGTGTGCACTTCATTTTATTGTGCGCAGTTAGTAAAGGCGCTGCTAACTAATGAGCACATATATATATACTTTAATTTCCATGAGAAATCATGTATTTCAGTAGTAGTAAGCATAATAAATACTAAGAGACACAAGCCAGGACGACGAGAGGCACGCATGAAAACGACCCTGCCGACAGCGGCGGTGCCCCGAAGTAGAGGCTGGGTTTTCTTTATCAGCCGAAATTTCCGTTCTATCCATGGGTCCCTACAGACAGCGGCGGCGCCCCGGAGATTTCTTTATCGATCAGCCGAAACTCATCGAAATTTCCATTCTATCTGTGGGGTCCGATACAATTAGATATCGGCCAAATTTTTTGGATTTTTCCTTCTCCCACACAGATGGTCCAAATTCACCCACGCCACAATCTCGCACTTATAATGTTTTATTCTTGTTTTTATCTGTGAACAAGTAATGTTTAATAGCTTATGAATATTTTCAAGTTAAATTCTAAGATTTTTTTCCAAAACCATTTGATTTTTTTGAATTTGGTCTGATATTTTTGATATATCATGTTTATTCTATTTATCCATGGACTCCGATAAATTTTGTTTATGATAATTAAAACCATGAGTAGAGGGGACCATTGTAGCCGTAGATTCCGGGGCCGAAGCCTCCAGGCCTGGCAGCGAACCAGCCATATCCCCCACCGCAGCATCACTTGTCGCCGGGGCCACTTGTCGTCGGCATCGGCAGCGCCCAAGGCACCTCCGCCGCAGGCAGGTACGGCTCACCACCGGGCATCAGCAGTGGGGACTTCTTTGAAGCCGTGGCGGCAGCAGTGGCAGACCCGCCGCTGGTGCCATCGGTGGGAGTGCAGGCTGGGTCGGGCCTGCAGGGAACACATTTTATATCAGTCAAAACTACATCAACAACATAGTGGCATAGTATATGGGCTCTGTATTGCCAGGGATCCAGCAGGAGTTTGATTTCCTGTTCTAACAGGCCCGCAAATCGTTTATTGATTCCCTGAACGCTGGAATGGTTAAAATGTGAAATCGATTAGCTCCATTTTGTAAGTTTGTTGTACTCTTTAACTCGTGAAGATCAATGAATAAAATATCTAGCCCATTTTGTAAGTTAGTAGTAGTAAAGAAATTGACAGCAAGCCTCCATGTATCTACAGTGTACTGCTACGCGTTTCATTTTCTGTGAAATGACTACACTGCAAACATTTGAGAGGTTGATTAATGCCATCTGGTTCCTTGCCACCTTTTATATTGTTCACAGTGACACCTCAGTTGCTGAGCTAGCTTCCACCAACCTCACCTACCACAAGAACACTGGGTATGTCAGAAGGTATCCCATCTCTAACGTACTAAACTGAAATAATCATCATATAATTCTTCTTTGTCCATATCCCAAACTTTCCGTTTACATCTCCTCCATATATATCCTTGTTAGACGCACCAACTTCCACATTCCACATCAAATTGTCCGCACCCTGGTACATGGTTCTCAGCACCATTGCTATTTGACCATGCGCCTCACCCCACACACTCAACAGCATTGTGGCATACCGTCTAGTTCGCATCGTATTTTCCTATAGTGCTATGCTAATGCAAGAAGCTGTGTCAATTATGAGAATGGGATTCGTCTGGAATTGCCTGTGTTCGACGCAGTTCCACAAATGTCTCTGTGCTTGATACAGTCACTCAATCAGTTTGCAAATGTCAGGCTGGACTCTGGTTCTGAACCTGATGAGCAAGACAAGGAACAGAGGGGTGCTGAAGACAGCAGCAACAACGACGTCAGCCCATGATGGCTACAGCCACCAGGCCCAGGCACCAGAACAAGCCTAACATGCGTCGTACTGGCTCAGAGTGGAGCCGCTGTATAGATGGATCGGGCGTGTGTTGTAAAGGAAGAACAAACCAATTGAGGATGACGCTCTAAACCTGTCTTCACCATTATATTGCTCAGTCTCGTCCTCTACTCCTTTCCCAAGCCTACTTCTCCTGTCCTCGCCATTGCTCAGTCTCGTCCTCTTGCTCGATCCTAGATTGTGCCCCACCTCATGGCCACTACACCCTTTTCCAGAATTCCTGCGGCGTCATGCACCCCAACATCAAGCTCGTGCTCGAGGAATTTGTCCACCGATTCAATGAGCATGATGCCAAGTGATAGCGGCACTTCACCAAGTTGGATCATGACAGTCTCACCAGCGACTCTGCTGTCGACAAGCGCCTTGTCTCCCTAGAGTCGACATGCATCGAGCTGGAGTCCCTCCGCGTCGCCCACGACCACGACAATGCCGAGTGCTGGTGTTGAAGGATTTAGGCTGCTCTACCTCTTTCATCAGTAAGTCTTTTGCAGCTCGATTGTCTGGCGTCACTTCTCTGCCATTATTGTCCAGCCAAGTGCAGGTTGATGGTGGCAGATTCCTTTAGAATCTGCATTTTCTCTGTCAGGTTCAATGGACAGTGGGTGACTGCGTCGTGCTCGTTCAGTTCAGACTTCACAGTTTAACCTTTGTCTGCGTATGATATCGTTGTTTTTTTTAGATAATGGAAAATACCCGACTTCAGCCTTCTTCGAAGAAGAAGCAACAGTCCAAACTTATTACAGTAGCACACACATAATTTAAACTTATTACAGATTCAGAACTAAAGTTCAAAATGGTAAATAAAGGACCATCCATGCGATGCGAAGAACTCCATGGCTCTCGATTCTAGTAGTTTGCAAGCGTCAAGAATCCGTTCCTTGTCGGCATGGATTGGTTGGAGTTATTCAGTGCAATGCAGGTTCACTAGCGTGATAAATCAGTGGTCATTCCATACAATGGGCGACGCACTGTCTTGCAGGGTGTGGGATCAGATCCACTGCCCCAGCTGTTCCTCCAAGTCTGTTCATTGTCTGATCAAGCCTCTGCTGTTAAGCCGCAGCTGCAGCCACTGACTCTAGCCGCTATTCAGGGGCTAATCGACCAATTTGCTAGTGTGTTTGAAGCACCCACAACCTTACCGCCATCGAGGGCTTGCAATCACATTCCATTGATTCCCGACGCTATCCACCCGTATCGTTACCCCTCACTCTCAAAGACGAAATTGAATGCCAAGTCAATGAGATGTTGGATCAAGGCATTAGTCAGCCTAGCTCCAATCCGTATTCCTCGCTAGTTCTGTTGGTCCACAAAAAGGATGGCACTGGAACCTGTTAGGTTGATCTCCACCGAGTTGGCCCAATGGCCAACTTGGGCCTTTGATCCGTGCCCTGATTGGGGGTGCCCAACCCTACATAGTTGGTGGGGCCCCGTCGCACTGCGCTATATAAAGAGGTGGGGGCCGGCAGTTCACAGAACGAGGTTGATCGCAGCCACAGTACCCCACCGACAGAAACCCTACCAATCAAGGGAGTGCAGCCAGCGGCAGGAAGCTCCATCGCCACCGTCCATGACGCCCACACCGAGCCACTCTTCACAGCGCCAACGGACTTTACCGACCTCACCACCGACTCCATGGCGGACTCCTCCTCCACCAAGGCCTCCGATGGTCAGTAACACCTCCCCACTCTCCTCCTCTCTCTCTGGATCTCTCAGTTGTTCTCGTTTATCCCATATGCATGTGTATATACCCACTGATCTACACATAGGTGATCCTAAGGTTCTAACAGAACCTACAGGCTTTGTGTCGAATTCTGCCAACTCAATGCTGTCACTGCAGAGGGCAAGTTTCCCATGTCAGTGTTTGATAAGTAAAGATCCATCCTTTGGACAGGGAGATATCCATTGCACTTGACTCCAAACTTTGGGAAAGCAAACTCTTATCCGCTCTTTACCCTCATCTGTGTTACAGAGCCAAAGACAGCTAACACAGTCTTTTGCAATCCACAGTAAATCATATCAACTGCCCTGTGCTCAGGCCCGTCTCAGGGGGGAGGGCAGCAAGTGCGACGGCCGGGGGCCCATGGTGTTTGGGGGCCCATGAGTATACCCCTATATAGTACATGTATTCCGGCCCAATGGCTCATACGGTCGCTCTTTAGGTCCATTTGATAGCTTAGGTGCTCGCTAGTCGTTTCTATTCACGTGGCGTGCGTGACTGCGTGAGTCGTGCAGGGAGTCGGCGAGTCACGACCCTTCCAATTCGCGATCACGATCGCGAGTCGGGGCTTGGCTTCGTGGCCGCTGGCCGGTGATGGCGTGCTGCTGCAGGCAACGGCCGCGACCTCTGTGGGCTGCGGGCGTGAATCCTTTCTCCGCGGCCTCTGTGATCCATTGTATCTCTGGACCGGCCAGCGGACAGCGGTAAATAACTGCAGTCCAGAGTTCATTAGTTCAGTTTATCAGTTATAAGGATAGGGCTTGGCGTGGCCGTGATGGTCTGCACTTGCAGAGTTGCAGACTGTTTGATCTAATTAACTAAATTTCTAAATTCTAATTCAATATATTTTTTGAACATGTTAGATGTTGCCAAAAAACCATTTTTCTAGTGTTCAGAAAAGGAAAAAAAAGAAAACTATTTGCAGCCAGTCTGTCTTCTGTAGTGATGGTGGACACGAACTGAATACGCTTGCCCACATCGTATTGGGCTGGCTAGAGATCACATAATGAGCCACACAAAGCTCATCTGCGTAGACAAGTATATATAATGACCGTGATGAAAAGGAAAGAAACACTGAAACGTAGCACCCCCTCAGTGGTCCTCCTACAGCATGTATATATATACATACACCACCATCGCTGCCCTAAGTCCCTCAAAACACAAAAGCATGCATATACAACCACATCACGAACTGCACCACCATATATCATCGTATCTCTGCCAATATTTGTAGTTCCCCCTGATTGTTTTCACAAAGCCGTGTATATGTTGCTTGATTGACATGTAAAATGTTGGTAATGGATGATACGCTTGGTAGGTATCGAGGAAATCTGTAAACCGGTAACCGCCGCAGCTCCCTTCCTCCCTCCCCCGTTCCTCCACCACCCCTCCTCGCACCACGCTACTCCGGCGGGTCGGCCGGCCACGGCAGGGCGGATCCGCCTCCCCCGGTGCCGGATCTGTTCTCCATGGCGGCAGGCGCCCCCCCTTCAACGTGGCTCCTCCTGGTCCGGCAGCCGGCGTGCGCGCAGGGGCACACGTGGGACTGCTCCGGGCGCCCTCCCCTACTTCCTAGGCGACTAGGCTGGCCGGCGTGGCCAGATCCACCCTCCCTGGGTCTAGATCTGCCCACCCCCTTGGCTGGTGGCGGCCTCCTCCGGTCCTCCCCTTGCTGCGGCATTGCCTCCCCTAGGCTTCGTGGCACGCGGGGGTGACTGCCGGGCTTCCCCCCTACCTCTAGCCGGATGCTGGGGCCGGATCTGCCCTACCGTGCTCGTTGCGGTCGACTCGTCCGACCGGCCGGAGTCTGGGCGCCAGTGGCCTCCTTGCACTACTGGAAACTAAAATATTCCTGTCAGCATTGGAGCAACCGACAGAGAAACTATAATTATCCTGTCGGTTATCATAATACACACAGAAAAACACAAAAAAGCGACAGGAAAATTACAATTTTTCAGTGTGTTGCTCTATTTTTCTATCGGTCGCTCGTAGCACCGACAGAGAAATCTTATTTGAGGTGCGCCTGGATTGAAAACCGGTAGCCAACCTGTGCCTGGGCCACGGTGGCCTTTCTGCCAGGCACAAAAGATGGTGTGCTTAGCCCGCACGCATATATAACACGGCATCTAACCCTAGCCGTGCTACACCTCACTCGCTGCTCGATTCATCCAGCCGCCGCTGCCCTGCCTCTCGCCGCGGCGTCGCTGCTCCTGTCACTCCTCCGGTGGGGGCGAGGTTTGGATCCAGGCAGCAAACGGCCGGGCCTGGAAGGCGACGGCGGCGGCACATGGTCTGGATCTGGATGAGGCCATGGCGGCGAGCTTGCTATCCACGACTGTGAACTCGCCGGGTCACACAACCACCGCGAGGCCGTGGCAGCACGTTTCCGGCCTGCCTGCGGCAGCGGCGGCGGCGGCACTGTAGATCCGGTCCACTACATGGTCGATCTGGCACTGGTGCAGACCCCTTGGCCAAAATCGCAAGGCACCCAATCATGTGTGTTGTTGGTGCAGCATCGTTTTTCAGTTCATGTATTCATGTACCAGATCCTATCTGGTTATTGCATGGTTTGTCTTCCTGCAGATCCTTAATCCTGTGCCAACACATGTACGTGGGGAGGATGAGGGATGAACGCAAGCATTTGCACATGGTGGGCATCAAGTCAAGGACAAGGTGCTGCTCTTCGGCGGTCAAGGATAAGGTGCCGCAAAAAATATTTTTCTTGCTTTCAGTTCGTTGCTTTCAGAGATTAGGTTCTGTAGAAATTTGATGAATAGATAGATAGGTTAATGGATTTAAATGTATAGAATGCCAGGAATTTTGCAAGACCATTATCATGCAGTTTAATATATTTTGATGCTAAGAATATATGCTCATGACTTGTTTCTATTTGTTTCTGTTGTAGCAGTTTTGCAGGAGCAGCAGCAGTTCAGCAGGAGAAGCAAGTTTATTGACAGTAAGTTCAGGTGAAGTTTCTGCTGTTTCAATTTTAGTTTACCAGCAGCAGTTCGGTGTGGCTTATTGGTGTGTTACTGGATGTCTTAAGTACTTAAGTAGTGAAGTCTGGAATACTAAAAGCTTATTGGTGTGTTACTGGATGGCTTAAGCACTTAAGTAGTGAAGTCTGGAATACTAAAAGTCTAAAACTAAAAGTAAGGTGTGTGAGATCTATCGAGTGTATGTAGGGACATATTATTGTTTTCAATGCTTTAGGTACACATGCAAATCCGTGGTAATACAATTAAGAATGCTACTGACTAGCTCCTAAGTGGATTATTACAGGACTTAGTATAATAGTTTCTGGATTTTGATTCTTACTAAAGTGAATATATCATTGTAACATTGAAGAGAGATGTCTCTTATAGCTAGCTAAGTGCCTTGTGTGAAAGTCTCACATGTGAGTATATCTTATTGGGAAGTAGATCTGAAAGTGAATACATTTTTAAGCAGTATGTTGTGTGCTGTGCAGAACATTAGAGCTATGTCTCAGCTGGGAGCAATTCCTTATCAGTGGCAGCAGATTGATGCTCGAGCGCACACCCTGCCAAGCTCCAGGTTAGACTTGAGCTGATCACTGCTGAATTATTTTATCTACGCACTGTATAGAAATATATGTAGTGGGATATATTGTTAGAAAGTGCATATTGGAAGTTGCTTGTTTGGCATCTGCTGTAGGTCTAGTCAAAGTGTGGAACTGAAACTGTGCAGATTTTCCTATCCTCATTTTTTGCCTTTTGGTGCTCCAGTATGTGTGCATAGTGCCATAGTTCCCCGGGAAAAAGATTAATATGGGGATGTCAACGATTTTTGTGAATAGATACTCACCTGCTATTATTAATTATAATTATTCCAGTATGGTTCCAGTATGTATGAATAAATGGTCATTTGCTGTCCGAAAATTTTCATTTCCATCAGGGAAGCAGATCAGCAGGACCTGGCAATCAGTTTATTCCTAGACTGAAGGGCTTCGCTACATAGAAATTCAGTGGGCAGCTTGTGTTCTCATTTTTTTGATATACAGAGTGAATGTTCTTTATACTTCTACAGGTTTTGTTCAACAATGATGAAACCTTGCTCAAGTTTTCTTTATACTTCTGTAGGTTTTGTTCAAACAAGGATGAACCTTGCAAAGACGGGCCGTACAATATAGGCGAACTCAGTGGCGTGAAGATTCAATACTTTTTTATAGATTAGAGTAGATTATTACCGTTTTGAGGCAAAGTTGGTTTGTGCCAATTTACTTATGATATCTGTAACTGTTGGTACCATATTTGAACTTGATAATTTATCAACATGGATTGATTGTTCTATACTTGTCATTTGAAGAATCTAGCCATGTGTGCCTTGTACAATATGATCACTTCATTGAATTTTCATGAAATATAAATGATTCAAGTTAAATTTGAGATTATTCTGTGGATTTAAATATATATGAACCGGTAGAAATGGAAGGTCTTTTCTCTGTCGGTTCATTTACATTTTCCTATCGGTCATATGGGCTTCTTGACCTGGTGGCTTGGAATTTTCCCGTCGGTGGCTCACAATTATTCTATCAGCGCAAGTACCGACAGAGAAAATGGTCAACCGACAAAAAAAATCTATTTCTCTATCACTTTATTTCCGACGGTGTTTTCTTGTCGGTAAACCAACAGGAAAATTGATTTTCTATTTTCCCTGTCAGTTATCGGCATTTCTCTGTCAGTTTCTCACCGACAGGGAAATTCGAGTTTCCAGTAGTGTTGGCTGACGCCGACACTGCTGCTGCAGTTGTTGGATGTGCCGCAAGTGGCCTGCTCCTAAGGGATGAACATTATTTGGGTGAAAACCCTGCCCGGTCCTCCGGGCTGGCGGTGGTGGCACAGTCGTGCCATTTACCTTCTTGGAGGTTTCGTCGAAGTCTTTGTTCGTCATCGGGGCAAGCTGTGCTTGAAAGACCTACTCACGGCTTCCAGCGTTGTTGGCATCTGCAGATGTCAAGTCCCTTCCTGAAGGCATCACTGAAGCACTAGTGCAGTTATCTCTCGTTGCTCTCGCTAGAGTCGCTCCTTTCTATGTTGTGCCTGTGCGCGCTTCAAGTTCATCTTCGCAAGGATCTGTCTAGCATGGTTGATGTTGTTGTCGTCCATTTGGTCGTTCGCAGTGGATACATTGCCGCTAGCACTATTCTTTGACGGATGCTTTAGCATCGTTGCTGTTTGGATGGATGCTTTGCCGCCACGTCGCTTCAGGTGCCTCCCCTCATCAGCAGAAGGTGTGATGGCCCCCCTGGATACTTGGCGGATGCTTTGCCGCCGTGGTTGCTCGGACGGATGCTTGGCTGCCATGGTTCCTGCTGTGGTGGATGCTTTGCCGCCGTGGTCTCGTCTCTTCTTGGTGGATGCTTTGCCACCGCGGCTTCGTCTACTATGTTGGCAGCGTTGCAATGATGTATATTTTTTCCTTGTAGGTCCAGTTGGTTAGGTATTTGGTGGAGAGTCTCTCCTTACCGCCTTTCTTTCTGTTCTATTGTCGTTCGGTTTCCTAACCACTTTCTCTGTGGTTCTGTAACCTGCACTATGGGATCTTTCGGGATCTCATAGCTGCGTCGTGTTTGCCATTCTTTCAACTCTTCCCACTTCTACTTAATGAAGTACGTGCTAATGCACGCTTTTGACAAAAAAAGCTACTAGGATTTTTTAAGAATCTCTGAGAGTAAGCTTTTGATGTAGCTTGGTACTAGCAATGTGTAGGTACTTGTGTACATTTCAAAAACGAGCTTCCCCAACTAAAAAGGAACTCTAAAAATTGCTCAACTGATGATCGACATCAAAAGCTAGCACTATGCCAAAAAAGCTTATCAGTGACGTTGCAATTCGTGACTCAGAAACAAAACGCGTCACTAATAATCTATCCGTGACGCGGGTTGACGAGACGCGTCACTGACTAGCTATTGCCCATGCCCCAGGAACAAGACGCGTCACTAATAACATCGTATCAGTGACTCTTGAATAGAACACGCGTCACTGATAAAATTTGTGACGTGTATTTGTGTGGTGCGTCACAGATATATGGACGTATTGGTGACGCTGGTGAATAAGACACGTCACTGATAAGGAATGTGACACGTTATTCCTAGACGCGTCACTGATATAAAATCATATTTGTGACGTTTCTCGACAAAACGCGTCACAGATATTAGATGTGACACATGTTCTATAGACGCGTCACTGATTTGTGGTGATATCTGTGACTCATTTTCTTGAGCCGCGTCACAAATCATCTGGCCAGAAAATATCAGATCGAATCGTTGTTTCTCCCCGTGCTCGCGAGAACTAGGCCGGGGCATCGCGATTCCGTCGATTTGACCCGTCCCCCGCCATGTCCAGCGCCGCAGCCCACCTGCCTAGCGCCGCAGCGCCGATTTGAGCCATCTTGCCCAGCATCGAAGTGCCCCAGGCCTCAGCCGGACTCACCACCGGCCCAAGGCATCCGTGCGCACCGTACAGCTCCGGCCTCGTGGCCCCGCACCCTCCGCCGCATTGTTACTATGCTAGGAGCAACATTGATCTTATATATTGTAAATGTACCAAGTTTTATTTTTGACCAAAGCTCTATCTTAACACAGGAATTTGAAGTCTTGACGGCGCCCATCGACATGCTTGTGATTAGAGAACAGCTGGCCAAGTTCTTAGTGGAACAGGTCATCAAGAAGAATGGAGAGTTCCATCATCACCACTTTTGTGTGTGTTTGCTATTATCATTCTGGGTCCCAGTGATGTTTATATGGATTTAGAACAAGTTATGATGGATTTTAAAGTTGTGAACAATTGATATAAATGTGAATCTGTGAACATGTTATATATTAATGGCTTTCATAAATATATATATTTGTGAACTATTTGAGGAGCTTCTGGTGTGAAACTGTTATATATATATATATATATATATATATATATATATATATATATATATATATATATATATATATATATATATATATATATATATATATATATATATATATATATATATATATATATATATATATATATATATATATATATATATATATATATATATATATATGTGTGTGTGTGTGTGTGTGTGTGTGTGTGATTCTGATGAAATTGTGACGTCACTATATCGTTAGCACGCGTCACTAGTTATATTCTATCAGTGACACGCATTCTCAATTCGCGTCACTCATATAGCCTTATTAGTGACGCGTGTAGTGAATTCGCGTCACCCTTTGTTTCTTATCAGGGACACGTGTTACCGTTATCCATGACGCGTGTTCTAAACCAACATCACTCTTTTTGTCTTATCAATGACGCGTGTTACCATTATTCGTGACGCGTGTTCTAAACCCGCGTCACCCTTTCTTTCTTATCAGTGACGCATATTACCGTTATCCATGACACGTGTTGTAAATACGCGTCACAGAATTTTTTCTTATCAGTGACGTGTACCCTTATCTGTGACGCAAAAACAATGACGCGTGTTTTACGCGTCACTGAAGACCCTCTAGACGCGTCACAGATAGCGTTTTCTGGCATAGTGTAGTACGATTCATATTTACCTCAAACCAATTCAGGTGTCCAGTTTATTTTATTGCGCCCGGATAGTATAGTAAAAGCGGCACTGCTACAGATCTCGGTATATATATATATATATATACCTTAATTTCCGTATAAAATCATGCATACATATCACTATTTAGTAGCAGTAGTAAGAATAATAAAAGCTAAGCAAACATGGCTGCAGAGATACAAGCCAACACGATAGGCAGCACAACGTTGGTTACGCGTCGCCCTAGTAGAGGGGGCCATTGTAGCCGTTGGGCTCTCGGGCCAAAGCCATCCGTATCCTCCGCCGCCGCCGCAGACTCGTGCCGTGGCCGCAGAACCCAATGCCCTCGTTGCTACCGAAACCAAGGTTGGCCCCGCTGGGCACCTCATCGGGCGTCGGCACTGGCTGCGCCGATATCACCTCATCCGCGTTCAAGTATGGTTTGCCACCGCCGGGCGTCGGCAATGGGAACTTTGACGCCATGGCAGCAGCAGTTGCGGTTTCAGATGCCCTCATTGGTGTCGCTAGTGGGACGACCGCGGTGGACGAGGACAACAATGCAGACAGCATGGTTGGGCCTGCAGGCAGCGCGGGGCTCTGTTGGAATATGATCCGAATTCTAATGTGAATCTTGTGGGGACGCCTGGAGGGCCCACGGTTCGGTTATATTTATTAGCGGATTTGTTTCCGTATTTGACTGCAGTCCGTCCGTCTTATAAATATATCTTGTAAGCCGCACAGGAAGAGTTGAGATGACCCATTGTATTCCCTACGTTCTATAAACTCTCCTCATATAGTGAAGATCGCCGGTTGGCGTCCATAGTTTTTTTCCCGCAAGGATTTTCCACGTAAAAATTTGTGTCTCGTGTTCGATCTATTATTGCATTATTTGCTAATAACAGGCTCGCTCGTGGCAGCATCCAATGCAGATGATGGGTGACAATGGGGTTTGTGGATGAGATACATGGTTGGAGCTCATGCCGCGCGCAGATTTGGTGAGGAGCGATGGTGGCACGTGGATCCAGCGAGGAGCAGCGGTTGTGCACCCGTCGAGCAACGGTGCAGTGTGTCAATGGGCTCGCAGGGCGTCGTGGATGGGCTCAGTGGCACCATTGATGGGCTCAGAAGTTTTTTTTATTTAATAATAAAGGCGGGCATTATGTCCGTCTCAGTAAATCAGGATTTACTGATGAGACGCGGTGACGGCAAGCCAGCCTGGCTCCGTTATTGCTTTTTGAACGCCTCAGATATGAGAGACCTCGAGAGCTCTCTTTTTTTTTATTTGTCACATCTGGTTCGTTACACAAACCGGCAGTGGAGCATTATCATTGCCCGTTTATGTAATGAGCTGGCCTTGATAAACAACACCACCAGCAGTGATTTACCACCTACTAAGCACACAACTAGTGGTGATGGCGTTTTTGGAACTAGCGTGATAATGTTAGCGTACTAGCTAGTGAATATCATGTGAAAATGATTGTAAAAACACAAGCTGTCGAGAGACAGCACCCCAGGGCCAGCACGGACCCGAAGTACATGGGGCCATTGTACCCTAGGTTACCCGCCGGATGTTCCCACCAACTGTCATCTACCTGACCCAATACATCAAATATATATACTCATCGCGGCTGAACTTCATCTAGCTTTATATATATGTTTCTTGCAGCCAATCTGTCTTTTTATTGTGTTCATGGTGGTCCCAAATATGCTTGTCCAACATGCCACATTGGGCTGGCTGGAGATCCCATAATGAGCTACACCAAATTCCCCCGTAGAAGTAGTTGCAGCGGCGAAGAAAGAAAAACTAAAGAGTAACTCCTCCAGGGTCCTGCTGACCCATGTATATACATACATGGCCATCTCCCTATCTTAATCACTAGCTGCACCACCATCTTCTCTGCCAACATAGTGCGCCACCCACCCCCACCCCCACCCCCCACTCCAACTCACCCCATGCATCGTTTTCACAATTTCGTGCCTCCCAAATTAAATATGTTGCTTGGCAGGGAAAATGTTGCTCATGGATGATATGTAGGCATGGGAGGTATCCAGGAAATCTGCAAAACGGTGTATACCACTAGAACTAGCTCAATTTTGTGTCATTGCCGTCTGTCAAGATGGTTAAATTGTTCTAATATTGGTCTACCTAGCTAGGAAGTTTATGAGTATTTGAGAGTAAGTGTTGAATAATGTGTATATGTACAAGTTTCTGAATACATGAAATGTCGTCATAACTGACTACATTCCGTACGTACTTGTATACATTTCAGAAATGAACTTCCTCAAAATTGCTCAACAATACTCATCGATCGATGACAGCAAAACCTAAGCATGATTCATATTTATCTCAAACCAAATTGTGTGTCCACGTTATTGCGCATGATAGGTATAGGAAAGGGGCTGCTACTGATCGGTAAGACATCACGCATATGAGTAATTTAGTACGGGTACTAAAAATGATAAGAATTATTTTATGGTGGTTGAGAAAGTACCACGGTACTTTCATTTTTTCTATTTTCTATTCATTTAATTGAGAAAGATTATTTACAAAATTTGATTTTTATTATTAGGGATATGGTAATTATTTGCAACATGCTCTGCCGACCAATTCTGCCGTCGCTCGGCGGCATCGCCGCGCTGACGCTGGTAGATGTGTCAGCGCGCTCACCGTCAGCAACCCGGCGATGCTCGCATAGTGCAAGCAGCTTGGCCTCGTCATCCTCAGCCACAACCGTCTGTCAGGGGCGGTTCCAGACTGGCTGGGCTGGCTGCCGCAGATCGGCGGCTGACGCGCGCTCTCCAGCAACGAGTTCGCCGGAACAATCCCGGTGCAGCTCATCAACTGCTCAATCTCTTAAAGCTCTCGTTCGATAACGGTCAAGAATGGCAAGGTAAAGCTCTCGCTCGACAATGGTCAAGAACGGCAAGGGCCGGGCTGCGGCGGCCGCCTGCGCAGAGTGACGGGATCATGGCAAGGTCAAGAATCTAGTGGCCTGCAAGCTCGGCCTAGCGTTCCTTCTGCTCGTGTGTCCCTTAGCTTCCGTTCAGCTCCCAGTACTGCTGGTACGGCATTGCCTAGACCGAATTCCGAGAGTGCGAACTCGCCTTGCCTTGCCGGAGTTGAACAAGAGGCACAACTCGATCTTCCTTACAGACTTGCAGGAGCCAGGAGAGGGGTGTGGCCAGCGCAGCATCAGCACCGGTGCCCGTGTGCAGGAACGCCAAGCTTATTGTTGGAGCGGCGCGAGGCCACGGCTCCTCGGCTGCCCTGTGCTGTGGCCTCCGGGGATGCGTGAGCGGTCCGGCGGAGACGGCCGCAGGTCCAGCAATGAACCGGATGGCAAATTCCAGTTTAACCCTCAAGGAAGATTACGGAATGACTTAACAAAATAATAAAAATCTGAATGTGGCTCACCTATTTTAGTACTCGTCCCACTAATTTTAGTATCATCCCTACTTATTGAGTACTTTCACATTGATACCTCCTATTTTATCACGGTTTGATTTCTCCCAATGGATGGTCCATATTTTTTCCAGCCATTATAAAATTTCTCAAATAATAAATACTAAGCAAACATGGCTGTAGAAACACAAGCTACCAGGAGAGGCAGCACGGCATTGGTGACGCATCCAAACGACCCTGACGCTGCCGACGCCGCCCCACATGCAGTAGTCAGTAGAGCGGGCCACTATAGCCATAGGTTCCGGGTCTGAAGTCGCCAGGCCCGCCGAACCAACCATATCTTCCGGGGCTGCCGCAGCACTCGTCGCTGGGGCAACCGAACCCGAGGCCACCGACTGCGGAATCATTTCTAGGGATGGTAGGCTTTAGATACCCCGCCTAAAGTGTGATTAATAGAGAGATGGTTATCTTTTGTTAACTACCCCGAAAATAGGTAGATTTTTTGCAGTGATTTCGTGAAGTCAACCGTGCAGTGGTTCCAAAGCTGCTGTGCAACAAACATTTCTTGAGATGGTTTACTAAGCTACATGAATAGTCCCTGCAAAAGCTGTAAAAATTATTGGTGTAGTAGTGATTTTGTAAGCAATTCCGAATACTGATTTAGATGATATAAGATACATGATAACAAATTGTTGAAAATTTGTTGATGTCCACATTTTTTAATGCTTGACCTGTTCTTTCTCTAGGCTAGTGTTTTTGTGACTGCTAAATTTTATTGTTAGTCGCCATTAGTTTGTATATATGCATCCAGTACGAAGTCCAGCGTACAGCCGAGCCAAATAATAACCAGCTGAGGTCCACTTGGTTTGGAGGACCATCCTCCCACAATCTTATTAATCGGTAGCAGAGCGATTCATCTTGTTTCAAACCTAGTGACAGTACATGTTGATCCACAAGCCAAGCTTCAAGCTGTTGTGAACGTATATATATACTCTTCTGTGCATGCTTTACGCCTTGAAACTTTGAATAATGAAAGTCAAAAACTGATAGATGTGTAGTAATTAATTTCTTTTCATGCCCTGTCCTCCATGCATGTCTATATATACGACGTACACTAGCTACCACCTCTCCAAGTTTCCAAAATCAACCCTCTATATGACCAACCAAAATGCATGCAGGTCTCTGATATTTTCCATATGCTGCTCGACATAAAAAAAGTGGTCATAGAAGATATGCATGGGAGGTATCGAGGAAATCTGTGTAACTAGCGGTGTACCCAACTTTTCGAAACTGAACGCTGGCCCTGCAGTTGCTCAAACCGCTCAGGTTGTGCCCAACTTTTCGAAACTGAACTTACTCTCAGAAGGAAACTCTTTTGAAAATTATTGGGTTTAGTCTCACATCGATAATTGATGTTGGGAGAGCACAACATATAAGGTGGGGGCAACCCTCACCTATTAGACTAGTCTTTTGGGCTGAGTTAGGCCCAAGGCCTGGGCATGTTGTGGGCTACGGTGGACCTAGGCCCGAGGGGCGCCAGCTCAGGGGTATAGCGAGCCGAGCCGGATTCCGCAGCGCACTCTAATTGTGTGTTTGGATTGAGGGATGGACTGGGATATCCCGGGTCCGACCTAGATGAGCTGCTGCTGGGTTTTGGGGGTCGCGGCTTGAACTGGGACGGACCCGGATGGAATATACCCTCAAGATTGCGGGTTCCCCAGGTCCCTCCAAATCGGAGGAATCATCTCGACCCAGATGGACGCCATGTTCCTTCGTTCGTGAGCACGGCGCACGGGCTACTCGAGGGGCTTCTCCATCACTGGCGTGGGGTGACCTCGAGCCCCGGCCATGGCGGCGCGGGCAAGTTCGTGGCGGCCCCACCCCCATCACCGGTGGCCCTCGCGGCGGCCCTGCCCCATTCCTGGTAGGCAGCGGCCTACGTCGGGCCCTGTCCCGTCCCCAGTGGTGCTCGGGCTCGGGCAGCGGCCTGCGTCCGTCTTGGGAAGGTGGTGAGCTCAGGCTCAGGCAGCGGCCTGCGTTGGGCAAGGTGGTGGCGGCGCCGGGGATGGGCGAGCTCTGCGGTGCTTCTATCAGACAAGAGGGGAAGAAGAGGGTTGGCTGACAGCTGGGTCCCAATTGTAACACCAGTACACGGTGTTAAGAAAGTCATCCATTCCAATCCATCCAATCCCTCATACCAAACAACAAATTGGAATAGCTCCATCCCCCTAACCAAACACGAACTGGGTTCATCCTATCCCAAAAAATTGTGGTGAGTATGGTGCCGCCCTCTCATGAATTATTCCGTGCATAGTGCAGAACTCAGAAAATTAATTAGAAAAATACTCTCCCCCGCGATCAGACCGCAAACGTTTGATTTTCTTCTCAAGTTGATTCTCTACTTCAGCTTTATAGATTTTAAAATAATGTAATACTTCATCTTTAGTTTTCGTTAGATACACATAACAAAATCGAGTACAATCATCTATAAAGGTAATAAAGTATCTTCTTATCACCTTTGGTCAATATTCCATTCATCTCATATATATCAGAATGAATTAAATCAAGAGGTGCTAACTCCCTCGCCACAGTAGCCTCGTGAGACTTACGAGGTTGTTTTGCTTCAACACACACATGGCACTTTGAACTTTTGACCACATCAAATTTAGGAATTAAATTTAAACCAGCTAAGCAGGACATGCAACCAAAATTACAATGACATAATCTTGAATGCCAAATATTTGTTTCAACATTACCAACCACATGGTTCACAGATTTAGAACAAGTATCAACCAAGCACAAGTGGAACAAGCCTCCGCTCTCATAGCCTTTACTAACAAATGTTCCAAACTTAGAAATGACACACTTATTAGATTCAAACACTAGTTTATGACCATCACGACACAATAAGGAGCCACTAATCAAGTTCTTCCTTATTGAGGGGACATGATGCACGTTCTTGAGCTGCACGGTCTTTCCCGAAGTGAGCTTCAGATCGACCGTACCAACACCACGAACAGCCGCACGCGCCCCGTTCCCCATCAACAAGGAGCCAACCCGCACTGCCTGGTAGAAAGAAAACAAGGAAATATCAGCACACACATAAATATTAGCACCGGTATCAACCTACCAATCAGGTGAATAACAAACTGAAAAAGCAGAAGGTAATAAATTACCATACTCAGGTGTAGCTGCCTCAGTCTCAACGGTGTTAGCTAATTTCTGTGGAGGAGGAGGCTTCCACTTAGCCTCAGGACACTCCGTTGAGAAATGTCCAGTCTTCCCACAGGTGAAACAGTTCATCTTTTCCTTGTTCATCATCTTCTTACCCTTTTTGAAAGGAGTGGTGGGCTTTTGCTTAAACTTTTGCTAAAATTTCTTCTTCTATGGTTTGGGACGGTTCTTTTGCACCACATGTGCGCTAGAACTCCTCTCAGTGACTTTCTTGCCTTTGACATCTTTTGCTCTAGCCTTGTCTTCAACATCTAGAATCCCAACAAGTTCAGCAGTACTGAACTCTTGCCTCTTGTGTTTCACAAAAGTGACAAAATCAGTCCAAGATTGTGGCAGCTTTGCAATCATGTAGTCTGCCAGAAACTTGTCAGGAAGAGCACACCCAAATAGCTCAAGTTCCTTCACCAGTGCCTGTATTTAATGAGCTTGTTCGACTACAGGACGATTCTCAACCATCCGGTAATCATGGAACTCCTCTAAGACGTACAGCTCAGAACTGCCGAGGGCCATAAGGTAGGCCCTCGGCAAAGACCCTCTTTGCTGAGGACCATAATGTAGGCCCTCGGCAAGACCCTCTTTGCCGAGGGTCTACATTATGGCACTCGGCAAAGAGATTTTTTAAAATATATTTTGAGGCACTAAACGAATTCAAATGAAAAAGTTGTCAACTACAAAGTTTCGTAACTTTTCGAGATCTACAACTTTCGTTTAGAGTGTTTCTCCATCAGAGGTTTTTTTCAAAATTTCAAAGTTTAAATTTTAAACCTAAGACGCAATTATCGGCAATCAGATGCTTTCAAATGAAGTTGTCAACTACAAAGTTTCATAACTTTTCGAGATCTACAACTTTCGTTTAGAGTGTTTTTCCATCCAAGACTTTTTTAAAATTTGAAATTTGAAATTTGAAATTTCAAACTTTAAATATAAATATCCTCAATTATATGCTTTAAAATGAAAAAGTTGTCAACTATAAAGTTTCATAACTTTTCAAGATCTACAACTTTCGTTTAGATTATTTTTTCCATCCGAGACTTTTTGAAAAATCTCTTTACCGAGGGCCTACATTATGGCCCTCGGCAAAGAGATTTTTCAAAATACATTTTGATGCACTAAATTAACTCAAATGAAAAAGTTTTCAACTACAACATTTTATAACTTCTCAAGATCTACAAACTTTATTTTGGTTGTTTGGTCATTTGTTCAACCGACGTGGTGGTTCTAACATATTTCACAATCCTTATATATCATCTCTAATAGTTTCATGAAACTTATTAGAGAGATGTAGATTTTGTGAACAATATTACTATTGATTTGTTAAATGAAGAAATGACCAATATTTACTTTGTAGATCTTAAAAAGTTAGATAATTTTATAGTAGAAAACTTTTTTATTTGAGTTAATTTAGTGTCTCAAAATATATTTTGAAAAATCTCTTTGCCGAGGGTCATTAGGTAAGCCCTCGGCAAAGACTCTTTGCCTAGGGCCAATAGGGAGGCCCTCGGGAAAGATTTTTTTTTGCCGAGGGCTATTTCTTTGCCGAGGGCTCCTTGGGCCGGCCCTCGGCAAAGAGGGTCTTTGCCGAGTACCTGATATTTAGCCCTCGGCAAAGCCGGAAGCCCTCGGCAAAGGCTGTGTTTCCAGTAGTGCAAAAGACGACCAACACAGTGTTTTGCAATCTATAGCCAGTCATATCAACACGAGTCGAAGCACAATTGCAATAATAAGTGAAAACTATAGGGTCGCAACTAGAGTGACAACGACGAAAAGTTACTACTGATATGTGAAAACTAAGAGCATGCATGCTATACTACTTTTTCTTGTACAATATGCATTTGTTGTCAAATTTTAAGTGAAATTATAATTGCGAACCTAATAACATCAAGCAATCGCATACTCTCATATCTTTGCAGTGATGGTGGACACGAATTGAATATGCTTGCCCACATTAGGCTGGCTGGAGATCTTATAATGAGCCACAGCAAGCTCCTGGGTAGAAGAAGTATATAATAACTTTGTAGTGACCAAGAAAAAAAAACTGAATTAGCATAACTCCTGGTCCCTGTTGTAGCATGTCGATATATATATACATACACACCACCATCTCCCTATATAGATATCTCCCTACATACATACACACAAAAGCATGCATATGCAACCTCGTCAGTAGCTGCACTGCACCACCATATATCATCTCTGCCAATGCATATATAGTTCCCCCTGACGTTTTCATAGTGTGCCCGTGCGTCTAATTACATATGTTAGTAGCTTGATTGACATGGAAAATGTTGGGCGATAGGCGTGGGAGGTATCGATGAAATCTGTAAAGCTGGGTGAAACTCTAGAACCAGACAAGCATGCAAGCCTTGCAGTTCTTCAAAAACACTCAAGTTGTTCAAATATTGGTGTACCTAGCTACTAGGAATTTTAACAATATTGGAGAGCGAGTGATGAATACTGTACATGTACAAGTTTCTGAATAATGCATGAAACGGCCGGCTTAAGTGACTGGTAATTGAGATCATACTTGTGTACATTTTCAAAAAAAAACCAAGCTTCATCAAAATGCTAAAAAAAGCTGATCGATTGATGACATAAAAAAAAAAGCTATAGCATGACTCATATTTTTCTCAAACCAAATTGTGTTGTGTCCACCTTATTGCGCGCGGTTTGTACAGTAAAGGCACTGCTACTAATCGGCACATATATATATACTTCAATTTCCGTGACAAACCATGAATACCAGTAATTTACTACTAGTAGCAGTAGTAGAAATAAAAATAGTAAAATCTAAGCGAAAATGGTAGCATAAACATAAGCCACCACGAGAGGCAGCACGACGTTGGTGACGCGTCCAAGCCCTGCGGCCGGCGGCGGCGCCGCTCCCCAGTAGAGGGGCCCACTGTATCCGTAGGTTCCAGGTCCAAAGCCGCCAGGCCCGCCGAACCAGCCGTATCCTCCGCCGCCGCAGCACTCGTCGCCGGGTCCACCAAACCCGAGGCCCCCGTTGCTGCCGAACCCGAGGCTGGCCCCGCTAGGCAGCTCGTCGGGCGTCGGCACCGGCAACGCACCCGCCACCTCCGCCGCGGGCAGGTACGGCTCGCCGCCGCCATGAGGAGTCGGCAGGCCTGGCTCGACTCCGCCGTGCGGTGTCGGCAGGTCCGGCTCGCCGCCGGCGCCGGCGCCAGGCAGTGGGAACTTCTTTGGAGCCATGCCGGCGGCGGCGGTTGTTGCGGTTTCAGACGCCGCCGCTGCAGGTGTCCCCGGTGGGAGCGCTGCTGCCGCTGCGGCGGCGGATGGCGCCGATGAAGCAGCTGGCAGGGTGCCGGTGGTCGTCGGGCCTGCAGGCAGCACGTTTCATTTATATTAGTCGTCGGCGAGGATGCAGAACTGCAGAAGCAGTCGAGTCAGCTGATGACGGTACTTGCCTGCGGCAGCTACTACACTCGGCTGCGCCGACGACGACGACGCGGGCTGCACGGTGTGATCAGCCATGGCCGCCGGCAGAAGCAGGCAGGATGACGTCCACAACGCCATGGCGAGGAGGAGGAGGCTCGAGGAGCGGACGAGCTTGGCAGCCATTGTTAAGGTGGAAGCTAGGACGTCCAGAAGCTCGACTGACGAAGAAGTATATTGACGACATTTTTGTACGTGATGGTTTATATGGTTGAAAAAAGGAACAAGTCTGGCCGGGTAGAGGAGAAAGGAAGGGATAGACTACGGGCATTACGTACGTAGTGGCAGTAGCAGGGGTGGGTAGGCAGCTGCATCTAATTCCTAGCTTTGATCAGCGAGTCAAATCCGGCAAGTCCATTGGTTGGTGGACCAACGACCAACCACAGTCTCCTTTTTCTCCAGATGTTGATGTTGGTACTGCTGGGCCTCCATGGCTAATAGTGGGCTGCCTACAAATTATTGATGTGGGCTAGCTGAATTGTTGATGGGCTAGCTGCGACGCACCTGTTTCGATATGGGCCACACCAAGTTGTGCTGAGGGAGAAAGCATGCAAACTTGCATGTCGCCAGCATGGACCTAACGGAAAGACTAAATATGAACCAAGGTGGATCGCTGGACATTAGAGAAGGATACAATTTGGATAAACAAGACAATTTTATTTAACAAGTGCAATGCAGGCTCCAGGTGCAGAGTTTAATGCTATACCTAAGAGTGAGAAGGTACGTACATCATATACGATATACCATGGCTCTCTATATAAAGTGACCCAGCGCTCATTTAGATCAAACATTGGCCATGGCTGCCTTGAAGAGGGCAAGAGGCATATGATTTTGGTAGTTCTAAGTTAAATTAGGATGGTGATTGACAAAAGGTGTAACTGATTAATATGGTGGTCATTTGTAGGTAGATACGCCTGTGAGGTATCAGGCATCACCAAAATATGAAGCTGCTGTAAAGTTTGTGCACCTGCTTGTGGAGGTCGTGTGATTTTATTTATAGAGTACTCAAGAATAGCCATTGGCGTGGCAATATAAGGCAAGACTCAATCCAAGATTGATTGTTACAATTACCCCAATGTACAATATACTACTGCGTACAAAGAATATTTACCATCTATGAATGTCAATCAATCTCGGATCTTTGTCATGCTAATTTAGATGATTGATTACATGATGGGAAGCTTTTGTTTACATCGTCTGGTGGTTTACATATGTGAGGAACATTCCAAACACTCCCCCTCAATCACAAGGTGCTCATGTTGAGAATGTGTTTCAACTGTTCGAGTAGCATAATAGACAAGGGCTTTGTAAACCCATCAGCAACATGGTAATGTGTTGATATGAGTTTGATGTCCAATAATTTTTTGGCTACTCTTTCATGAACAAAGTGATAGTGCACTTCAACTCGTCAACAATGAGACGTATGTGGTGACCTCATCCATCCCATGATATAAGGGGCAGTTGTGCTTGTGCATGGATTCCTTCGTAGAAGTGAGTGTGCTTTGATATATGTAAACTTCTATATTTATACTGTGTTTCGTGTGCTGACCCTGCTGGCCTACTCAAAATAACTCCTACCTACTGACAAATTAAATATACGGTGAGCTAAAACATGTTCTAGGGCCAGGTGCAACTATTGCCCATAGTTGTGGGTTCTCTTGGTCAGCTGCATGCAATATTGCAATATGGCATCCATGAGAACGACTTTAATTGGTGAAGATACGTGATATATCGTGGCATTGTATATATAATGAAGGAGACATAAGTCTACCTAGATCAAAGCTTGGCCAAGGCTACCCTAGAAATGGGAAGAGGTTGTTGGAGTGCCGTGGTAGTATAGATAGAACGGTAACATCCGAATGTAGAACTCAGATATATAGTGTTCCTATAGGTATGGGAGGTATCAGGCATGGTTCAATCTGCGTCAGGAAGAGATATTGCCCCCGTGCTTGCCTACTGCTCTCAGGTTGCTCATATCAGCTAGCTTGTTGTGCACCTGTGCTGCGCACCGATGTCCAAGTGATGGGTTGATATATACAGACACCCTGCATGTCTCATAGCTGCCGGCTGCAAATTGATGGATTGTGATTGCGACAAATTGGTGGGCTGGCTTGGAATTTCTATATGGGGCACACCAAGCTGTCTATGGGAGGTAGAAAATCTACAAGTAGCAAAATGGACCTTTTAATTTATATATTTACTAGATATGTACCCGCGCAATGCAGCAGGGCCACAAAATGTCATCCATGCCTACGGTGATGGATTCGATCATTTTTATAAAATATTAAGAAGTTGATAAATGATTTTGCATTGGAACCCTAAGCTATTTCCAAATCGACTCAGGCCATCTCTTTTATATCTCTTTAGTTATTTATCAACTGGAACTATATTATCTTTTTTCAATAGGTTCCGTGTGGCAGAGAATCTCTACAAATACATCATTACAATTTAAGTAAAAAGGAAGAACACGATTCCAAAACCAATTGGATGAAATTAAATCCTAAACGAAAACTATAAAACATACTAATCGAATGGCTGGAGCCAATCGATGATGGGGATTTCTGTGGTGGTGGTCGCATTCTTTTTCTTGATTGTGTAATTTCTAGCGATGAGCCGCGATGGAGCCGGTGTGGACGAATGTAACCTGCCGTCGGCCTGAACTCGGCAGGGTCCTCCCACATCGCAGGGCACGTCGTAGCCGCCGACCTTTGCAGTATACGGATGAAACCTGCAGTCGTGCGGTAGGAGCAGCAGAGCGACCAGGTAGAGGCACAGGATGTCGTTAATGATGCAGAGCAATTACCCAAGTCGGTGCACGTTTTTCTGCTGTGTTTTTTGGTTTCCATATTTTCCTTAGGTATATATTGAGCCTAGCCTGGTGGAGATCCTGTCGGATTGGCTACTCTAGCCTGGTGGAGATCGAGTTGGGTTATGGTGAGCGATTTCTTCTTTAGATTAAAGTGTTACTTTATATCAAGATGAATTAAATTAAATAATATTCTAGACAATGTATCCCATAACATGATGTATGCATCCAACCACTAACAATGGCCGTTTTAAAAGAGGATAAACTCACAAATAAAGTACTACAAGTAGTCTCAGCAGAGGGAAGCATTGCTTACCGTTTAGATGTTTCAAAATATATTTAGCATTTTGTTTTTTTTACTTGTGACTAAAATCAAACATTTATGCCACATAAAAACAAGTGCATGCCAATTTTTATGAGCATCCAACTCCAAATGGGAATGTATTTCCTGTCATATATAATCTTGCCGCGCCGAACTTATTGGCACAACAGAGGCCTCATGTGGATCCACCTGACTAACAATTAGTTGACTAATTTTTAGTCTACAAGGAATCAAATAGGTGGGCTAACAGAGGGACTAATCTTTATGCTAATGGGCCAATTAGTTGTTAAATCACTAGTTGGCCAAACCCATCTATTTGGTACTAATAAGGGCAACCGATCTCAAAAAGATGAAAATAGCCCTCCATGTTACCTCGGATCTTCTTCCTTTGGCATTCCCAGCATGCACATGAGCCGGTTTGAATTTTTTTTTTGGCTAGGTTATTTCTGGATAATAACTGAAAACCTAAATGAAAAAAATGTGTTCTCCCTTACCATGAAATGGCTGTGGCACATAAGAGTAGCATGATGCGGCATAGGTTTGGTGGCAGTCGACTACAACTTTGCACATCCATAACATTTAATATTTTTTTCTTAATTTGTTCTATGAAGATGTAATTTATTTAACTAGACAGCTACATGCAACAAACTTGTTGCCTACAAGACATGTGGCGACTTCGTCCATCTCATGATCAATCAGTGTATCCTGTTTGTAAGTGTAGTTGTGAATGCATGGCTTTGGTAGGAGAGATCGAGTGGAGGAGTCCCAAACAGGCCCCACTCTGTTTCGATTTGCTGACCCTGCTGGTCTCCTCAAAAGTGTTGCTACTTATATTGCTAAAAAAATGCATGGTGACCTAAAGCATGTTCTAGGGCCGGTGCAACTATGGCCCGTTTAGTTGTGAAAAATTTTGGGGAAAAATTTCTGTAACACTTTTCGTTGTTATTTGGTAAAATTTATCTAACCATGGACTAACTAGACTTAAAAGATTCGTCTCGATATTTACAAATAAATTGTATAATTAATTATTTTTTTTACCTACATTTAATGCTCCATACATACGTCTAAAAATTCGATGTGACAGTTACTATGCAAAATTTTTTTTTGCCTTTTTTGGCATCTAAACACGGCCTATATATTGCCCCTGTTTGCCCTATTGGTCACCTAAGCGTCTAACCCGAATTTAATGCAGCATCCATGCATGAGCACGACTTTATTAATGCCACCCTGCCAAGCGAAGGTACTATGCCGGTGTATATACAGGCTCCGTTTACTTTTCAAAATATTTCCTCTTCCACCCATCACATCAAATCTTTGACAATGTATGGAGCATTAAATGTAGGTAAAAAAATAACTAATTGCATAGTTTGTCTGTAAATGTCGAGGTGAATATTTTGAGTTGCATAGTTTGTCTGTAAATGTCGAGGTGAATATTTTGAGCTTACTTAGTCCATGATTGGACAAATTTTGCCAAATAACAACGAAAGTGCTACAATAATTTTTTTCCCAAAAATTTCGGATCTCAACACAGCCGTAATGAAGGAGACATAAGGCTAGCCAGATCAAAGCTTAACCACGGCTACCCACGAAATGGAAAGAGGTGTAGCTCGAGGCTATAGATAGCTAGGTAGGTATAGAACTGACGGTCATGGTTATGGATAGGTAGGTTTAGGTATGGGAGGTATCAGGTATTCTGAAATCTGCACCTGCTCAAGAAATGGATCGCGCCTTAATAATAAAGAGCTCTATTATCAAACTATTAGAGAACATTTTTTTCAATTTTATTAAAAATCAAAATACAAAACTAGTGAAGATGCTCTTAGATGCAAAGACACATGTGAACTGGAGCTTTTTTTTCCAGGTACAGTAAAATCTAGTATAGTACTCCATATAGATCATGATCTGATGAAAGATGCTGAAAAAGACAATCGAACTGATTTTTTTTTAATTTCTTTGGCCTACCCCGGTCCAGAAAACTCATAAGCTTCTAGCCAGATGGGATTTCACGTCATTTGTGCATTCATTCCGATATAAAAATTCAAATTACAGGTGACTCTGCTAGCTTTTGTTCAGTAGCGCTAGAAGCAGATCATCATTTCGCTTTTCAAATTGCTCAGCTTTGGACAAACTACATTTGCACTGAACTAGGTGCCTCTGCGCCTCTCTGAACCTGATGTGCATTTGCACTGCTCCAGACGTGGGTGAGCCAAGCGTGTGCATTTTTGCACCATCCCTAGCGCGCGGCAGTACACCTGACTTTGGCGCAAGATCTACGACGCCGAGGTCTGTGCCATAGACCAAGGTGATAAACTCTGGCCACGTCATCATCACGCAGATGCGCCATGTCATCTAGGGCTGGAAGCTGGGCACCATGGCCTATGACGCTGAGATGTGTTAGCTCAGCGTTGTAGACCACGGCGTGGACCCCCTAGGTACAAAGATGAGATTTTGATAGCCAAGGGTATTGATGTAAATATTTGACAAAAAAGGGTTAAAAGATTGAAAACAACCACCAGACTGCAGCCTATAGTTTTTTAGTTTGCTGATTAGAACACTAGAGGAGAGTTTTCTAGATGCCTCAAAACTCTAACGTTTCTTTCTTTCAAGATCTCACAAATCAAGAGGGTGAGCCCCCTGCTTGCTTTCCACTGAATGTCACGGGTGCTGAGAATATTTTTTTCTCGGTCGTTTGCAAAATTTGTGGGTTCGAGCTCGGTTGGCCCACCCGAGAGGCAACCACAGACTCCACATCCATGTCCTTTTGGGTGTATATGTACATGCATGCTGCCACTAGGTGAAGTGCGAATGGGAAGACTCGGAACTCCCAACCATATAGTCATGTCTTCAAAGATCTGACTTGGCACAAGCAAACTATCACTGCTACTGAAAAACTTTTCATGCCCGTAACCGTCTTGGAAGAAAAGTCACGGTAAATATATCTTTCCTGAGATGGTTCAAATGCCCGCCTCGGTTAATCAAAATAGAAAAACAAAAAAAAGCCCAGACCTGGTTGGGTCTGGGCCTAGACCTGGGCTGCTCGCAGCTCACCATGATGCTGCCGCCGTTAGCTGGATCTGGAGGTCGTCGCCGGATCCGCACATGCCACCTCCGCTCCTTGTCGGACCTGCATTCCCCACTGTCGGATCCGCATGCCCTGCACCTGGATCTGTCGCGGGTGACCGTATCGGCGCTGCTGAGCCGCTCGTCGCCGGATCCGCACGCGCTGCCTCCTCTCCTCGCGCGGATCAGCATGCCCCGCCCCTGGATCCGCCAGAGGAGAGAGAGGAGGTGGCCGTGGGCCGCGCCGCCACCCAGATCCGGACCCCGTGAGCCGCTGCCGCCGGAGGAGAAGGAGGAGGGGGCTAGGGGCCACGCCACAATCGGTGGAGAGGGAGGAGAGGGCTGGGGGCCACGCCGCACCGGAAAGAGAGGGAGGGGGCCAGCTGACGCTGGTGGAGAGGGAGGAGAGGACCATGGGCCACGCCGCCGCTGCGCCACACCGGAGGAGATGGAGGAGGGGGCCAGCCGCCGCCGGTGGAGAGGGAGGAGAAGGCCGAGGGCCGCGCCGCCGCTCGGAGATAGGAGGAGGAGAGGGAGAGGGTGCAGGCATGCGGGAGAGGCAGAGAAAGTGGGTGCGCGTAGCTCTCACTAAGAGAGAAAGAGAGGAAGAGAGATGTGCTGAGTTTGGAAGTGATAACCCTAAGTCTGGTATATATATGTGTCTTCGGAACTGGGCCTCTTGGACTAGTGGGCTGGGCCTCATTTACCGAGGCGGTTGAGTTATAATGCCCGCCTCGGTTAATGATTTACCAATGTGGTTGTGTTAAGATGTCCGTCTCAGTTAATATTTATTAACCGAGGCGGGCCTGTTAGGTTGCCCAGCACGGTTAATGATTAACCGAGGCGGTTGCTAGTCCGACTGCCCTGCCTTGAATAATCGAGATGGGCAACCAGACCGCCTGCCTCTGAGGGCATTTGGTGAATGCTGCGGAAAAAAATTGTGTAGCAATGTATATATGTGCATGATAAGTTCGTAGACATGTGACTGCATACATGACATAGGACTTATGGCGAGCGATTTCTTTAGATAAAGGGAAACTTTATTTCAATCAAATAAATTAAAAACTATTCTAGTCTATCCATCCCCTAATATATATGGTGATGTATCCAACCACTAATAATGGCCAAATTAAAACAGGATAAATACATAAATAAAGTACTGTAAAGTGTCTCGGCAGAATAGAGCATTGCTTACAGTTCAGATGTTTCAAATTATTTAGCATTTTTTTTACTTGTGACTAAAATGAAACATTTATGCCAGATAGAAAACACGTGGATCTCAAGTTTTATGAGATTCCAACTCCAAATAAAGTATAATGTGAGGGACAAACGTATTTCCTATTGTATCCGATCTTCCAGTACTGCCGAACGAGCCACGCATACAAATAGACGCCGAATATTAAAAATTAAGTACTAAAATTTGAATTTTTCAAACGATTTTGGATGGAGAAATAATCCAAATAAAAGTTGTAGATCTCGAAAAGCTATACAACCTTATTGTTTACAACTTTTTCATTTGAAATCATTTATTGTTTCAAAATGTTAGTTGTAATTTAATTTTTAAATTATTAAAGAAGTCTGATTTCTCTTTTTAATCTCTAGTTAAAACTTGTAATTAGTCTTTCTCCCTCATACTAACTTCAAATTTGATGATTTTTTCCTTAAATTTTCTAAAATCATGCTCTATCAATTTAATATGTTCTTACAGCAATTATTTTGGTCATCTTTTCATGTTACTTTGTTTTATCAATTCAAAATTTGAATTTCAAAAAATGGTAACTTCAAACAACATTATGAAGGAGTAAATGATTTCAGCTGAAAAAGTCATAAACATAACAGTTGTAGAACTGATCAAGATCTATAACTTTTATTTTGATCATTTCTTCGTTCGACAAAGTGATAGTGAACATTGTTCACAAATTTACATATTTTTCAAATCTGGATTCTTAATAGTAGATTTCATAATAGTAGTATAATAATCTAACCATTTTTTTTCACGGATATAACTATGACTTGGCACCGACTACAAAGCGAAAAAGGCATGCAAATGCATTAGTTCCTGCTATAGCGGTGAAGAATCCAGTATTATCTAGCTTCTCACGGATTCACTGATTCTTGTGTTGAATTTTTCTTACCCTTCCTTATCCCACCCGTTTTGCTGCTATGGAGATTCTTTTTGTTGGATTTTCAGAATCCATACGGGATTCAAACGGGGCCTTAGACTGTGTGTTTCGTTGTAGCGAGCTCGCTGGCCTCCTCAAAAGAACTGCTACTTATATTACTCTGAGATACATAGTGACCTAAAGCATGTTCTAGGTTCACCTGCAACTATATATTGCCCCTGTTTGTTTTATTGGTTACCTAAGCATCTAACACGAGTGTAATGCTGCAGCCATAAGCACAACTTTATTAATGGCACCCTGCCATGCGAAGGTACATCGTATATTGTGGCGTGTATATAATGGAGACATAAGCTAGCTATAGATCAAAGCTTGACCACGGCTTCCCAGGAAATGGAAAGAGGTACGGTTTAGCTCTTGGGTATAGATAGCAAGGTTCATATTGAAAAGATGTTCATGGTTATCGCTAGGTAGGTGTAGGTAGGGAGGTATCAGGTATTCTGAAATCTGCAAACGCTCGAGGAATTGGCTCTTTGTCTCCGCTTGTGTGCTAGTGCTGCACACCGAGGACCTAGTGACGGGTTGATATAGGCCTCCATGACTCATGTAGAGCAACAGGCTGAAAATGCATGAGTTGTCATGTATTCGTGTGGTGGCTTGGTATTTGCTGATGAAGCATACAAGGCTATCTGTGGGAGGAAGAGAATGTGCAGGTTGCAACATACATGGACCTTTATCTAAAAGAAAATGTGTCCACTACATTGTTCTTAAGAAAAAATGGCCATTGGTACCCAGCAAAGAAGAGGAAAGCCATTGTCTCAAGGGTCTGACACACAAAAAAGATGCTCTCCTTTTGATCATCACACCGCTCCAATTGTTCCTGGTGGCAAAGACATTGTGTCACCCTAAATAATATTCACAAATGAAAAGAGTTATGGGTCGGCATTACTTCGTCAAAAACATCATTTCTGAGCCTCATACATGCGAGTCACATATGGCAAAACACGTATGGTGAATTTTTTTTTTTTGATGAGACTAAAATTACATTAGATCGAAATATTATTCGAGTCTCCGCACCTCGTGAAATGCCGATGCTCCCAACCATGAACCAAATGGTAGACTCTGTCTCTCTTAGGTATACATAGGGGCAGAGTGTAAGTGTGTGACAATGTATGGGTCATCATGTGTTTGTGTTTGTTAGCATATATGTTACCCGTAATGTGCTTCAAAAAATCAACCAATGATTAGTTCTTATTTTAAGAAATTGGTTGATGGCAAAAAAAAAAGGAATATGGAACGATGCAAGACGCATGATGTATTGAGGTGACTTTTATATACCCTTCTAACAGGGCCTTCCTTGCTTGACTACCCAATCTGACCAGGGTAAGCTGAATTATACCCTGGTTTCCCGCTTGGTGAACCAGAGTAATATTATGCAATGCTGCTCCAAGTGAACGAATTTAATGCCACCCAAAAAGCGAGAAGGTACATCATATACGATGACTATATATATAAAGTGACCCAGGGCTCATTGAGATCAAACCTTGGCCATGGCTGCCTTGGAGATGCATAGGGTGATGGGAGTTCTGAGTTAAATATTTGGATGGTTACAGACAAAAAACTAGAACTGATATGGTCATGTGTAGGTAGATAGGTCTGGGAGGTATCAGGCATCGCAATATATGGAGCCGCTACATTGGTAGGAAAATGATAGCATATGGAACTAGCCACAAACTTGGTGAGTGTATATGGTGCTACTGACTTGGTATTTTTTTTTAAGAACAGCTGTCAATTTTGTATGAACTGCACTAGAAAATCCAAAACTATTGCATAGAGTTAAACATAAGTGGCCAATAGGACTACAGTCATTCGTGTTTTCTATTGTTGTTACCTAGCCGAATTATTGTTGTTATTATCTCACCAAAGAGTTCGGATAATACTTGGTCACGGGGACAAGAATATGGATTGCTATCTGATGTTGGTGTTTTCATGGGCCTCGTTTCTTTGGATGGACCATGGCTGGGATTGGATTACTGAAAAGTTTTAATAGACTAGTCAATTCAATTATTGACCAAAACATTGTCACTTACAATGAGAGAGATCCAAGTTAATACTTGTATATTGTGGGATAATTCCCATGAATATTTGAACATATTCCAAGAAAACAATTGTAACATCCGGTTTTAAGAACAAAACCAGATACACACCATATGTGAGCCCAGGAAATCAAATCTTACATATAGCAACAAATAAAGGTAATATCAAATGACAATGCTTAATATATAACGTACTTATTATAAAATATATAACCTTATAAAGCAAACAACGGAAAGACAACTCCGGTCTTCAGGTGAAGACTCCACTCCACAGGGACAACTGACTGGTTGATCACAAGCCTATCTCTCCAATCTCTGGCAATCTGGTACCCATCCGGGATTTTTCCAAAGTATTGAAAATAAACAAGCGTGAGTATATTTCGTACTCCACAAGCATAACATGGGGATTCATGAGGCTCAAAAGGCAGACACGGTTTACTGCATTTAGCATTTTAGTAAGTCAGCATTTTATCATTAGTTAACATCAACTTATGCTTAGGCTCCCAAATTAACCCACATGATCATATACTAGAATTAAATAGAGTTATTGATCAACATTACATCATCATCAACGTCATCATCATCATAATACCTTCATAGTTCACCATGAACAACAACTTCAAAAGTAACCAATTATTCAGTGAGTTTTCTGGGCCGCTCATGACCGTGAGCACGGCTGTTATAACAGTGTTAACACTCTGCAGAGGTTGTGCATCTTTACCAGTGAGTCGTGTTGCCCATATGCCCGGGTTAATTACTCCTATAACACTTTCAAGGTGAGCGGGCGGGGTACACTATGAAGTCTTCCATAGGTCTCTTATAACAAGTTAGGGTAGCGAGGTTTCCTCGACAGGCAGATATAGAGAACCCCTTTCTGTGGCACAATTCCCGCAGGCTATACACACCAGAACAGAGACAGTTCTATATCCCAAAGTGGCAAGCCCCTCTTGCGCCCTTTCGGGTAGCCTCTAACAAGCTAGAAAAGATCCTGTTACTGAGCTAAAGTCAGAGTCATGTAACTCTCACGGTTGCACTGTATGTCCTAGCTTTTGCCCTATAGATAAGTCCTTACGGAGGGTTTAGGGCAACATGATCGACATCATTTGCACCATCACCCTATAGTTCAATTATTAACATCATGTTTATCCATTTGTGCCATTAATCATAGTATTGATCATGTTTGAATAGAGCACTAACATTCTACCCATGTGCAATAAAACCCATAGGGATCAAGGTACAAGTCATCAATGGCTAGGATGTCCTTATAGTCGAGCAATATTAGACACATGCATAATGAGTAGATTATATAATGCATAGGACATCAAGGTAGGCCCATGCTATACTTGCCTTGGTTCACAAACTGCTGCTGGTCCTGCTGGTCTTCGAAGTACTCCTGGTTTCCAACGTACTCCTCACCGTCTGAACTCGACCAACATAGCAACATACACATCTCAGGAGCATTCATGCATAGCAAACAAACCTATAGTTAGAACAGTACACCAGCAGTATAAAAACAAGATAAAAAGTTTATGAAAATATTCTACGTCTTGCTACGATCACATCAACGTGAAGTGCACAAAAAACGGAGCTACAACGCAAAAGTTACGAGCTATTTAAGGTTCCAAAAGCTAGCTATCAAACTAGACTTAATCGAGAAATTTAAAAGCTTCTAACAGGTCTAACAGTAGCACTAACACGTAGATTATGAAATTACAAACCCAACGCAAGTTGAACGGGTCGAAACGGAGCTAAAACGACGATTTTATAAGCGTTTTACTGCAGTGGCAATTTTGTAAATAGATCAAACTATTTTTAGATTTAAAATAAATCAAAACTCGGATTATCCATTCAGATCAAGGACTGCGGGTAATATTTGGCAAAAACCGAGGAAATGACCCATGAAAGGGTATTGGCCTTTCTGAGTTGTTGATCACGCGATGTACGGTAGAGATTAGAAGGAGGAGGGAAGAGAAGGGCATGGCCGCCGGAGTTGGGGGAGTACACGGCAGCGCCGCCATTGCCGTGGCGGAGGGCTCGCCGGAGTTGCCCAATCGAGCTCTACGGTGCACGGTTTTCAAGTCCGATGGCATGGGGATGAAGCAGAGAGAAAGGCGACCTCGACCGTGCCATTTTCGCGGCCGGGGAAAGTCCTGCATGGCGCTCGCCATGGCCAGCAGTGGGGACAGCTCATCGGAGCTCGCTGAACTGGCCCTAGAGGCCATGATTGGAGAAGATAAAGGCATGAGGAGATAGAGGGGAACGTGGGGGTGCTCACCACGGCAAGAAGGAGGACGAAGATGGAGCGGAGATGGTGAATCGCGGAGCGCAGCGGATGGAGATGCTCTACACAGTTCGGTATGGGAAATTGAGTGAGGGAATTGGTGGAACTCAACAAACGAGAGCTTTGACAACTTCCTTACTGCACAGGGAAGAAGATTGGAGTCTGAATTGCCACAGTGAGGCTTAGGATTGCCGCGGCGGCTTGCGGTGGATCACGGCGAGTCGCTGTGCCTCGGTTGTGTGTTGCTGTGCGCTCTCACGGGACGAATAGCAGCAGGGGGGAAAGCGGGGCTCGGGTTTTCAAAATAAGGGCCGGGGTTCGGGGTGGATGCTCCCACGACGCGAAGAACGTGGGCGTGGGGTGGCGGTTGCATCTCCATGCGTGCGAGTTCGAACGACGGAGGTGGGAGATGGCGCCGACAGGCGGGCCCGACGCGTCAGCGAGATGGAGGAAGGAGGAGGTTTGGTCCGGCAGTTGCCAAGCTCCGATTTGGGCCGACCCAGGAATGAGAAGAGAGGGAGGGGAGGAAAAAGGGCACGCGGGCCGCGAGGGTTGGGCCAGCTGGCCGAAAACCGAGCAAGCGAGGGAGAAAAGAGAAATTCCTTTTCTTTTTATTTTTCAGAGTTTTCAAATAATTTTCAAACTGAATTTTGAAATCATTTTTAGATTTTGTCAAACCAGTCATCACAAAAATAAGAGTGCAGCAGCATGAACACAACATGTATCTATTATTATATTTGATTTTAATTTTGCAAAAATTATTATTTCCCTAAGTTTGAATGCTCACATAAATGCTTTAAATAAATCAATTTCGCTATTTTGAAATAATTAAATTTTTAGGGTGTCACAACAATTAAGGCAAACATGCATGTTAGTTGTGTATCTATACTCCCTCCGTTTAAGTTACTTCATGCATAAGAGCCACATTAATACTTGAGGTCCTAGGTTCGACTCCCCGTGGGAGAAAATATTCCAAGATTTAATGGCTTTGTGCTTTCAGTGATAAGCGACATGTCACACCCATTTACGAACAAATAGAGTGCATACCCTTATGTGTGTCCAGAGATCAATCACACATAAGTTAATAAATTATAAAGGATGTATCATCACCAATGTTATTACATCACGATTAATAACACATAGTCTTTACAATAATGTAGCGAAAATAAAATATAAAACTCTCGTGGTAGCTCTAAACACAGGCACATTGACTGGTTGACTGCAAGTCTAGTAATCTTCTGGGAAGTAGAAGTAGTCACTACTTGCACCATCTGCTACCCATCCGGGATTTTTATCCAAGTAAGAAAAATAAACAAGCATAAGTACATCTCGTACTCAACAAGTGTAACATGGGGTTCATGAGGCTTAAAGGCATAATATAGGTTTATCAGCATGTAGCTTTTAATTAGCATTATTTCAATATATCAATAATATCAAAGTGTCTCAATGTAACAATAAATATATGATCCATGTGAAATGATTAACGAATAGCAAAAATATATTCATTATTAATGATCAACTATTCCATAAGGGTCCAAGGCCACTCGTGACCGTGAGCACGGCTGTTATAACAGTTTTACACTCTGCAGAGGTTGTACACTTTCACTGTGAGTCATGTTGCCCATATGCCCGGGTTAATTACTCCCAAAACACTTCCAAGGTGAGCAGACAGGGAAACACTATGAAGTCTTTCAAAGGTTCGTCTAACAAGTTAGTGCCATTAGATTTCACTCGGCAAACATATGTAGAGCCTCCCTTCCAAATGGCATAATAACACGCAGCCTATACTCATGAGGACAGAGGCCGCACTATATCCGATTCGTCAAGCCATTCTTACGCCATAAAGGAATACCTCTAACAAGCTATAAAAGGTCCTTCTATATGACTAAAGCCAGAGCCATTTTAGCCCTCACAGTTGTACTGTAAATCCTGGATTTTCGCTTACAGATAAGTCCTTATGGAGAGTAACGAGAGTACCAAAGTAACCCCATGCTCTAGTACCCTTTAACAGTAATAAAAGTCATCTTTTAATGTTCATTGCATATTCCATTAGTCAAATTACATGATCATAGTTCATGTTGAGCACTAGCAATACCAATCCATGCAGTATAATAGGTATCAAGGAATAAGATCAACACTAAGTCATCCTTAACAAGGAATATATGCATAATGATATTATTTGTTTAATATGAATAGGACAACAAGGATAATCCCATGCTATACTTGCCTTGCTCAAACTGGTCCTGGTGATCTTGTTCGTAGAAAAACTCCTGATCTCCAATGAATTGCTCACAGTCTATACTCGATCAATAATAGCAACAACATTCATCCAGAACAATCATGCATAAACAAACAAGACTATAATTAGAACAGTACACCAACAGTAAGAAAATAAGATAAAAAAAGTTTTTAAAACGAATCTACAACTCGCTAGGATCACACAGACGCAAAGATCACGAAAAACGGAGCTAAAACGACGAAGTAATGAATTTACGAAGATTTCCTATAGAAAAGTAATTACTTTAATTCAAGCTCGAAAATAAAATATCAAAAACCAACTAAACAGTTCTACTAGCATGTAGAGTTCTCCATTACGAACCTAACGTAATTTGAACGGGTCAAATCGGAGTTAAAACGGATAAATAATGACTAAAACAAACTCAATGGCATAACTGTAAATAGCTGAAAACGTATTTTGACTTAACTGAGATCAAACTACGCTTTCAAAAGTATAATACGCGATTCTGAAATACGCTTTCGACTGCGGGTTAGACAATTGAAAAACAAAGGGTCTCTTTAGCAAAATGCGCAGCCGAAACGGTATCCTTCATCTCCGGCCGTTGGATATCAAATGAACGGCTCAGATCTATTCGGGGTGAGCGGGGCGGCACTCTAGCCGGGAAAACGCTCCGGAGACCATGTCCGCGGCGGCACCATCGCCGGAGTTCGCTAAAACTCGAAACCGAGCACCATTCGACGATTAAAAGGTACCGGGATGGAGTACAGATGTAATACCCTAAAATTTGCATCATTTTAAAAATAGGAGAATTGGATTTATTTACACAATTTTGTGGACATTTTAACCTAGAGAAATAATTTTTGATAAATAAAATCAACTATAAGGTTAGATACATGCTTGTGCATACATGCCGCTGCATATTTTTATTTGTGATTGATTGGTTTTTATTACAAGAGGAAATGATTTCAAAAACTATTTGAAAATGCATTTGAAATATTGGAAAAGGAAAAGAAAATAGAAATTCGCTCCTTCTCAACTTTCGGCCCGAAGGCCCAGCTCTCTCGGCCTACTCGGCCTTTTCTCCCTCCCAGCCCAGCAAGCCGCGAGTCCAGTTCTTCCTTCTCCCGTGCGCTCGCGTAACGGGCCGGCCAGCAGGCCCAATCGGCCAAAGCCATAGGCCGCCTTGCCCTTTCCCTTCTCTAGCTGACATCTGGGTCCCGCTTGTCGGTGCCGTCTCCTTCCTCTTGCTCGTAACCGAGAAGGACTCGATGATGGAGTCCGTCCCCGTCTCGACTCCTCTTTGGCTTGCTCCGCACGTTCGAGCTCCTCTTAAATAGCAGCCGGATGCTCCACCTTCTCCACCTCAACCTTAACCGTGAGCCATCACCCTCGCCATCGAGCTCAAGCCGTCACAAAGCCCTAGCCGCCACTGTCAAGCTCGGAGCCGTCAAGTTCGACCTCTTGGTCATCATCATAAGCTGCAGTCAAGTTCGCGATGCCCCTACGACCTCGCCAAGCTACGCTTCTTTCTCGGTTTAAATCACTGATTTCCTCTCGTCGGTGTTCACAGAGCCCCCCCCCCGCTGCCATTGGAAGTCGCACGTCCTCCTCGGTCGCTTCCGATCGCTGGAAAGCATCTAGGTGAGTTCACGGCTCTCCCATCTACCTTTCCATGCATTCGGTTCTTCGGATAACATGGTGTAACGCTGGATTGACCAACGCCGACGAGCAATGGCTCGCCGCCGGCCAAGTCACCGCCGTCGGGCTACAGTGCCGGCCGGAATCCCCTCCTCCCTCTCCCTCGGTTTAATCTCCGCCATCCGATTCAGATCCAACGACCCAGATCTAAAGATACCCTTTGGATGACAGTTTTGCAAATAAGCCCTTATAATTAATATTGACTCAACCCGCAGTCCAAAGCGCGTTTATGAAATTCTGTTTTCTTTTTTTGAAGGCGTACTTTGGTTCGGTTATGTCGAAATACGTTTTCAAGTATTTACAGTTTTGCCATTCAACTTGTTTTAGTCATAACTTCTCCGTTTTAACTCCGATTTGACCCGTTCAAATTGCGTTAGGTTCATAATTTCATAATTTACATGACAGTGTTACTGTTTAGTAGGTTCTCCACTCTTAAGTTTTGAGATTAGATTTAATCTATTACTTTAATAAAGAAAAGCTTGTTTAAATCATATCTTTTTCATTTTAGCTCTGATTTGCGTGCAATTCGCGTCTGTGTGATCCTAGTGAGATGTAGATTCGTTTTACAAACTTTTCAACTTATTTTGCTACTGTTGGTGTACTATTCTAATTGTAGCTTTGTTTGCTTTGTATGATTGCTCTTGGATGATTGATGTTGGTGTGTTAATCGAGAATAGAAGGTGAGCAATTCGTTGGTGATCAAGAATACTATTGTGAACCAGGTCAACAGGATCAGCTAGATCAAGGCAAGTATAGCATGGGACTATCCTTGTTACCTATTCACTTTAATTCACTTAATTCATCATGCATGTGTTTCCTTGTTAAGGACGCCTTAGCTTTGATCTTATTCCTTGAATCCTATGGTTATAGCATTGGGTAGTTTGCTAGTGCTCACATAAACAATGATCTTGTAATTTGATTAATGATATATGTAATAACACTAAAAGATGATTTTTAGCAACAAGGAACAAGAGGGCTAGAGTTTTCTCTAGATTCCTCTCCATAAGGACTTATCTGTAAGCGAACATCCGGGACTTGTGGTCAACCAGTTGATGTGCCTGTGCTATGGAGCTAGCTACCACAAGATTTATCTATGTTTCCGCTTAGTTACGTGAAGACTCTATGATATTATTCGTTATGTAATAAACATTTGTGATGATACTATTTATATTTGTCATCTTATGTGTGATTGATCTCTGGGCGCACGTAAGATTATGCACTCCATTTGTTCCTTGAAAATGGGTGTGACAGATTGGTATCGGAGCCATGTTGACGTAGGACGTAAGCCTAGTTAGTAATGGTCGTGATTAGTTCCCTTTTCTTCCTTTGTTTCATGCTTATCACCTTACACTTGATAATTGCTAAATTTTTATGCTCCTTTCACCTTATTCTATTGCAAAAATATTGCTTCTATTCTAACTTATCTTTGGACTAAATTCTTTAGATGCCTCATGCCCGTAAGACTGCTCGTATCACCACTGGAGGTTACTTTCCACCTCGTTCCCTATATGAATCAATGGAGCTTAGGAAAGAACCAGAAGACACTGCACCAACCCCGCCACCTTCACCAGATCAGGCACCGGAACCAGATATGCCCCAAGAAGAACTTGAACCTAAGGAGGAGGTTGTCTACTTGAGTGATGATGAAGATGCTGAGTTTGTCCAAGGTGGAGAACAGCCCCCGTCGCCTCCACAAGATGGTTTCGCTGAAGTTGGTGTGCCGTCCTTTCCTATGGGTTGGATTACAAGGATTCATCACAAGTCAAGCTATGACACACCTTCACACCATCGATTGGTTGGTATGCTTAGTGCTTACTTCACGGATTGGGATCCTGCGTTTGAGTACGTTTGCTGGGAGCATAAGCATCCTTTGGAAGCTACTTACTGGAAGTGCAATGTGCGTATCTTCGTCAAGGACGAGGAGATGGATACTCATCTGCTGGACCGGTGTTTTTCCCATAGTGGTCGTCGTGCTACTATAGGAGATGGCATAGAAGATGCAGCCTTTGAAGCATGCTTGGGACTTCGTCACCTCCGCCATGATGTTATGCAAGATGATCAATACCGCTATTTTCCCCGTGGAGACCCGGAGCAAGGATGGGTAATGATGAACCCTGGGAATTTGGAGTTAATTCCTCGAGTGATGGTGGATTTTGGTCATGACATGATGGTGAAGAATAGTCTGTTGGAATCCTTGGTTAAAGCCTTGAGGAAAGACGTCAAGAGGTACCAAGAGGTGATAGATGGTCTAAGGATTGATCAAGGCATGGAGGTGATCTATGACTATCATGAACATCAAGCCCGTCCTTAGGAGTTGGAATACCATCTATGTAATAATACGATAGTACGAATAGTGTCGAGTTAAGTTGAGTTTTGTGGTGTCGTGTGAACTCTGTGTGGTTAGTTGAGTTATTATTATGCTTATGTGTGAGTTGGTTTTTCCATGTAATGAGTGCTGGAGCTCTATGGGCTTGCCTACAAGAGTTCCTAGTTAAAGATACTAAGTTTAAGTATGAAAAATAAATAGTTTAGTTGGGATAACCTTTTCTCTCTGTTCTGTCCTTTCTGGAGCAGTCTGCCTTTCCTTTTATTCTCGGAATTAACTGTTCAACGAAAAATTCTGAAATTTTTATGAGAGTAACTAGAACCACGTACCTTTCCATTGTCTCTATAATCACCTTATTATCTGTTCTGGATCATGAGATATAGTCGTGATAAGATGAAGTTTCTGCGCAGTCTAGAAACCAGAAACAGTTCTGTTAGGTCCTATTTTTGGTTAACTTTGTGACAGAATTTGGATTTGTGAGTTAAAGAAAAGAAGTAGATAATTTCATAATTTTTCCAACCATATAAAGTACACCTCTACTGGATATCTATAACCCGAGATAGGTCTATTTTACCGAACTACTAAAAATTAAAATATGTCCAGAAGGTTATCAGATTCCGTTCGCTATCTCTAGGACTGTCTAATATGAGATAATCTCTAAGATTTGATATTGTGTTGGATAACAGATGTCTGGAAGAGGATGAGGTCAAGGCCGTGGTCGTGGAGTTGGTCTACCACCTACTATTCATGAGCTTTTGGCAATACAGACCCAGTTGATGGAGTCTCTGGTGAACAATCAGCAGAACCAGCCAGTTGAAGGAGCACCTGCGCGTGATAAGCGTGGTGAATTTTTGAAGGGTCATCCCCCAGTGTTCACCCATGCCACTGATCCATTGGAAGCTGATGATTGGCTTCGTGCGGTGGAGAAGCAGCTCAACATTGCTCAGTGCAATGATTAACAGAAGGTGTTGTTTGCTTCGGGACAACTTCAAGGAGCAGCTCAAGACTGGTGGGATTCATATCAGTATGGCCGTCCTGTCAATGCTCCCGTCATTACTTGGCAAGAATTTACAGAGAGTTTCAGATCCTATCATATACCTGAGGGAGTGATGGCGCTGAAGGCCGAGGAATTCCGCAATCTAACACAAGGATCGATGCCTGTAGCTGAGTATCGAGATAAGTTTGCACAGTTGTCACGTTATGCGCCGAATGAGGTGGCTAATGATGCCGATAAGCAGCGACTTTTCCTGAGGGGTCTACATGATGGTCTTCAATTGCAGTTGATGTCCAATGCTTATCTAGATTATCAAACATTAGTGAATCGCGCTATTGTGGTGGATAACAAGCGCAAGGAGATGGATGCCAAAAGGAAGAGGCTTCAGGGACAAGTATCTGGAAACAACACTCGCCAACGCACTTGTTTCCAACAAGGCTATCTGCCGAGGTATCCATCTAACCAATGGAATCGTGGTCAACTTCCTCCACGTAATCAGTTTCTGCAACGTCCTCCTTATCAGCCACAGAATGGCAATAACCGCCCTCCGCAGCAGAATAGGAACCAGAATCAGCGTCAGAGTACCCCTAACAACACTCCAATGAAGACTAGTGCTCCTAATACTCCCACCAAGTGTTTCCGTTGTGGAAAGGAAGGTCACCTGTCTTATAACTGTCCTGAGAAGGTCAATAAGCAAACCCCCCAGAAGCAGAACAATAATAAGAAGGTACCATACTACGGAAAGGTGACTCATGTGTCTGAAGAAACCACGATGGTGGAACCTGAAGTTATGCTCGGTACGTTCGATGTTCACTCCATTCCTGCTACTGTTCTTTTTGATTCTGGAGCTTCACATTCATTCATATCTCAATTATTTGTTAAGACACATAGCATCCCTTTATGTGCCATGAGAAACCCCATATTAGTCAATTCACCTAGAGGAAGTATGCAAGCTTCCTACCAATGCCTCCCTGTTAGTTTAATTTTAAGGGGGGTAGAATTCAAAGTGAGCCCTATAGTGTTGAGAATAGCTAGGATTGACCTTATTCTGGGACTAGATTGGATGAAGCAAAATCAGGCAGTGATTCAGTGTAAGGAAAATGCAGTAGCCCTGACAACACCGAAGGGAGATCGAATTAGTGTGGAGATCGTAGTGCAGAAGCCACAGACAACCACAGTAAATTGACTTGATGATAATGTCAATCAGGAGGATCCAGTTGTGGAGGAATTTCCGGATGTGTTCCCCGACGACTTGCCAGGTATGCCACCCGATCGCGACATTGAGTTTATTATTGAATTATTGCCTGGAACTGCACCTATAGCTAAGCGACCATATAGAATGGGGGTTAATGAATTAGAGGAACTTAAGAAACAAATAAAAGAGTTACAAGAGAAAGGTTTTATTCGTCCTAGCTCATCACCGTGGGGAGCTCCCGTGATCTTTGTTGACAAGAAGAATGGTTCTCAAAGAATGTGTATTAATTATCGGTCACTTAATGAGGTAACTATTAAGAATAAGTATCCACTGCCTAGGATTGATGACTTGTTTGATCAGTTGAGAGGTGCTTGTGTGTTTTTAAAGATTGATCTTCGTTCTGGTTATCATCAGTTGAAGATTCGTGCTACTGATATACCAAAGACAGCATTTACAACACGGTATGGTTTGTATGAGAATACAGTAATGTCTTTTGGCTTGACTAATGCTCCTACGTACTTTATGTACCTGATGAATAAGGTATTTATGGAGTATCTCGATAAGTTTGTAGTAGTGTTTATTGATGACATATTGGTATATTCCAAGACTAAGGAAGAACATGCCCAACATTTAAAGATGGTCCTGCAAAAGCTCAGAGAGCATAAGCTCTATGCTAAACGTAGTAAGTGTGAGTTCTGGTTGAAGGAAGTTGCCTTTTTGGGACATGTGGTCTCTAATGGTGGAATATCAGTGGATCCTAGCAAGGTAAAGGATGTGTTGAATTGGAAGCCACCAACCGATGTGGGAGAAATTCGTAGTTTCTTAGGGTTGGCTGGATATTATAGAAGATTTATTGAAGGGTTTTTCAAGCTTGCTAAGCCAATGACAGCATTGCTAGAGAAGAATGCTAAGTTTGTGTGGTCTAATAAGTGTCAGGTTAACTTTGAGGAATTAAAGAAAAGATTAACAACAGCTCCGGTGTTAGTTTTACCAGATTTGAGTAAGAATTTCTCTATCTACTGTGATGCATCTCATTTGTGTCTTGGTTGTGTGCCTATGCAAGAAGGCAAAGTGGTGGCCTATGCATCGCAACAGTTGTGGAAGCATGAGTTAAATTACCCTACTCATGACTTGGAGTTAGCAGCAGTGGTACATGCTTTGAAAATATGGAGGCATTATCTGATTGGACATAAGAGTGATATTTATATGGATCATAAGAGTTTGAAGTATATTTTCACCCAGTTGGATGTAAACTTGAGACAACGTCGATGGTTAGAGTTGATTAAGGATTATGATTTGGAGGTACATTATCATCCGGTCAAGGCCAATGTTGTTGCATATGCTCTTAGTAGGAAGAGCTATGCTAATGAGGTACAAGTAGTGCCTATGTCGAATGAGTTGTGTGCTGAGATTGAACATTTGAACTTGGGTATTGCTATCAATGCAGTGGAATTGGTGATAGAGCCTGTACTGGAGCAGGAGATACATAAGGGTCAGTTGATAGATGACAGAATAAAGGAGATAGTTGAGAATATACCGAAAGGTAAGGCACCTGGATTCCAGTTGGATGATAAAGGAACTCTATGGTTTGGAAAACGATTATGTGTGCCTGAGGACAAGGCTATAAGAGAAGTAATTCTACGCGAGGCACATGAGTCTACTTACTCTATTCATCCTGGAAGTACCAAGATGTATATGGATTTGAAAGAGAAGTATTGGTGGTATGGTTTGAAAAGAGATGTTGCAGAGTATGTTGCACTATGCGATACGTGTCAAAGAGTTAAAGCTGAACATCAGAGGCCTGCAGGATTGTTGCAACCGATGCAGATACCTGAATGGAAATGGGAAGAAGTTGGTATGGATTTCATAGTAGGGTTACCCCGCACTCAGAGAGGTTTTGATTCAATATGGGTCATAGTGGATCGTTTGACCAAAGTTGCTCACTTTATACCAGTCAGAACAACATATTCTAGTGCAAAGTTGGCTGAACTGTATTTGGAAAGGATAGTAAGTTTGCACGGTGTTCCAAAGAAGATAGTGTCGGACCGAGGCACTCAATTCACATCATATTACTAGCAAAAAGTTCAAGAGTCATTAGGGACTAGGCTGAATTTTAGCACAGCATATCATCCTTAGACAGATGGGCAGACTGAAAGGATTAATCAGATATTGGAAGATATGTTGAGAGCTTGTGCTTTGCAGTATGGTACTAGTTGGGATCAGAGTTTGCCATATGCAGAGTTTTCCTATAATAATAGTTATCAGAAGAGTCTGCAGATGGCACCTTTTGAAGCTTTGTATGGTAGGAAGTGTAGAACTCCGTTGTTCTGGAATCAGACAGGAGAAAGTCAGGTGTTTGGTCCCGATGTGCTTAAGAATGCTGAGAAACAAGTAAGAATGATTAGAAACAATTTGAAAGCAGCTCAGTCACGACAGAAAAGTTATGCTGATACTCGACGGAGAGAATTGACTTTTGAAATAGGAGATTATGTCTACCTAAAAGTGTCACCTATGAGAGGTGTGAAAAGGTTTAATCGAAAAAGAAAAGTTAGCACCGAGGTATGTCGGTCCTTTTAAGATTTTGGAGAGACGTGGTGAAGTGGCATATCGATTGGAATTGCCTGAGAGCTTAGCAGGTGTGCATGATGTGTTTCATGTGTCCCAGTTAAAGAAATGTTTGCGTGTGCCGGAAGAGCAGTTACCGTTGGAGGAACTCACTGTTAAGGAAAGTCTCACCTACAAAGAGTACCCAGTAAAGATATTGGAGACAGCAGAAAAAGTTACTAGGAGCCGAGTTATAAGGATGTGTAAAGTTCAGTGGAGTCAGTATTCGGAAGCAGAGGCTACATGGGAAAGAGAGGAAGATTTAAGAAAAGCGTATCCACAGTTGTTTGAGTAAGCGTCGTCCGAATCTCGGGGCGAGATTCATTTTAAGGGGGGTAGAATTGTAATACCCTAAAATTTGCATCATTTTAAAAATAGGAGAATTGGATTTATTTACACAATTTTGTGGACATTTTAACCTAGAGAAATAATTTTCGATAAATAAAATCAACTATAAGGTTAGATACATGCTTGTGCATACATGCCGCTGCATATTTTTATTTGTGATTGATTGGTTTTTATTACAAGAGGAAATGATTTCAAAAACTATTTGAAAATGCATTTGAAATATTGGAAAAGGAAAAGAAAATAGAAATTCTCTCCTTCTCAACTTTCGGCCTGAAGGACCAGCTCTCTCGGCCTGCTCGGCCTTTTCTCCCTCCCAGCCCAGCAAGGCGCGAGTCCAGTTCTTCCTTCTCCCGCGCGCTCGCGTAACGGGCCGGCCCAGCAGGCCCAATCGACCGAAGCCACAGGCCGCCTTGCCCTTTCCCTTCTCTGGCTGATGTCTGGGGCCCGCTTGTCGGTGTCGTCTCCTTCCTCTTGCTCGTAACCGAGAAGGACTCGATGATGGAGTCCGTCCCCGTCTCGACTCCTCTTTGGCTTGCTCCGCACGTTCGAGCTCCTCTTAAATAGCAGCCGGATGCTCCACCGCCTCCACCTCAACCTTAACCATGAGCCATCACCCTCGCCATCGAGCTCAAGCCGTTGCAAAGCCCTAGCCGCCACTGTCAAGCTCGGAGCCATCAAGTTCGACCTCTTGGTCAACATCGTAAGCTGCAGTCAAGTTCGCGACGCCCCTACGACCTTGCCAAGCTACACTTCTTCTTCTTCTTTCTCGGTTTAAATCGCTGATTTCCTCTCGCCGGTGTTCATAGAGCCCCGCCGCCGCCATTGGAAGCCGCACGTCCTCCTCGGTCGCTTCCGGTCGCTGGAAAGCATCTAGGTGAGTTCGCGGCTCTCCCATCTACCTTTCCATGCATTCGGTTCTTCGGATAACATGGTGTAGCGCTGGATTGACCAACGCTGACGAGCAATGGCTCGCCGCTAGCCAAGTCGCAGCCGTCGGGCTACAGTGCCGGCCGGAATCCCCTCCTCCCTCTCCCTCGGTTTAATCTCCGCCATCCGATTCAGATCCAACGGCCCAGATCTAAAGATACCCTTTGGATGACAGTTTTGCAAATAAGCCCTTATAATTAATACTGACTCAACCCGCAGTCCAAAGTGCGTTTACGGAATTCTATTTTCTTTTTTTGAAGGCATACTTTGGTTCGGTTATGTCGAAATACATTTTCAAGTATTTACAGTTTTGCCATTCAACTTGTTTTAGTCATAACTTCTCCGTTTTAACTCCGATTTGACCCGTTCAAATTGCGTTAGGTTCGTAATTTCGTAGTTCACATGATAGTGTTACTGTTTAGTAGGTTCTCCACTCTTAAGTTTTGAGATTAGATTTAATCTATTACTTTAATAAAGAAAAGCTTGTTTAAATCATATCTTTTTCGTTTTAGCTCCGATTTGCGTGCAATTCGCGTCTGTGTGATCCTAGTGAGATGTAGATTCGTTTTACAAACTTTTCAACTTATTTTGCTACTGTTGGTGTACTGTTTTAATTGTAGCTTTGTTTGCTTTGTATGATTGCTCTTGGATGATTGATGTTGGTGTGTTAATCGAGAATAGAAGGTGAGCAATTCGTTGGTGATCAAGAATACTATTGTGAACCAGGTCAACAGGATCAGCTAGATTAAGACAAGTATAGCATGGGACTATCCTTGTTACCTATTCACTTTAATTCACTTAATTCATCATGCATGTGTTTCCTTGTTAAGGACGCCTTAGCTTTGATCTTATTCCTTGAATCCTATGGTTATAGCATTGGGTAGTTTGTTAGTGCTCACATAAACAATGATCTTGTAATTTGATTAATGATATATGCAATAACACTAAAAGATGATTTTTAGCAACAAGGAACAAGAGGGCTAGAGTTTTCTCTAGATTCCTCTCCATAAGGACTTATCTGTAAGCGAACATCCGAGACTTACAGTACAGCTATCAGGGCTAGCTCTGGCTTTAGTCATATAAAAGGATCTTTTCTAGCTTATTAGTGGTTACCTTTATGGCGCAAAAGGGGTGTGTTCCGGGTTGGGTGTAGTGCGGCTTCTGTCCCTATGTGTATAGGCTGCGTGTCATTGTGCCATACGGAAGGGGGGCTCTACATTTACAGGCCACAAAACCTAGCGGCCCTAACTTGTTAGATGAACCTTGGAAAGACTTCATAGTGAAACTTATTTGTCCAATGGGGAGTCATGACCTCGGACTTTTGGGGATCACGACTCATAGTGAAAGTGTACAACCTCTGCAGAGTGTAAAACTGGTATATCAACCGTGCTCATGGTCACGAACGGCCTTGGACCCTTATGGAATAGAGATCACTAATAATTTACTTGTTCTTGCTATTCATTATTCTCTTTACATGATCATGTGTTTATTATTGGGAACAATACCTACTTGTTGCTACTTAATTGCTTAAAACATGATCAACTAAAAGCTACATGCAGTTAACCAGTGTCTACCCTATTTGAGCTTCATGAACCCCATGTTATATTTGTTGAGTACTTTTGTGCTCACCCTTGCTTTCCCCCACACCCCAGGAAGGACTCCCGAATGTGCAAATAGTGACTACTACTTCTACTTCCCTGAAGAATACTAGACTTGTGGTCAACCAGTTGACGTGCCTGTGCTATGGAGCTAGCTACCACAAGATTTATCTATGTTTCCGCTTAGTTACGTGAAGACTCTGTGATATTATTCGTTATGTAATAAACATTTGTGATGATACTATTTATATTTGTCATCTTATGTGTGATTGATCTCTGGGCGCACGTAAGATTATGCACTCTATTTGTTCCTTGAAAATGGGTGTGACAACAGAGTAAGGCGATCTCACCTCGCGCAAAAACGGAACCGAGGACGGACCAAAATAAGGCGCGCGACTTGGGATGGCGGGCGGTCACGGCGGTGATCCAAGCAATGCCCCCTCAGGATGATTTCGATGCTCCGCGTCGAAATAGGATGAAGCGGAAAGAGTCACAGGCTCGGTTTTTATAGTCCGAACACGATTCCAAGGAAGGAAAGGGGAGATTGGTAGGAAGGATTCGACGTCGGTATTTTTGGAAAGAGAAAATCCGACGGTGGCTTGGGGAGGAAGAAGATGGCCTGACACGCGGGGCCCTGCTGTCAGCGACGCTACAGAGAAGGAAAGCGCGGCCGAGCTCTCGCGCGGTTGCTGGGCCAGCGCCCGGAGTCGGCCCAGGCGGGGGAACGGCGCGCGCTGAGACGGCCCACGCGGAAGCAGGAGACGAGCGGGCCGCGGGAAAAGAATTGGGCTTCCGGGCCGAAAGCGAGGAGAAAGGAAATTTTCTTTTTCTTTTTCCTTTTCAGATATTACAAAGCATTTCCAAATAATTTTGAATCCAAATTTGAATTTGAATCAAACCACTCATTACAAAAATTCAAATGCAACAGCATGAGTGCACAAACATGTTTCTACTCTTATATTTGATTTTAAGTTAATAAAAATTATTTTTTTTTCTAAATTTTTATGGTCACAAAATTGTATAAAAATCATATTTATCTATTTTTTTAATATCCCAAAATTTTAGGGTGTTACACGACATTCCCATCGACAACGAGGCGACTGTGGTTGACTTCGTCAATCTCGTTTCGTGGATTTGCCAGCCCAGTCTTTAAAGGTGCTCATAAGGGTAGGGTTTGCGTGAGTACGTTCGTAGGGGTGAGTCTGCATGCGTTGTGAGTGCATGCTTCTATTTAATCTAAAAAAATTCTATATTTGACCAAATTTACAAGATAGTAGTACTAGTATGTACTAGATCAAAATAATAAAATTCGAAATATATTTCACAGTTGAGCTAATGATCCGTATTTAATAAAATCATAAATATTATTTTTCTTTTCAATAAAAGAAAAAAGGAACCCAAACTTTATTTTGATCTTTGATGGGATGTGTATTGGAGTGGCCACTTCTAAGTGTAAAGCAACTTTAATTATACATTCAAACTTGATCTTAGGCCCTTGTTTGATTCACATGCATGAGCTTTATTAAAGGTTTGTTAACTAGGGAACACACAACGCTGTAGTAAACTAATTAAATTGGACAAGCATGAGATAGATTTAAATCAGCTGATGGTTATAATAAAATAACTTTATATAAATTTTAACAGGGTGGCTACTAATTTAAGGATTTGTTCTTATATAGCTTTGTCCAATGGGGAGTTGGCTATTATTACATAATATATGGCTTGGTTGGAATTCCACTGAAGTGTATTTGTTGTGGCTTTTACTAAAGCTTGGAGATCGTTGTCGGTGGGACTAGGTGAGCATGTACTGTTCAGGAGTAGGTTTGCATGTATTGTTCTGATTTTTCAGTGTAACTCTACATTTTTGTAAAAAAGAATGACCAGATAGTTTTTAATTGAGAAATTATTTGTGACAGCTGGGCCGGGGCTGTGAACTTGTCAATTCCCTCCTGATGGGCCAATAAGTAGAAAAAGGCCTTCGTTGCTTTGGCATGCAACTAGTGAACAACCATGCGCACCAATCATTTAATGCGAACATGGAAAGCCAAGGTAGGTCATGTGGGCTGCTGTTGTGTATGTATATGAAGACCAATCCATGGTCAAGTTAGCTCAAACCTCTTAGTCCAGATGATGAAAAGCTAGGTCAGTTTAGCTGTACGTTGAGAAGGGTATCGGGCAGAATGGGAAACTTGGCAAAATGAGAGACTTGGTCATGGGTAGGTCTGCATGGGAGGCATCAGGCACGGTGTTGAGCTATACTAACCTATTGATTGTATTAAGCCACCTTCTCTTCTACGCAACCAACGAAGCTTGAGTTCAGCGACAACCTACTACAGTCCCACCTGTTGGACGACGGATCCAATTGTGACTTTCGGACGATGACGGGTCGAGTTTTTTTCAAGATGATTGGTATTAATTTGGGATACAGAAACTTATGTGGCTAGCTGATCCATTCAACAATGACCCATGGAGTAGAACTATATTAAACTACTTTTTTAATTTGACCTTGGGATTGGTCTCTCTAGCATGCAGCCTGACCAGTGGCAGCTACAGTTGGTCATATCCTCCATTGGCAGTTGGTCCTCCAAGGATGGGCTCATGGCGAGTCACAACCACTGACTGGGGCACCAAGAGGTCAACAACTGATTTCAAAGACGACGTTGGGCATGAAAACTTAACTGTGCAACATAGATAACTGTAAAGAATTATAGCTGTATCTAAAAACGTCACTGGGGTTGTATGCTGAAACGACAACATGTTTGCGAAAAGTATTGTCTAATGATCCATGAACAGAATCAGGATGCGGTTAGGTTACACACACATGGAAACATTAGTAGACGTTTGATGGACGACCCAACCCAAGAGTTGAAGTTCAAACAAGAATTTGCCAACCTGACTCGCTGACAATAAAGCCATAGTTGTTTAGGATCATCACGTATGACCTCCAATAGTTAATTTATTATGGCAATGGGCTGATTTTATTGGCTTCTAGCAATACATACATGCATGTGTGAAACGACCTCGATTTTCCTCGAAGGGAAAATCCACAGATACGATTTATAAGGCAGTAGATCACGAGAGCAATCTATCACATTATCAATTATCAGCTGATATCATAGTCATATATCGTAGGATTACAAGATACAAGACTTTACAACACTGGTTAACACATCTATTACATTGTATTCTAGCGGAAACACACGCGTCTTCATCAGAGTCGTTGTAGCGCATCAGTAGGTGGAGGCTCCTCCTTCACGGGCAATCATCAGAGTTGGCGTAGAATGTTAGCGGCGTGGACTTCATCTTCCGAACCAAACTCGAGCGTAGGAACGAGACCACCTAATCCAAGTCCTCATGGTCGCCATAGATTTCGTCCAAACCTGTCCAAAATCTATCAGTACGATTTTGTACTGGCCACTGTCTCCCACCCTATGCTTTTGCGTATGCTTTGTGGTAAGTGGAATGCAAGGGTAGAAGAAAGGCCTATATATGGCTGTAGGTTTTCTATGCAAGTTCAATAATATTTTATAATAATAATTCATCAAGTTTTAATCCATCTCAACCACACGTTCTCCCATCCCATCACACACATCTCACCACACTCTCACACTCTCTAAGCGGCAAGGACGACTCCCGCTCGTACCTTGCCTCAACGGCCAAAGCCGGATCCAACACCAAAACCCAGGGGAAAGGTAGAAAGGACTCCTCTCTCTAATCAAGTGAAGCGTAGGTCATAGGAATGTCCATATCCGCGGACGCGGCTATACGTATAGATCGATCAACTCTGCAGAGCGTGTACACCTGGAAATCCACAAGATCACCATCATCGGCGGTGCCCCGCCTAGGCTGATGCCGACTGCCTCCTAACCGGTATGGTACCACCCTACCACTCAGCCCTAGGCCACCTCGGTGTCCACCGAAACGCTGAGACTGTGAGACGTAGTACCGGGCCCCCAAGGTCACTACGCTGTCTTAGGAGGGTGTGGGCCCCCATGCCCGTACCTCCCTACACTATCACCTTTCAACCTAGTAGTAGTGGCACCACCCTTGTCAGTCGGGTAATCGTCTCCCGCCCATCGGGAGCGAGTGGTGTGCACGAAGGGTCCTATGATTCCGGTTCTCAAGACATACCAGTCCTTAAGGGGACCGGACAGGATATCTTCTCAAGGGGATAACCAACACCCCGTGCCTCGACGGCACCTCCACCGGGGATAACCAACACCCCGTCTGCTCACCGTGCACCCGCCATAGGTACCTCTCTTGAGGGATGCCCAGGTCGCACCCCTCCGGCATGACTTGCCCCAAAGACTCGTCGTAGGATCCTGTCCGATCGACTCAACCCTCACCACACACCCAAGACGCACGCCAAGCTCTCCCCAAGTTCATTATCTAGTTTTACCAAGTTATCGGCACCACGTGCCTTATCCACTCACGTTATCCCTTCACCAAGCATCATGTCACAGATATAATGCGTAGTGAAAGTAAAGCAGTAAGTAGAATGCAAGCATCTAGCCTAACAGCGGGTGTGCAAGGGAATAAGTTGCGACAAGATAATGGCTTACAAGCAGTCTACCATGCAACCTATCACAGTTCAATTGCAAGAAAGTAAAGCACTAGCATCTATATGTAGCATGTCTAATAGGTTCTACGAGGTTGGGTGGGACATGGAACACCTGTTAAAAGTCATATCCGAGATCCTCGGTGCACTTGTAGTTGTACTCCTCCATAGTCCTTCATCCGCATGTCCTTTCTCCAACGGTTTCTTATCCGTTCAACGCTAACCTTGACGCAATTACCTCGATACAGCGACAAGCAAAAGAGCAATCAGACCACTAAACCTAGAAAGACTGAGGAAAGAGAGGCAACAAGGCACAGAAAGAACAACTACACCAAAAGAATGAAAAAGGAAGAACGACTTAGCCCTCTCGGTGAATGTCCGATCCTTGGGCCAAAGAAATGCAAGTGGTGATTTGCTAAGCACAAACTTAGGTCTTAGCCTATCTAGTACTTCCTGGGTCGATCGTGTTGACCTGTACGGCTTAAATAGAAATGGCATAGGCCCTAACTCATCCCAAGCAAACACCATGGCTCGTGACTTCTGATCTGAGCGTCATGGAAGCCGACGAGAACCGAAAGGCTACAAGCAAGAGAAGTCCCGTTCTCTCTTAATTCATACGCCATTGTAACTTGACGAGAACCAAGAGAGGATGGAACAGGGGAGAAGAGAAGAGAGGTGGTCTACCTCTTCCAATACACACGCCATGGCAAGAGACGGGGCATCGAAGGAAGCGACACACATAACAGAATACAAGTGCCCAAACAACTTTTAGGGTACCACGACCTAGGTGCACTAAATGCACTAAGACATCCCCCGGGTTCTTAGCGGTGCGGTTGTCACTGCAAGAACCAAGGAGACTCTACGGTCTACAAGGTACAAGCATACAAGGGTTCAGCACGACAACCAAAAGACGGGTAAAGACACAGGATTCACCTTTCTCTAATCCACTCGCCATAGCAACGACGGGAATCAAAGAATGAAATCAAGAAAGCGACAAACGCCGAACAAGCGAAGAGCTCAACCCAAATTTTACTGGATCGATGGGGTTGAGAACAAAAGAGGAGAGAAGAAACAATATAATCTGCACCCTTCCATCCAACTCGTCATGGGACGAGCGAAGGTTGGAAAAAGAGAGGCACGATTCCCCAATCCAAACGCACTAGTAGGGCACCAAGACTGTGCAACTAAACGGCACAAGGCTATTCTTACGGCTCATAGCAATGCGGTTGTCACAGCTAGATCCGAAGAAATGTCAGGGTAGAAGTGGTGCAAACACACGAGGTGATTAGGACAAGAATGAGAGAAAGAGAGGTAGAGCCCGATGGTCATGGCGAGGTGAACTCGCGGCCACAAGCTGTACCTACACGAGTTGGCATCCGTCGACATACAAAGGTTGTCCCCTAATTCCTATCCCAATAGAGTTGGTCACGGAGGGCTCGATTCATGCAGATAAAAACCGTGTCGATAACGACATCGAGTCTGAGTCCACAATGACCACATCCCAGGGACGAGAACAGGAGCTAACGATCGTAGTTCGGCGGAAGACAACTAAAACACAAGAGAAGGGATATGCTCGGCGTTACGGCCATCACGAGATGAGCTCGCGATCGCAACGTTCGAACACTCGTTCTCTCGACCGGCGTAAAGGCACGGTCCTCAAGCAACAACCAAAACACAACAGACTGACAACCCAAACACGACCGGTAGACAAAAACCAAACCACATGACAACGGACGGAGTAGCACATACCCCTATCCGACCAAGAAAAATACATAGATGATAGACCGGCGGCGAAGGCATGGCATAGGATATATATAGATGATAATGATCATGTGTAGGAAAGATGACATTGATAGATAATGTATGAGCAAGTGAAAAGAATGTAATGCGGAGCTTTGCCGACGTCGGGAACGGCGTCGGCTAGGTTAAGAAGGGTCGACCTTGCTGTGAGGATGGCGGAGGGCTGCTGTGGTACGTCCCGGAAGGCCGCGGTCCGCTGCAGCTTGGTGAGGATGGCTACGGCTTGCTGCTAGCTGGCCAGCGCCTTGATGGTCGTGGCAGCGGACGGTCGGGACGCGACCACTGCTACTGGACGCGGCTCCGGTGGCGAGAAAGGTGAGCGGCGGGGTGGCCTCAACGCCCGGCTTCCAAGCAACGGCGCAGCAGGACCGTGGTTTTCCCCCTGCGGCAGTGAAGATCATCAGCACAAGGGCCGGCCTAAAACAAGGACGACGACAGATCGACAGTATGAAGGAAAAGGTGAAGCTTGGGCGTTGGTGGCTCACCGGCAGGACGTCGGTGGGGTGCTGGGTTGCCGGGGCGGCTGCGTCGCTGCCGAGGCGTGAAGGTGAGGCACGACATCAGCTTGATGGAGTAGGAGGCGTGGTCGAGGTGGTGGAGGGACGCGGTTGAACACGGCTGTGGCGTGTCCGCGGTCTGGTGGACGACGTCGCGGCCATGCTGGTCGTCCAGCAGCACGGCGAGGACGGGGTTCACGGCTCCAGCTTGGGATCGCGGCTCGACGTCGCAGGGCTGGAGCAGGGACATGGACACCGATGAGATCAAGGTGGCGTTGTAGGGTGTGGTGGCTTGGGGACGAGGCGGAGCACGACGGTGCCGACGATGAATCCCGGCGATGCGGTGGAAAGGTTGCGGTATCCTAGGCGTCCGCGGCACGAGGCAAGACAGCTCGACGTGGTGTCGAACGCCTCCTGCGCCCGGCGTGCGGTGTAGGGCTAGGCGAGGGCAGTGCGCTGGGGTAGCGTCGCGTCGCTACCGAGACCGGCGTGCACGCCGCGGCAGTTGCCGCACAACGCACGGCGAGGCATGCCGAGGCAAGAATGAAACGGAGCGGTTAGGGAAAGGGAATGCTGTGGCGGCTAGGAGAGGGTGTTGGTGAGGCGAGGCTGGCCAAGGGGCTCTTATAGCCCGCTGGCTAGGGTTCCGGGCTGGGTGCGCCGGCGTCCGCAGCGTTTGACAGGACGGCCAGAGCAACGTGGCGATCATCCGGAGGCATGGACAAGGATCTGGGATTCGGCCCGAAACAACCGAATTTCGGTGAAATTCGTCTATTTCGGCCTGACCCGAGATCAGATTGAACCGGCCCAAATAATTCGGCCCGTTTCAAATTTGTAGCTCATTCTACAAGTCAAGAGGAGCCCACATACACTAGTACAAGTATAAAACACTGAATCGCTACTCTCGTAACCCTTCCTCACCCCGCCGCTACTCCCCGCCGCCAAAGTCTGATGGCCTGCCGTCGTCGTCTCCGTCCCTTGCTGCCTCTGCTGGTGCCGATGCACTCCACAGCTCCATCGCGCGCCGTGCTCTCACTCCGACGCCCGTGGCCACGCCGTCGTCGCTCCTCAACGCTAGCGGCCGCATCGTCACGGCTGCTCCCCAACGCCATCGTTGCGCCGTCGCCGCTCCATGTTGCTTGCGTTCAACGTCGGCACCTTCTCCTTAACTCGTGCCATGTCTAGCGCCGTTTGGGCCAAATCTTGTTTAAATTTGCTCAAATTTCATTCAAATTTGGTTTGTTTGACTGGTCAACGTAGCTGGATACCTGTCCGAATTTTCCGAATCTCGTCCAATTCGGTGAGCACCGAAATTTTTTCAAAAAAGAATCCCAAAACCCTGGGCATGGATAGGTGAGCGAGCTTGGACGCTTCTGGAGGGCTCGGGCGTCGCTGGGCGCGGGGGCAGGTGGGGTTTGGGCGCCTGTCCGCGAATCATGGCGTCTGCGGTGCGGCCCAGGTGACGCGCGGGCGGGGTCCGCGTCCGTCGTCCTGGCACTCGGTGCGAGCGGACTGAAAGCGATGGGAAAGAGACGGGACTGGGCGACGCTTTCCTTAGCTTCTCCCACGGCAGCTGACCAGCAGGTCCCGCAGATGGATTCCTTACAGGGGCATGCGCGTGAGGGTCACCTGATAGAGGAGGAGCGACGGCGTGCGGCTCCTTGCGCGTGGTGGTCACGTGAGGCGGAGGAGAGGAGCTGGCTGCTGCTGGTGAAGGGCCTGGGCTGCGATGGTGATGGGCCGGAAGGCGCGAGCGGCGCTGGTCTGCTTGGTGCTCGTGTCGCGACGCGAGCGTCGCGCGGGGCGCGGCTCGGCGGGGTCCGCTGCTGGCGTGGGAGCGACCTGCTGTACGGAGAAAGAAGAAGAAGCCGGGCTCCTTCGGTTGGCTACTGGGCCTCGCGTACGGCGAGCGTACGCGGTTGGGAATGGTGCGGCTGACCGGTGGGCCCGAACTGGCGGCGGCAGCTCCTGCTTGTTCGGCTCACGTGAGGGGCAAGGGAGGGGCGCTGGGCCACGCTGAGCTCGTGAGAGGAGAAGCACCGTGCTACACTGGTGCTCGAACTGGGCCGGAGGGAGATGGCAGACTGGGCCAACAAGGGCAGCGTGTGCTATCTATGTAAGGATGAAAACGGAACGGAAATATCCCGAACCGAACCGCGTCGTTTTCTACATTTAATTCGATCGAATTCGTATTTTCTTGTCCGACTTTATCGTTTTCGATTTCGCATTTTAGATGTTTCGTATTTCAAATGTAAAAGTAGAAACCGGTTTAGATATTTTTCGACCGTTTTCTACTTTTCTACTTTTAATTTGAAATATTCCGAATTTAAAATTCGGTTTAAACCGAATTTGGCCAACTGCACAGGTCACATAGCCCGATGACAGGCTGCTCAGCACACAAACTTGTATTTATGTGTCGGCTATTATGTTAAATACCTAAGACCAAGGATCATGCACTTGTTAATTATTATATGCACATGAATTTGATCATGCATGTACTTAGTTTTGCATTTGGTCCTACGGGTGGTATTCCGTATTGAGTTTCGTATATCGACCGTGTTCGATATAAATCCGCTCGAATTGGTTCGTTTTCGGAATTCTCGATATTTCGAAAGTTCGTGTTCGTTTTCGTGTCCGGCTTTACCGTTTTCGCTTTCGTTTTCGTATTTCAAATGTAAAAGTAGAAAACAATTTAGGAGTTTTTCGACCGTTTCCGACCGTTTTCATCCTTATATCTATGCGATCAGCTTCAGCTTGCTTGTGATTGGAGCATGGTATATACGTGTACATTCTACATACATACAGGTGCAGAGGGTGTAGCTTAGGACGCTGTCTGGCTTCGGCCTTGGATAACCCAGGGGCTCACGTAAAGATAATTAAATTAACAAAGCCCTGCACAGGAGCATGCTACGTGCTGCTGCTGGTGTTGAGCCAGAATAGGGGCTGGGCTTTGTACGTATATACACTTATACAGATCGACACAGGAGCATGCACATGCACGTGCACTAGCTTGTGCAGCCTGCTGGCTGGCCGAGGGATATGGAGAGGTTTTCCACTTAAGCTCTAAGAGTTTGAGGAGAAGGAGTGGGCTGCTTTGGGAAAATAAGGAAAAAGGTATTTTCCCCCTTTACGAATGTAGGAATTGAAGGAAATTCAAAAGAGGGTTGAGAAAAGGAATTTTAAAGGAGTTGGGAGATATTCGAAAAGAGATCGGAGAGAGTTTATAGGGAATTAGAGAAGAACCCAAAGGGAAGTTTGAGAAGGGATGTGGATGGGATCTGAGATGGAATTCGAAAGAGATTGAAGGGAACTTTGCTATGGATTTGTGCACTCCGACACAAAACCCTAGACCAACTAAGGAACTCCGGCACACTCTTACAAACAAATCTATATGTGTGCAACGATTGTTAGCGGTTAGCTCGGGTTCGACTTAAATACTACATGCTTCACGCAATTGCAAGAAAAATTTTAAAAAGCTCGTATTTTTTTGTTGTTCGAAAACCCGGGGTGTTACAATGTGTCAGTAATCAACGATGGTCTTTATTTTCCTATATTTTTTTCCATTGTAACTTTCTTGCTGCTTCAGTTTCCACATGGATACTCACTACAAGGATTGGTGCTTTACATGACGATCACTTTGGTCATAAACAGTCGAAAATACATCACGGTTAACTTACCATGACGATCGAAAAATCCGTCATGTATCTCACGTCATGCATTTGCTGGACTGACCGGAGCCGTCACCGATTGCCATTTTATTTCATCATGGAATACATGGTCAGCAACAATAGCCAAAGCCTATAATGATGAACTGAAACGTCATGAATTTGTTACACGTCAACGCTTGCCATGTCATTTGGTGATGATGGATTTGACGTGGCAGCTTCCTTGCCACGTCAGCACTAGGCCTACGCCAGCCCATTATGGAGGAGGCCCATTTGTTCTTCATATTGTTTGCCCCACTAAACCCATGTTTTCTGTAGTTATTTTTTTTTCTAATTAGGCCCATAATACTGGACTAGCCCAGGTGCAACAAAGAATTGGCCCATTATTCAAATTTAAATTTTTACCAGAAATATTCTAATTTAAATTTAAATTTTTGCTAGAAATATTCAAATTCAAATTTAAATTGACACCATATCCAAATCGTCATAGATAGTCACTGATCATCACATATAATCACTGAACATCACAGATACATTGAAATATAGCATCACATATATATATATATATATATATATATATATATATATATATATATATATATATATATATATATATATATATATATATATATATATATATATATATATATATATATATATATATATATATATATATATATATATATATATATATATATATATATAGCACATGGGGATATTTACCATAATGTTATAGTAAATCACATAGTAAGGAGTTACTATAATCTCGTAAATTAGCATATCAATTATCGTAACTCAAAGTGGCTATAGTAAAGAGTAACTCAAAGTGGCTATTCTGTAGCCACTTTGAGTTATGATAATTACTATGTTAATTTACGAGATTATAGTAACTCCTTACTAAGTGGTTTAGTATAACGTTACGATAACCCAACTATCGTAAATATGTATTGATATTATCGTAAATTAGTATATAAAATTATCATAAATGGAGATGGTTACATAATAACTTATTTTGTCGCTGGCTACTGAATATATATATATATATATATATATATATATATATATATATATATATATATATATATATATATATATATATATATACTATGTGAAATTTTTTCAAAAGTGCCCATATTTTTTAATATATTATTTAATACTATGACAGTAGTATATAAAATAAGTATAACAATATACTCAATGTATACTTGCATACTTGACATACATACTACTATAGATGGTTTAGTATGATCATATACTTCATCAACATACACTTCGTCGGGCTATATACACCTTAAATCTAAAGATATACACATGGGAGTAACTACTCGCTGGAAGTAGGAAATAATTTCCATATATATATATATATATATATATATATATATATATATATATATATATATATATATATATATATATATATATATGGAGAGGTCCCAGATCACTTAACATCACAGATCGCCATTACAGGTCACAGATCATCACAGATCAGTTACATTTAAAGATCACCACACCGAATGGCATAGGTTCAAACAAAAGCATTAAAAATCAAGTAGCTGCAGCACTACTTGCCAAAAGTTCAGACACCACACAAGCCGACATTGCTCACAGACCAATCCGCAAAAGTTCAGACACCACACAGCCCGACATTGCATAAGTTCACAGACCAACCCACAAACATTCGAATTCAAGTGACCCAAAAGCACCACTTGACAAAATGCGTCGACCCTCAAAGACAAACAACCAGCCTTGGTGCTGCAGCCAGTAAACCAAACACACCTTTACCTTGTTGGTAGACTTGCTGGAATCATAGACATCAGACCCTTAATTAGTGCTTCTGTCTCAGCTTGCTTTTTCTTTAACTCCGTTTGCAGTCTGTGGCTTAAAGTGTTCTGTTCTGCATCATATATACTTGTTGCATGCACATGAAACCCTGCTACGTCTGGGTCTGGCACAGGCACGACCTAGGATTGACAAACCCACCTTATCTGGCTGATACTTATATTATCCAGTAGTATACTGGACTTGCCTAGTTTCTATATAACTGTATCCGGAGTTGTATATAGGTTGACCCAAGGGTCAAGGTAGAGCTCAATGCAACAAGCTAACAATGGGATTAACTGATTAAGCTACTGGTGTTCCCAGTAATAAGATGGGAATTTGGTCATATCTTGTTTAGGCATGGGAAGTATCAGGTGCAGAGCAATATGCAACAAGATCAGGAAGAGGAGTCACACAATTCCCACTTGATGAGGAGTGCAGTTTCATTGTGCCATGTCAGTTACATGTTGCTTTTCATCGTGTCGAACCCAACTTACTGGTGGGCATTTATTTCAATAGATTTTAAACAAAATTTCATCAAACACATCCACTTGTTTGTTTCAAAAAAAACACATCCACTTGTATCATCTTCATATAGGCTCATACGGACTATGAAAGCAGCGTGTAGATTAAGAAAAAATGAAGAAGAAAGAAGCAATGAGTACATTGATGATCATGTACGCCCCAAGAGCGTTTGAGAATGGGAGTCTCCCCAAGGGCATCCATGTCAAACCGTATCTGGCTACGTAGCAACCTAGCAATTTGGAATTTGGCATCCATGAGGGGAAAATGAGAAGTAGAATAGCATGAAGCCACATGTCGCAGTGAGATCCAAAGAAAACCATTATTACCTATTATGTAAATTTATATGTGTGTTAAAGCTCCTATAATATAACAATTTTCTGTGTTGTAGGTTGAGCTCATGGATAGATGTGGTATTTTTCTCTCTAAAACAAAGTGTATGTATAGGAGACCATGTATTCTACACGCCCTTCCAGATTTCGGAGTTGGTGACTGTACATGTTGTGAACACTTGTCTAATCATTTTATTCAATATATGGGATCCTAAATATTCTCAAATGAAAAATCAACTAGAAAGATTTAGATCTCGTCGTGAGCTACAAATTCGCTAAATCCATCCACAGTCATTTGAATAATAAAAAAAATAAATATCAAAATCTGAAAACTTAAAACAAATGTTCAGACCTCCAAACGTTCTCAAATAAATTTGTTAGGCGAGCAAATCAGACTTGATTCATATAAAATTGGCAGAGAAATTGCAATACAATTACGATGCAAAACAAGCATGGCTAATACAGTATTATATATTGTTCCGTTCCTTAAGTCCATATATAAAACTTTTCACATAGTCTTGAAATTACTAATTTGTATTTTATTTATGGAATCAATTGATACCAATAAATTAAAAAGAATTCGCAAAGAAGACAAGATGAACTGTCACATCCCAAAATTTCTAATTTTGGGTTGTGCATAGAAAACACTAACTAAAATAAATATTTTATTATTTGAATAGAACTTGTCATTAGTTTAGATTTCATATATTTTTATTAAAGAAAAATGGTGCTTTTCGATTATTTTAGAATTAACTTGACGGGCTTTGGTTGATGTGATGCTTGTTTTGGTGTTTATGAGTGCAAACGGTTTACGAGTATGAAAGAGCGACGTTTATCTCTCCTTGAGAAATTTTTCTGGCCCTTTTTCGAATTAAAATTCCAGTTTCCATGAACTTAATCTTTTTCTTTGATCATTTCACCAATCTTTTCATGAGCTCCAAATACTTTATTTGGGTTCCTTATGTTTCATAATGTCTATGAGAATTTTCCCTGAATTTTTAGAGCTTTTGGAGTAGTTTTCATGGCTTAAATAATAATTTTAGACTTTTCTGGAATTATTTTATCCATGAAATTAATTAATTTCGAAAATAAATAAATATCTCATTTTTTTCAATGCTCAAAGCCCATGTGCAATAATCCTAATAAATCTCAAAGACCCATACATTTATTTACTAATGAGCTTTAATAATTAATTAGGCCTATTAGTAAAGATGGACGGTGCAACATCAATTAGTACCATATTGCTAGCTGATGCGAAGGTGGAGAGTTTTCCTCCCTATAAGTACGTACCTACCCTTGGGTAAAAGTACACCAAAACTACCATGGAGGAGCCCCTAGTTTGGAAAATCTCTCGTGTAGTAAATTAGATATTTTTTCTCCTTCTCGTGTCGCCCCTAGGCCTAGGCCCTTCACATGGATGGAGGTAGAAGATGAAGTATTTGCGGTTCTGCCACTGGTTCGTAATATCTTTGTCGTTTCTTTGTTTTAATTCCGTTTTACTCCGTTTCAGTTACGTTAGTTTCGTATAGTTGCGCTCTACGTAGTAGTGCTGATGTATATCGTGTCACCTAATTATAAATTTATTGATTTACGTGCAATATTTATTTAATGTATTTTTAATTAAAAGCAACCTAGTGTAGTAACTCGTTCTTGTGATTTTGCGATCATGCCAACTAAAGCTACATGCTGTCGGTGTAGACATGTTACATGCTAGTCATATATAAATTAAATATTAATTTAATTGACATGCAATTAGTTCTATGATTAAAAGCAATCTAGGTTTGTAAATCCATTCTTGTTGCCACAGTTTCATAGCGTCGTGCTCTATACAGTAACGATAATTTTTGTGATGTCACTGAAGTATGAATTTATCTATTTAAATGCAACTTGATTAATATTTATTTAACAACTTTCTAACTAAAAGCAACATAGGGATATAATTTCGTTCTTGTTGCTTCGTGACTATGCTGGCGTAAGAGATGCATTAGCAATGTTGTTTACCATGTCACATTATGTGTTTACAAATTAAATTATGTTTATTTAATTAATGTTTATGTCATGCTCTTTTAAATTAGAAGCGACTTAGGTTCATACATAGAACATTCTTAAATAAATGTTAACTTGATTAATATTAACTTAAATGTTTCATAGTCATAATTAGTTTAGTTAACACATGAAGCATGTAGTTAATTTAACTAATATTTAGCTACTGTCTTTTCAAATTAAAAGTAACTTTGGTTAATAATTTGTCTTTTATAAATAATCAAATGCTATCATGATTAATAAGAACTTAAGTACTTCTTAAATAGAACTTGTTTAGTTTATGTAAGAAACATATAATGATTCGATTAGCTGTTATTACCTTCTTTATGCTTTCTAATTTATAAATGTTTAAATGACTTAAACACTAAATAAATATTTATAAATAAAATATGAATAAGGTTAACTTCATCTTTTATAATACAATGTAAATTGATTAATGTTAATGCAAACTAGTTTTTCAATTTTAAAGGAACTTTGGACCATAGCGATTGCTAACTGGATTAATGGAAATATGAATACGTTTTAAATCATATTTTGCTTAGCTTAAGCATGTTACAGACACAACATAACTCGTTCAGTTGCTTTCACATATACTTTTCCCTTTTGCAAAGATAAAGTTAGACTTGATTAAATTATATGGCATTGTTTATAAATAAAATATAACTAAGGTTTAACTTTGGCTTTATAATTTGATTAATGATTATGAGAAAAGATAACATAGGATAATATATTATGTTTTGCTTAGTTTAATCAAGATTCATATAAGGTCATCTTAGATGTGATTTGGTTAATGTTTAGAAGCAACTAGGGTTTATAACTCCAGTATTTCATAACTGAATGTTAATAAGATTCATATCCACATAAATGTTTTCTTTTAAATTACAAGATGATTAGTTCCACCTTGATTTGTAAATATTTTCATTTAGCTTTTGCCACATGTTCCATGATTATCTAAATTATAAAATATTTACATGACTTAAAATACTATGATATGATATATTTATAAATAAAATATGGCTAAGGTATAATGTTAGCTTTTACAATTCAACATAATTTGGTTAGTTTCACTTTAGTATATTTCTCCAAAAAGTCCAACACTTTAATTCACTAACTAAAATGAATCCAGCATATAGTTTTCTCTTTTAGTACGTTGCAAGCTTATCGATAGTCATGTCCTGTTAACGGTAGCTCCGTTCTCCGTCGTTCTTGCGCTAGCATCAAGTCGTGTCGATTAGTGTGCTCTTTTCTAGTTTCTCTTTTGTTTGATGTGTTGTTCTTAGTTGTGTTTATTGTTTGTTTGTTCTGCTTGGTTGCTACGAGTAGAGGAAGCGTGGTTCGTTAGCAATGAAGACCAGGAGGTGAGGGCCGACAAGTACAGCAGAAGTTGAAGATCAGAGACAGAGGTTGAAGATTTCTGAGTAGATAACTTTGGGAAAAGGTAAGTATAGCATGGGATAATACTTGTTTCCTATTCACCTTTAATACACTTAATTCATGTGCATGTGTCTACCTTGTTACCCCTAAGGATATCCTAGTTTTTGTATCTTGTACCTTCGACACCGGTGGAACATTGCATTGGGTAGTATTTATGCTAGTGCTCAAGATAAATAACCATGATCTGTAACTTGACTAATGGTATATGCAATAAACGTATAAAAGATGCTTTAAAGCAACATGGCTCAAGAGGGCTAGAGCATATTGGGCTGTTTTTATGGTTCTCTAGTTTTTCTCCATAAGGACTCATCTGTAAGTGAACATCCGGGACTTACAGTACAACTGTGAGGGCTATATGGCTCTGGCTTTAGTCAAGTATGAGGACCTTTTCTAGCTTGTTAGTGACAACCTTCATGGCGTAAGAATGGCTTGACGAATCGGGTATAGTGCGGCATCTGTCCTTATGTGTATAGGTTGCACGTCATTGTGCCATTTGGAAGGGGGGCTCTACATCTGTTTGCCGAGTGAATCTAATGGCAATAACTTGTTAGATGAACCTATGAAACACTTTATAGTGAACCCTGCCGACCTTCCTTGGTAGTGGGTCAAGAGGCTGATCACCTCGGGCGAAAGGGTAAATCACGACTCACAGTGAAAGTGTACAACCTCTGCAAAGTGTAAAACTGGTATATCAGCCGTGCTCACGGTCACGAGCGGCCTTGGACCCTTACAAAATAAATGATGAACACTGATGGTAATGATAATACTGATGATATTAAAGCTCACTGATGATTATTGTTTCTTGCTATACATTATTCTCGTTTACATGATCATGAGGTTATTTGGGCTTACGTAACTTGTTGCTACTCAAATGCTAAAAAGATGACTCACTAAAAGCTATTGCAGTAAACCCATGTCAAACCTTTTGAGCCTCATGAACCCCGTGTTATATTTGTTGAGTTCGACATGGACTCACTCTTGCTATTTCCCCACGCTCCAGTGTGTAGTGAGGTGCTGCTTAGAAGAAGGATGAAAGTGTAGTGGAGTTTTCAAAAGTCTTTTCGAAGTGCTTGGCATACGGAGCCCCCAGTCAGCCGTCCCAGTGACGTTGGAGCCTGAAGAAAAGATTAGTGACCGTTCCGCGGCACTCTGATAGTTGTAAGTGTTAATATATTATGTTTCCCGCTTTATATAAACATTGTTTTGATATTTTTATTCTGTTGTTGTATGTGTAAACTTCCTGAGCACACATATAATGAGTGCTTGGTCTTCTTTGGAAAACCGGGCGTGACATGAACGAACGGCGTACTGGGCTAACCTATCGGCCCTGCTGGTGGCCCGCCCTAATAGACAAAGACATTTGCTGATTTGCTAATCACTCCCACGGTGAGGTGATGAACCGTCTTGCAGCACCATATACGCATGCTACTGGTCCTGTTTGTGGTGCTGGAGCTCTGGAGTGCCCCCACACCAATAAAATAGAGAAATTCTCCATGCACATTTCTATTGTAAATAAACTCCAGAGTGCCCCCATACCTATCGACCAGGAGATGTATATATATATAAGGAGACCCATGGGTTAGCGTAAGTTCAGTGCAAGGTCGTGATCGACTGCCCTGAATAGAGGCTAGTGGGAGTTTCCTCTAACAAGGATTAAAAATTTGGTCATCCTGAATAGGTATGGGAGGTACCAGGTACTGAGAAATATGGAGCTAGCTCGAACAGAGGGGTCTCAGATGAAACACTAGTACATATGCATCGGATAATGCTTGTGTTCGGCAAATAACTTGTGCTGATTAATCTAATATGCTATGGGAGCTATTTTATCTATAGTAAGGAAAGGAAATGACATAATGTAGTTCTCAAGAGAACAGACAGAGATAGCTCATGCTAGCCATTGCAGCACGTTGAGCCATTGAACCAAGAAGAATGTTATGCATGTTGTGGCCTTCTTCTCCAATCTGGCGGTTGGTGTTATGGATCTGTGGTCTCTGAGCTGCGGTGTTTCAGAGTGCCATATGAAAAGGTAGGTTAGTTCTTCATAGATGCATAATGATGTAGTATTTTCTTCTCTCTATACCGAAGCATCCGTACATGCGCCCTTATATTATTATGACTGGTTATAACTTCGGAGTCGGTGAATGTATATATGTTGTGTGTGGCCCTCAGTATGCCATCATTTTACTGGCCATGTGTCGTGGGTGGGCGTGATTATTACCTTGCTCGTAGGCATCCAGTTCATAATATGTAATTATGCAAGTGACTCAACAACACCAACTCTAGCACTTTCACCTACATGGACTAACTATATTATTTCGCAGTATGATTTGGCTAATCCACTGGCTCCTGCATGCTAGTGTTTACTTTGTACAGTGAGACACGAAGACGTTCAGCGACAACAAACTATCTAACGAAGAAAAACGCATGGACGGGTTAGCCTACGGATCATGGAAACGCAAGGAAATGTTGATGGAACCAACAGACAAAATACAAGATCAAGTCCAAGTGCACGTCTGACGAAGGATGCATATAAATATGATCACAGAAACACAGGGAATTTTTATTCTCTGCTGGTTGGTTATTTTCAAACTAGCGTGCATGGCAAATACATGTTTGGTTTTGGAGGTGGTTTCCTTTTATCGCCATGTTTGCTTTCAATATAAGCAGGGCTAAAAGCCTTTTGTCTAAATTTTTTTTGGTTTTGGGATATTTTCCCTAGAATTTCTGTTTTCTCAAGCAATATATATTTCATGAAAGCAAGCTTAGTGTAAGCTACTATGTGCCAATGCGTACAAGTTTAGAATAGTGTCAGAACTCAACACGTGACAAGACAGGTATTCAATAACGCCAGGTACTCAACCAGATTATTTTTCTTTCATTATTGTTAATTTACTTGGTACGTGGGCACTGCGCTAGGTTTGCATGGCTTAAAATGCTGGAATAAATGTTGTCGTATATATGCACAGTGGTTTGTGGGGGCAGTATGGTATGCATTTCTATAAAAGCTATTCATCGTATATACTTGCCTGCAACCAACTCTAGTATCCCTAGAGCTTGTGTCACGGCACACATATATACTACTAGTCAATCACATTCTCAATAAAGATGCTCACCAACACTTCCGATTTTCAATGGGATCCCTAACCTCTTATCCATGCACATACGGTGGAAAATGCCTAATAAGGTGCAGGCAAAAACAAGCCACGCGACGGCGATGAGAAGCATCAGAGATTTTTAGACAACTTAATTGGTGAATGGCATATGTAAACTAGAAACTCCAGTGTCCAATCGATCTGATGGTTAAATTGATGAAGGCTGATGAAAATTTCATTAGCAAAGATATACATCAGATTCTCATGCATTGTGGTTTGTCACCCAGGGGAAGTTCTCGCATCAATTCTCATGCATTGTGGTATATTTGTCACCAAGGGATGTTTTAGTGTGTCTTGGTTCTTTATTTGTCATTTACATTTTAATTAGACATAGTTTTCTCTTTAATATACTTTAGCGCTACCACATAAATGATCTTAGAGAAGCAGTCGGCACCACATTCTTTGAAGAGAAAATTCCTTATTTGACGCTGAAAAAACTTATTGTTCCAAATTTAGCACCCAAAGTTGAAATCTTCCATATCTAACCTTGCTTGAAATTTCTGTTCCTAAAATAACACTTCCGTCGTCAGAATGGGCATGCAACGGTGTTAATTGAGACGCAAAAAGATGATTTTGCCCCCTCGCCTTCAGTTTTTTTTGTGGGGCGCATCCTCTCTAGTACAGAGGTGTTGTTCGCACAGTACATACGTGTTTTGGTGCCAATTTTTTTCAGTTTAACATGGGTGCTATGCCCTGGAGTACACAGATTTATTTGCACAGTACAGACCATTTTTGCACCAATCATTTGCAGAGTGCACAGCTTTATTTTTGCACCAATTATTTGCACCATGATAATAAGACAAACAAACTTGAAAGAACATCCACAGTACACATGAGATCAACAACATCGAGGTTATCATATACACAACATCCAGGTTCAAAAACACCCATCCAGGTTCACATCCACAGATAAATATGAGGTTCACATGGACACGTAGACACAAACATCCACCCGCGCCACCCTCTGATGCGCTGCCGCCTTCATCGTCCATGTTTGCAGGAAATTCTTGATCCCCTTTCTTTTTTTATTCAATTGATTCCCTTTCTCACCTTGACTGTGTACTAAGCCAGGGGCACGTTAGACTTTTACCTGCTGGCCCCACATGTAAGTTAATGCTACAGCGTGTCCAAAGTGACAGTAGTATCAATTTGGGAATGAAAAATTCGATCAACCAAAGCCAGATAAGGATGATTTCAACTTTGGGTGCTAAATTAGGAACAATAAGTTTTTTCAGTGTCAAACAAAGAATTTTCTCTTCTTTGAATGTGCAACTTGAAAGTACCGAGACCTAGATGAGAACTCGGGACAAAAGTTCAATGACCGCCACTGAAATTTACTCTAAATTATATACTAAAATTGTAAAGCTTGAATGAAGACATACATCTTTACCAAAGTTATAGTGCTTGGCCAGATTTAATAGTCTGTAGTTGAAATGTTTTTTTTATTTGAGATTGTCGATGTCCCCAAATATTCAACGGGTTCAGACATGGTGTAGGGCCTGGAATAGTTATTTTATCATTAAGGCAATGCATTGAGATTTTGTTTTGGCTTCCAGCAGTAACTAAATATGTGTATGGTTTTGGACATTTCTCTAAAATTTCTATATTCTTTGAAGCAATAATATATGTTGAGGAAAGCAAGCTTTGTTTCGACCTTTAGTATCAAGTATATTCAATGATGTTTTTATTTTCCTATATTATTTTCATTTGTTTTTCTAAGAGTAGTGGTAGGACTTCCGCCTACCAATTAAGAATGGAAAGCAAACATTTGACGAGATTGCCCCTAAGGGCCACAAAACAGCCTCAATCGATCTGTTGCCTACTTACTGATAAATTAACACAACAGCAACTCTCCAGGGTGCAAACAAAATGCTGCTATACTTACTTCTACTGCTTGTGCCACAGCATATATGTTAGCATTGTAGGCGGGGCAACCCCCGGCTGCCGCCAATAAGCATCAACACTTTTGTGGCTTTTGTAGTAGCCCCTCATGGGACTGCTAGCATTTTGCAGGTTTTGTAGTAGCCCGCATGCGATCCCAATTATCTCATTTGGTTGACACATCATCAATATAATGAGTCCTGCTGACTTCATTGAAAAGCATACAACACAGGCAACAAATGCACACTGACCCATGGATAAATGCCAATAATACCTCGCTCAGATTTGGTTTGTTTCAGCGCCATGAACAGCATCACATGGCATGTATCTACATGGTTCCTGGGTATATATATGGGGGAAAACATGCGTGGTGCTTGCAGTTCAAACTAGTAGTCTAGCTACTACAGTCATCTAATAAGAACCAAGAGAGGGGCAACACTGTTTTTTTGGGTGTGGGAGGCATCAGGATAGTTGATTTCATGCCGCCGCAAGACACAAACCGACCCATCTCAGCTTTCCACTCTGAGAACATCGTCATGGCTGGATAACTGCTTCCTCCCCAATCAGGCAAGCAACTACCACCCCCCATGGCAACCATGGGCATCCCTTGTGCCAAGGACATGTTGGCTGGGTGCTTGCCGCTTGTGCTAATAGGCCCAGGACTCACACTACGTGCAACCATGGTAGTCGGTACTGGTTGCCTGACACTCAGTAGAACAGTACTGGATGAGCGAGCACCAAAGCAATTGGAGGCCTCCTTGGAACACAAGTGGACCTCTTGCAGGCTGGCACCAAAGCAATTGGAGTGGTAATTACCTCGTGCTAGTCATGGACTCATGGTCGACGCTCGACTCTGTGATCACTGCCGCCACATTGCTTAATGGACTAGGGGACATGGGTTCGGTCCCATTCCTGCTGTCCTTCAGGAAATTGGGGCTACACAAGACAATCCTATGATGCTGGCAAACTGGCATTAATTACTTCTGTAAATATACATGGTGGGGAGAATGTAACGATGCAACCAACTTGGCTAATATAATACTGTTCTGTTGCTTAATATGTCCACATATAAAATTCTTTAACATGGTCTTCTAATTACTGTATTTAATAAGATTTCGGAAATAAAGAGACACGATGAACTACTGCCTACTGAATGTGTATCGAGTTGACAGGGCCTAACAGATTGAGCCTACCTCGACTCACATGGTGTTTTCCAAGCAACTAATGACCGTGTTTGCCCTCCTGCTCAATCACAGGAGAAAAAGTGGTCAGCCATAGTGCCCCAAGCTAGGGTCGAGGTAGGCTCAATGCTTGGTCGTGGCTGCCAATAAAATGTAGAGGTTAACGAGAGTTTCAGTAAGAATGATTGAAAAAAATGATCATTATTATGGTTAGGTATGGGAGGTAACAGGTATCGAGGAACATGCAGCTACTATGACAGGAGGTATTGCGAAATAGGAACCACATGAGAATTTTGTCGTATATTGTAACACCCTAAATTTTGCTTTGTTTTAAAATAGCTAAATATGATTTAATTATGTATGTATGTGTGCATTTCACATATAGGAAATAATAATATTTTTGTGAAAATAAAATCAATCATAAGATTAGCAACTTGTTTATGCATACATGCTGCTGCACTTTATTTTATGCAATGTCTGGTTTTATCTAAATGCCAAAAGGGAATTGAAAATCATTTGAAAATGTATTTGGAAAAGTCATTTTAGAAAATGAAAAGGGAATTCTCCTTCTCCCTCTTCCCTCCCTTCCATTTTGGCCTGCTAGCCCGTTTTCCCGGCCGGCCCACTCATCCCTCCCCGCGCTCCTTCTCCTGGGCCGCGGCCCAGCCCAACCGGGCCAGGCAACCATTGCCACGCCCCACTCTCCCTCACGCGGTCGCTTGCAGCCGGGGCCCGCTCGTCAGATGTTTCTCTTCCCCAAGCTCCGGTTCTCTCGCTCGGTCATCACGGCAACCGCCGCCCGCGCCCACTTCGCGTCGTGGGAGCGTCCTCTTTCCCCCCGTGCCCGGCCTTCTAAAGGGAGCCGCAACCCCTTCACTGCCTCCCCCTGCTGTTTTTCCCGTTCCAACCCCACTCTCTTGAGCACCCGAAGGTCGCAGCGACGAACCGCCGGAGCGTCTCGTCCGCCATCACGTCGCCTACGCCTCCGAGCCTCCTCTGTCTGCAATTTGCCGCTCGGTGAGCCTCCCCGTACTCCCCTTTATCTTCCCGTGCTTTTACCTTCTCGAATTTTAGTCTCTATGGCCGTGTCCGCGAGCTCCGAGGAGCTTTTCGCCGCCGTCCATGGCGGGAGCCGCTCGGGCTTACCCCATGGCCGTGTTTTGCTCCGGGGCGAGCTCGCCGTCTCCCCCACTTCGTCCCGGTGCCCTTATTTTTCGAAACCGTGGACCGTAGGTCGTGTTCCAAGCGCTCCGGCGAGCTCACGGTCGCCGGCCATGGCGGCGCCGCCGTCACCTCCCCTAAATCCGGCGGCCGGCCTCTCTCTCCTCTCCCCCATCTAATCTCGACCGCACATCGCGAGATGAACGGCCCTGGTTGGCTGATACACCTTCGCGGGTCCTTTTTTTCTAAAGAGACCCCCAAGTTCTTGCATTTCTAACCCGCAGTCCTCGGTTCTAATGAATTTTCTGATTTTTGATTTATTTTAATTCCAAAATGCTTTCAATCTATTTACAGAATTGCCACTGCAGTAAAACGCTTATAAAATCGTCGTTTTAGCTCCGATTCGACCCGTTCAACTTGCGTTAGGTTCGTAATTTCATAACCTACGCATTAATCCCACTGTTAGTTAGGTTTGCAACATTTAAAATTCTTGATTAGGTTAAGTTAATTAACTCGCTATAGGAATCTTGTTTAATTCATAACTTTTGCGTTGTAGCTTCGTTTTTCGTGCACTTCGTGTTGATGTGATCGTAGCGAGACGTAGAATATTTTCATAAACTTTTTTATCTTATTTTTATACTGCTGGTGTACTGTTCTAATTATAGGTTTGTTTGCTATGCATGAATGCTCCTGAAATGTGTATGTTGCCGTGTTGGTCGAGTTTAGACGGTGAAGAGTACGTTGGGAACCAGGAGTACTTCGAAGACCAGCAGGACCAGCAGGAGTTTGTTAACCAAGGCAATTATAGCATGGGCCTACTTTGATTCCTATTCATTATATAATCTACTCATTATGCATGTGTCTAATATTGCTCGACTATAAGGACATCCTAGCCATTGATGACTTATATCTCGATGCCTATGGGTTTTATTGCATATGGGTAGAATACTAGTGCTCTATTCAAACATGATCAATACTATGATTAATGGAACAAACGGATAAACATGATGGTAATAATTGAAATATAGGGTGATGGTGCAAATGATGTCGATCATGTTGCCCTAAACTCTCCGTAAGGACTTATCTGTAGGGCAAAAGCTGGGACATACAGTGCAACCGTGAGAGTTATATGGCTCTGACTTTAGCTCAGTAATAGGATCTTTTCTAGCTTGTTAGAGGTTACCTGAAAGGGCACAAGAGGGGCTTGCCACTTTGGGTATAGAACTGCCTCTGTTCTTGTGTGTGTAGCCTGCAGGAATTGTGCCACAGAAAGGGGGGTTCTCTATATCTGCCTGCCGAGGAAACCTCGCGGCCCTAACATGTTAGAAGAGGCCTATGGAAGGCTTCATAGTGTACCCTGCCTACTCACCTTGGGAGTGTTAGGGGGTCGACGGGCCCCGGGCAAATGGGCAACACGACTCATGGGTAAAGATGCACAACCTATGCAGAGTGTTAAAACTGTTATAACAGCCGTGCTCACGGTCACGAGCGGCCCGAAAAACTCACAGAATAAATGGTTACTTATGATGATGTTGTTCATGGTGAACTATGATGGTATTATGATGATGATGACGATGCTGATGACATAATGTTGATCAATGACTCTATTTCATTCTAGTATATGATCATGTGGGTTAATTGGGAGCTTAAGCATAATTTGATATTGATCAATAACAAAATGTTGACTTACTAAAATGCTAAATGCAGTAAACCGTGTCTGCCTTTTGAGCCTCATGAATCCCCATGTTATGCTTGTGGAGTACGAAATGTACTCACGCTTGTTTATTTTCAATATTTTGGAAAAATCCCGGATGGGTACCAGATTGCCAGAGATTGGAGCAGACAGGCTTGTGATCAACCAGTCAGTTGTCCCTGTGGAGTGAAGTCTTCACCTGAATACCGGAGTTGTCTTTCCGTTGTTTGCTATTTATGGTTATATCTTTTATAATAAGTACGTTATATATTGAGCATTGTCTTTTGATATTATCCTTATTTGTAGCTATATGTGAGATTTGACTTCCTGGGCTCACATATGGTGTGTATCTGGTTTTATTCTTAAAACCGGGTGCTACAAAGTGGTATCAAAGCAATGCTGACTGTAGGACGCAAGCCTAGTTAGGAATTGGCCATCTTAAGGTTTAGGAATTGCTATAAGACCCTTGTTCTATAAACCTTGATATTCCTCTATTATTTCCCTACCCTTGATATTCATCTCCTCCTTGATACTTGTTTAAGCCTTTGTTCTAATCTTCACTCCTTACTTTGATATGCTCTTAGAATCTTGTCTCTTACCATCTTCCTGCGATATGGGAAGCAGAGCTTTAGGATAATTGCCCTAATGTGAATAGAACGATAGTATCGCAAGCTGAGTCAATGATTGAAGTATGCACCTTAATTGCTTGTTGAATTGTCATTATGCATGTGCTTGTTTTGGATCTTTGTAATGATTGTAATGATCTTGTGGGGATTTTCCATAATTTCATTTAGTCTATAGGCCTAAGGCATAAGGATTAATGAAGTAAATATGCGGGTTTTGGTTTTCTCCTGTTTTATCCATCCTGTTTTCTAGAGCAGTCTGTGTTCATCATAATATATCTCCAGATCTGAACATCCAAAAGTTATGAAACTTTTATAGATAAAATAAGACTCTTGTATGTTTCATCTGCCGCTGGAATCAATTCCATAGCTGTTTTGGTTTGGGATTTAAGAAAATCACAAGACGATATAGCTATGCTGCCTGAAACCTAGAGTAGTTTTTGTGGTGCACAGTTTTCGACCAAATTATGTTTAGAATCAGGAAAAGTGTTCTATACAAAAGTTGTAGAGGATTTCAACAGCTTTCCAACAGTATAAACTACAACTTCATTGGATTAACAGAATAGGAGTTACAACAGTTTTCCTGTGCTGCTATTTTTCTACTCATGAGGAATTTCAGACTTGTTGTTCTTACTTATACACATGAGTTTCCGTGGGATATCAGAAGGTCATTATGATGGTTAACTCACTTGGAAGAAGATGCAAGCTACCCTTTGTTGTCCCCTAGTTGATCTCTCTTAAGGGGGGTAGCCGAGTGAAGAAGTAACAAGATGAAGGTTTCTTACATTCAAGTGCTCCACCTGGAAGAATTAGTTATCCCTATGGTTGAGAAGTCACCAACAAAGCACAGTTGGGATTTTGAACTTCACCATACCCAAGACAAGTCAGCAACAATGACAAGGCAAGGAGATATGGTTCATCTACAGTTGGTTCTATGGAGACTCGGAAAACTCGTTGCGACATCAATTATGGCAATAAATTTTTGATTCAAGGAAGATCTCTACTTGGATAAGTTATCTCAAATGGTGGAATTATGGGAAACTTAAGAAAGCTAATGATGTGTTGAGTTGGAACCCACCAAAGGATGTGAGATGTGAGTGAGATTCAAAGTTTTCCTAGGAATAGAAGATATCGTCAGAGGTTCATTGGAGGCATTATAATCTTGGATATAAGGGTGACATCTACAAGGATCGTAAGAATCTAAAGGATATCTTCACTAAGTTGGTTTTGATCTTATGAAATCATCGATGAATTAGAGCGATCAATGATTATGGCATGGAAGTGTGTCAATACCCGGATAAGCAAAAGTTGTTGCCAATGCTCCTAGCATAAAGAGTGTGCTACGGAGGTTCGGTCGACACCAAGGTTGAGTTGTGTGAGAAACTTGAGTGATGTCACCTATACTACAAAGTGTATCACCTTGGAACAAAAGGAATTGCAAAGGTCAATTGGAGGAATGGCATAAAGGACCAAGGGATTGTGCTTAAGAGTTGATCAAGCTATTAGGAGCAAGGTTGTAACAACGCGCAAGCTACAGCGTGATCGTTGTGAGAAAATGAAGAAGATCCAAAGGTAGAGCATCTACATCTCTTTGACACCCATCTCCCGAATCTCGAGGATGAGATTCCTCTTAAGGGGGGTAGAATTGTAACACCCTAAATTTTGCTTTGTTTTAAAATAGCTAAATATGATTTAATTATGTATGTATCTGTGCATTTCACATATAGGAAATAATAATATTTTTGTGAAAATAAAATCAATCATAAGATTAGCAACTTGTTTATGCATACATGCTGCTGCACTTTATTTTATGCAATGTCTAGTATTATCTAAATGCCAAAAGGAAATTGAAAATCTTTTGAAAATGTATTTGGAAAAGTCATTTTAGAAAATGAAAAGGGAATTCTCCTTCTCCCTCTTCCCTCCCTTCCATTTCGGCCTGCTAGCCCGTTTTCCCGGCCGGCCCACTCATCCCTCCCCGCGCTCCTTCTCCTGGGCCGCGGCCCAGCCCAACCGGGCCAGGCAACCGTTGCCACACCCAACTCTCCCTCACGCGGTCGCTGGCAGCCGGGGCCCGCTCGTCAGATGTTTCTCTTCCCCAACCTCCGGTTCTCTCGCTCGGTCATCACGGCAACCGCCGCCCGCGCCCACTTCGTGTCGTGGGAGCGTCCTCTTCTCCCCCCCGCGCCCGGCCATCTAAAGGGAGCCGCAACCCCTTCACCGCCTCCCCCTGCTATTTTCCCGTTCCAACCCCACTCTCTTGAGCACCCGAAGGCCGCAACGACGAACCGCCGGAGCATCCCGTCCGCCATCGCGTCGCCTACGCCTCCGAGCCTCCTCCGTCTGCAATTTGCCGCTCGGTGAGCCTCCCCGTACTCCCCTTTATCTTCCCGTGCTTTTACCTTCTCGAATTTTAGTCTCTTTGGCCTTGTCCGCGAGCTCCGAGGAGCTTTTCGCCGCCGTCCATGGCGGGAGCCGCTCGGGCTTACCCCATGGCCGTGTTTTGCTCCGGGGCGAGCTCGCCGTCTCCCCCACTTCATCTCGGTGCCCTTATTTTTCGAAACCGTGGACCGTAGGTCGTGTTCCAAGCACTCCGGCGAGCTCACGGTCGCCGGCCATGGCTACGACGCCGTCACCTCCCCTAAATCTGGCGGCCGGCCTCTCTCTCCTCTCCCCCATCTAATCTCGACCGCACATCACGAGATGAACGGCCCTGGTTGGCTGATACCCCTTCGCGGGTCCTTTTTTTTAAAAGAGACCCCAAGTTCTTGCATTTCCAACCCGCAGTCCTCGGTTCTAATGAATTTTCTGATTTTCGATTTATTTTAATTCCAAAATGCTTTCAATCTATTTACAGAATTGCCACTGCAGTAAAACGCTTATAAAATCGTCGTTTTAGCTCCGATTCGACCCGTTCAACTTGCGTTAGGTTCGTAATTTCATAACCTACGCATTAATGCCACTGTTAGTTAGGTTTGCAACATTTAAAATTCTTGATTAGGTTAAGTTAATTAACTCGCTATAGGAATCTTGTTTAATTCATAACTTTTACGTTGTAGCTCCGTTTTTCGTGCACTTCGTGTTGATGTGATCGTAGTGAGACGTAGAATATTTTCATAAACTTTTTTATATTATTTTTATACTGCTGGTGTACTGTTCTAATTATAGGTTTGTTTGCTATGCATGAATGCTCCTGAAATGTGTATGTTGCCGTGTTGGTCGAGTTTAGACGGTGAAGAATACGTTGGGAACCAGGAGTACTTCGAAGACCAGCAGGACCAGCAGGAGTTTGTTAACCAAGGCAAGTATAGCATGGGCCTACCTTGATTCCTATTCATTATATAATCTACTCATTATGCATGTGCCTAATATTGCTCGACTATAAGGACATCCTAGCCATTGATGACTTATATCTCAATGCCTATGGGTTTTATTGCATATGGGTAGAATGCTAGTGCTCTATTCAAACATGATCAATACTATGATTAATGGAACAAACATATAAACATGATGGTAATAATTGAAATATAGGGTGATGGTGCAAATGATGTCGATCATGTTGCCCTAAACTCTCCGTAAGGACTTATCTGTAGGGCAAAAGCTGGGACATACAGTGCAACCGTGAGAGTTATATGGCTCTGACTTTAGCTCAGTAATAGGATCTTTTCTAGCTTGTTAGAGGTTACCCGAAAGGGCGCAAGAGGGGCTTGCCACTTTGGGTATAGAACTGCATCTGTTCTTTTGTGTGTAGCCTGCGGAAATTGTGCCACAGAAAGGGGGGTTCTCTATATCTGCCTGCCGAGGAAACCTCGCGGCCCTAACATGTTAGAAGAGGCCTATGGAAGGCTTCATAGTGTACCCTGCCTACTCACCTTGGGAGTGTTTGGGGGTCGACGGGCCCCGGGCAAATGGGCAACACGACTCACGGTAAAGATGCACAACCTCTGCAGTGTGTTAAAACTGTTATAACAGCCGTGCTCACGGTCACGAGCGGTCCGGAAAACTCACAGAATAAATGGTTACTTATGATGATGTTGTTCATGGTGAACTATGATGGTATTATGATGATGATGATGACGATGCTGATGATATAATGTTGATCAATGACTCTATTTCATTCTAGTATATGATCACGTGGGTTAATTGGGAGCTTAAGCATAATTTGATATTGATCAATAACAAAATGTTGACTTACTAAAATGCTAAATGCAGTAAACCGTGTCTGCCTTTTGAGCCTCATGAATCCCCATGTTATGCTTGTGGAGTACGAAATGTACTCACGCTTGTTTATTTTCAATATTTTGGAAAAATCCCGGATGGGTACCAGATTGCCAGAGATTGGAGCAGACAGGCTTGTGATCAACCAGTCAGTTGTCCCTGTGGAGTGGAGTCTTCACCTGAAGACCGGAGTTGTCTTTCCGTTGTTTGCTATTTATGGTTATATCTTTTATAATAAGTACGTTATATATTGAGCATTGTCTTTTGATATTACCCTTATTTGTAGCTATATTTGAGATTTGACTTTCTGGGCTCACATATGGTGTGTATCTGGTTTTATTCTTAAAACCGGGTGCTACATATATGGTTTCTGGCTACATGGTTTAAGTCTAAAACTTAGAAACCAAATTTTGCTAGGAGCTACAGCTCTATGTTGGTCAATTTGGTTGAATAGAAATAATATGGTTTTTAACAAAGCTAAATCTAATACATCGATATAGTTAATTTTCAGGACAACATATTTGATATGTCAGTGGTCCATGATGCACAAGGAAGAGGAGAGACCACTGTTCTTGGAGGGATGTAGAAGATGGGAGACGCTGATCATGGCCGTCTTCACAAAGTTCGGCTAGAGCTTCACGAATCATATTGAAGCCTAGTGTTCTACTTTGTTGTGCTCACTAGTTTGGCTGAACTTTATTTTTGCCCTCGGACTTGTAAGTCTTATGGCGTTGATGCTTTTTCTATGACTATCAGCTGTGTACCATCCACGGATGGTAGAGGCAGGAACTCTGTCCATTGTCTAAAAAATATATCAAATGGAACAAGGTACAGAGGCATTCTTGGTGAACATAGCTAGAGGCACTGAATTTTATTTACAGACACAGATCTTTAAATTTGTCATGTCTGTTAATCATTTAAGGGTGTGTTAAAGCTTGACTTAGTAAATCCATTTTTAGAGACAGACCTCTCAAGCGTCTGTATATGTAGTTAGAACATACTCGTATTTAAAAAACATACCTCTTTCATGCACCCGCCTCTTCTGGAAATTAATTTATAGTAGGGGCTCTTAATAGGCCTCGTAATTTTCATTTAAAAATTATTTATGACAATTAAATGAAAATAAAACATCATACACGATCTATTTGGTTGTATCTATTACAATCCTGATGGGCCTAAGAAAAAGGCATTAGCTTCTTTAATTTGCTACTAAAATCGCTGGCCTGAGCATACGACCTTATTTCTATAGAGGTCATCTACGGCCTTGGCGCTGTATTGCATTGGCTGCCCTAAAGATGACATGCTGAGGGTTGGGGTTGAAGACAAGTGTAACAAAGAAATTGTTGAAATTGGTGGTCTTGATGATTGTAGGCATGAGAGGTATTGGGAAATATGGAAGAACTTGAGCTTTTTGTCGCAGATATTAAATGCAACTAGCTAGAGAGGCATTCTTGGTGAACCTAGTATATGTTGCTTTGGGATTTCAGCACGTTCTGGAGCACTGTGTCTGTGGAACAATTTATTAGTTTTTTTTGTCTTTAGAACACTCATTTTCTGCGTGGACAAAAGAAAATGATACATGGAGAATTTGAATGATTGCATAGTCACAAGATGAGACATGTGGTAGCTTTCCCATGTACTCATCAGCTAGTGGATGAATAAACTTGTTGAAGTGCGCGACTCCGTTAACCTCTTGATCAGCTGAGAGCCCAATCCATGGAGCCTCATGGACTACCTTTTAATAATAAAAATATAATGTTTTGCCTTCATCAGATATATATTCAAATAATATCACAAGATCAATTACTACAATTATGACACGTATGACACAAGATCAAAACAAAAATTGTGTTCACCATTGTTGACCAATACCTAACCTGAAATGCTGTATCCAGAGGCACCAACCACTGCATTATCGACATTCCTTCCAGATCAATGCGACGTAAATGGTTTCTGAATTCCTTGATCTCTGTTACCTCCCAAATGATGCCCTGTAGTTAGTAATTTGCACTTCTTTTTGGGTCAAACATTTTGTTTCTAAATTCTTGATAAATACTACTTTATTTAAATTATGACCCTTTGAGGGACAAGTCTCGTGCACCCTTGGCATGGCTGGTGAAAAGTTTGTACTTTCACCCTGTTCGTTTGAGCTTATCAGCCAAATTAGCAGCCATCCAACAGTGTTTTTCTCTCACAACAAATCCGTGAACAGTACTTTCAGCTACAATAAACCAGCGAAATAAACAGGTTGTTTAATGCCACCGGAACGAAGTAAAGGAGATCATCTTCCGGGCGCTGAATATAAGGAGACAACCCTGCAGGCTGTTGTTAGATCAAAGCATGGTCGTGAGTCGTCACTGACCCTTCCACCATTTAAACAAAGTGTACTCTCGGCAAAATAGGAAAGTTATACTAGTCATGGGTAGGTATTGGAGGTGTTAGGAATCCAGAAATATGCATCTGCCTTGGAGATTGGTGCAGGTGCCCACTTCAATACCGGTGATGGAGACCACAACTACCACTGCATATTTTTCGGGAGAGCTTGCTCACATAGGAATCGCTAGCTTAATGTGGATGTCAAGCACATGCTGTTGGGGGAAGGCGCCCCTAACAGGACCCCCCCCCCCCCCCCCCCGCCTGTCTCCCGAACTTGCTCCGAGCCACTAAACCAATAGCGCTGCGGGTCATAACCTTCAGCAGCGAAGGTTTCCCCCCTGGTCCCTTCGTTTCAGGTACCAGCAGCGGGACTTGGCTCGGGGGTCACGAGTCGTAAGGAAGGCGCAAGACGGACAGTGAGCAAGGGAAACACAGGTTGGTGCAACAAAGGTTAACCAAAGACCACGGGCACTGCCAGACGAGATGCCGACGGTGGTCCCCATTCCCCTGGTTAGGGTTAGGAGTAGTTGGGCAGGGGTACGGAAGATTACCTCGTTACCCTTACCCATTGTACTAACGTTGTTGGCCTCCGGCCAACCCTTTTGTAATTTTAGCAGAACCCCGGGTATGGCCAGACAATTTAATGGGCAATTAATCCACATTTATTTTTGTTCCTCTTACGGGATACCCTCGTGAGCTACATTGGTATTTGCTTTACATCCTATGAGAAACCCTCGGTCTCCCCTCTGCCTAGCCACTAGCAAGGGTGGGAGACTAGGAGTGACCCATAGTTGGCACCTGAAAGCTCTAGTTTGGTTTTGGTGAATTGACAAAACCCATTTGGACTAACCCGATGCTCTAAGTGTGAAATTGAGATAGGTTGGTTCAAGCCAAGTGATGGAGCAATTGAAGTCCATGGTGATGGTGTTGGACATGTGATGGTGATCAAGCTCTAAACATGGAAAAGAAGAAAGAGAAAAATAAAAGGCTCAAGGCAAAGGTATACTTGATGGGAGCTTTTTTATTCTGGCACTCAAGACACCTAGTGGGTGTGAGTGTACTTAGGATAGATAGTTGCACTATTAAGAGGGTGAAACTCGTCGTGAAATGCCGTTATCAAAGTGCCACTAGATGTTCTAACTCACTATATATGCATTTAGATTCTAGTGAGTGCTAACACCCATGGGAATTGGCTTAGAATATTGTTAACTCACGTACACATGTGCTGGAATACTCGGAGTTGGTACTTATGCACAAGGGTGAAGTCATCGCGCTTGAAAAGAATTGAGCAGGGGCATCGGACCTAGGCTCAGGAGGCACCGGACCCTACCTGGCTGAGTCCGACGGGTAACCCTAGCGCAGGGGCTCATGGGCGGCAGCGTCGGACCATGCCAAGGGGCATCATCGGACCGACCGGGAACACTGTTGCTCAGTCGGACAATCCTCAGGAGTGAGCTAGGCGACGTGGCAGCATGATAGTGCACGAAGGCTATGAGAGTCGGACTGAGCTAGGTCCAACGGTGGGCGTTGGACTAGGGTCCAACCCATTTAACCCTCTCTGGTGCTTACTGGACCGCGTCGGACTCACCCTGTGCTGGGTCTGACAGTGCGTCCGACATTGGGTCCGACGGTGACATTCTTAGCGTGTGGCAGAGGATCATTGGCAGCAATGGTCGTTTCTTTTTGAATGGGATGCGTGGCGGCACAGGAGTGGCTGTGGCTGGACGTCGGACCCTACGTCGGACGGTCCGACAGTCCCGCACGGCCGAGTCTAACGATCACTTATGTGATCTAACGCCTATGTGTTTTTGTGGCGCCTATTTATAGTGTTTGGCCGGCTTGGGCTCACTCTCTTGGCCATTTCTATTGAGAATACACCCTAATGAGCCTAGCCATTCCTCTCTCACTCATCTTGCTTGATTGATTCATCATTTTGTGAGATTTGAGAGCATCCAAGTGCATTGCTTTGAGTGATTGGATCTAGAGGCACTTGGTGATTGTGTTTCACTGCGGGATTCGCTTGTTGCCCTTGGTGTTTGCCGCCACCTATACAACTTGGTGCAGCGAGGATTGTCAAGTGGAGGAAGGTGCTTGTCTCCAGCTCCAATCGTGGTGATTGTGAGGGGTTCTTGAGCCTTCCCCGTGGGAGATCACGAAAGGTATCTTTAGTGGATTGCTCGTAGTTTGTGGATACGCATCTTGTGTTGGTTTTGTGGCACCCGGTTGTAGGTTAGGCGTGTGATGCCTATTACGCGTGAAACCTCCAAGTGGGTGAATCACTACATTGGGGACGTAGCTTGCCAGCAAGCAAGTGAACCTTGGAGGAAAATCATTGTGTCATCTTGTCTCCGGGATATTCATTGTATTTGATTGATTGTCTCTTTCCACGGCAGTATAACCCTCACTACCTTTCTTGCATTTACTTTCATATACTTGCTTAGTCTAGCTCTTTAATATAGCTAGTTTTTGAGAGCTTGTTAGTTTGATTAGTGAGGCTCTTTAGTTAGTCTTTGAGAGCTCACTAACTTAGAGAGTAGTGACTTAGCCTTTGTGTGACATAGTGATCATAGCAACAAGAATTGTGGATAGGCGGCTTGCATTTTTAGTAGGCTAGCACAATACTCATTTCGCCAATTAATTATCAAACCTCTTGGCTCAAGTGTTGTTGTGGAAATTTTTAGAAGCTATTCACCCCCTTCTAGCCATTTAGGACCTTTCCACACCATCCGTGGGGACCCCATCGTACCACTTTTCAATCCAATGGCAGCTAAGAGTAGGACCAACGCCCGAGACCCGCCACCCCCGCAAGGGTCCGAGGCAGTGGCAGGAACCGCCGCCGATAGGGGCAGGGGACCCTCGGTGGGCTGACCCTCCATGCAAATGACTATGGTCATGCAGGACCTGGGCCAAGCTTTGGCGGCGAGGGTTGAAGCCAATCCCCTACCTGACCCGCCGAGGGACGATGGGGCAAGTGATATACTGCTAAATGACAATTAGGAAGCCAACGAAAGAGGCCTCAGTGCCCTGAATCAGATGCACGAGGAGCTCCAAGAGAAAAGACATCATGTCGAGGCTTATGCACGGCATGCGCGCCTATGAGTCATCAGACAGAAGGCAGATTAAGCCGGGGAATAGCTTAGGAGAACGGATGAATACCTAGCCGTTGTTGAGACAGACCCCAACTACATACCCGAGCAAGAGGTATGCCAACCACCACAGCCGGACCAGCACGGTCCAAGGCTTGGCAGTAACCTGCCACCACCCCCGCCACCACCACCTCCACCTCAGCCATACCTTCGCATCCACCAACTTTAACCAGAATACATCCCCCCAGCCATAAACCCCCACCAATGCCTTACAACCCAAAGTTGCCTCTAACCCAAATCCTACAAACCAAGAGCTAGCCACCGAAGTACGAACCACAAAACCTACCAAGATATGACGGAAGTATCAATCCTCAACAATTCATGATGACCTACAAAGCCGTAGTTGCAGTGGCAGGAGGAGACAAAACCACCATGGCAAAGTCAGTTGTCGTCATAGCCCAAGACATCGCTCAATGCTGCTACAACAACTTCCAACCCAGGTCCATCGATTCCTGGGGGACCTCTATGACAAATTGTGCTCAAACTTCAAAGGCATCAACCCCACAGCCAACAATTCCATGGATCTATTCGCTTGCAAAGAAGCCGAAAGAGAGCCACTTCAGGAGTACTGGCAAATGTTTGTTCACCTCATAGACAGAACCCCAAACATAACCGACGAGGCAGTCATCCTCGTGGTTTCAATATTGTACTTTGTTATCCCTTCTTCTTCCTCAGGGTGACTGCTACATATGCAATGTGCCACTTCGAACACTTTGCATACAAATGATGAATTAAAGTGCTGGTGCAATAGTAATCACCACACAGGACAGGGCAATTGCACATCTACATTGGTATATTCATCTGTTGCACGGCTAGCGAGGCTTGGGAGTTGGGGTCGGATACGTACAAAAGTCACGACACTTGTTCCACAGGAGGTTTTGGCTGTGTATGTTTGTAGACGCTGGAATTATTTCCTTTTCTAAAAAAGCAGGGAAATGAGTAAGCAAGCAGCTTCGCACTACAATTTGGCTAATCCACGGCTCCTGCTTGCCGGTGTTTGTATGGTGAACCGGAGGATGTTTTTTTTAGATAAAGGATAGTTCATCCGGCTTCATCTATATTCCATGTTTGGTGACCACAAACTGTTTTATAAAGAAAAATGTTTAGAATATATGCCAATTTGTGCTCAATAACTTAGTAGGCTACTAAGTGCCCATCTGTAAAAGTTTAGAATATATTGTATCTGCACTCAGCGCGTGACAAGATAGGTTTTCAAAAACGCCAAGTACTCACGCCACCGGCTTAACTTTCTATGTAATATTTTCTTTCATTGTCGTTGTCTTAATTGGGTACGTGGGCACTGCACTTGCTTTTCATGGCCTAAAGTGCTCACTGCTGTGTTGTATATATAAGTGTGATCTGTGGGGCAATGTGGCATGACTTTCATCATTAAAAGCTCTGCATCATATATACTTGCAACCAAACTCTAGTATCCCTACTGTTCGTGCCACAGCATAAATACTATACTAGCCAACCACATTCTCAACACAGATACATACAAAAACCAAGCCACGATAGGCATGAGAAGCATCAGGGATTTTTAGACAACTTGAGCTTTGCCATATGCAAAACTGGATACAATGTCCAAGCTGGTGCTTATTAAACTGATGAAGGTTCATCAAGACTGTTGGCTCAACCTAGTAACTCCAGTGTCCAATAAGAAACCTTCATCTCTGCAAGAAATGGAAAATCTGGAAAATAATAGGAAAAGGTTTCTAATGGCCCAAGTGCCGATGTCATCATCTGCATTCCTCTTGCCTTGTGCTCAATCTTGTCATATGCCTCGCCGCGATAAAGCATCTTCATCTGAAGCGCCATCATCACCTCCAGCATTAACCACTGGATTTGCCATATGATCGTTTAAGCACTGGATTAACCACGGGATTCTCATTGTCGCGAATGCCCCAAATTTTTTCCTTATTTCACAAGTTGACTCGGCTAGGCTTGGCTTAAGCTATTATTTCTAAAATAAATATTTGTTTCACAGCACATCTTGCCAAACTTTGTCATTATTAAACTATTAGAAAACACCATTTACTTGTTATGTAGTGTGTATGAAGTTGATTAGGAACCCCACAATCATGTCGTTTTATGTCCATCATTTTGTTAGAAGAATCTTGATCCATAAAACTTCATTTTCCATATGACCCTGTGTGGCATAAGTCACATGCACTCAGGACATGGCTGCTGAAATGTTTGTAGTTTCATTAATGCCACCCTTGACCAAGCGAAGGGAAGTCATCTGCCTGGCGCTGAATATAAGGAGACCCTGGGTGATGTTAGATCAAAGTATGTTGTCACTGACCTTTCCACCGTTTAAAAAAAGTGTACAGGGCAAAATAGGAAACTATATTATTAATCATGGCTAGGTATGGGAGGTGTTAGGAAGCGAGAAATATGCCTATGTTTCCTCATCGGTGGTTAACCACCGTTTAGCAATTGAGTGTGGTCTTGCCCCCAACTATCTACCTTCGCATATGCAGTTTCCCTTGGTTTAGATTTTGCCCTTGCAGTCTCGTTGGACGTGCCCTCACAGACAATTTGATGTGCTTGTTGATGCAGAATCGTAGGTTGTATTCATGGGATTAAGAAAGAATTTGTGCAAAAGTCACGACCACTTGTTCCACAGGAGGTGGTGGCTTTGTATGCTTGCAGACGCTGGAATTATTTCCATTTCTAAAGAAAAAGACAGGGAAATTAGTAAGCAAGCAGCTTCGCACTACGATTTGGCTAATCCACTTGTTCATGCATGCTGGTGTTTGTGGTGAAACAGGAGGACCTTTTGGGCACAATAAACTGCCTTATATAAACAAAAACGTGTGGATGGGGGATTAGTTTACGGATCACAGAAACACAAGAAAAATGTTGATGCATGGAACAGACAGCCCAGAATGCAAGTTCAAGTCCAAGTGCACGTCGTCGGAGCAAGGACACAAGTATATATGATCAATGAAACAGCATATTTGAATAAAATACACAGGCAGTCCCTAAACTTGAAGTGCATTTGTAGGTCCACAAATATGTATTTGTGTGTCATCTAGGTCCCAAACTTTTTAAATGCCATTTTTAGGTCTCTACAATTCTCTATGCGTGACACCACAAGACAAGTTTAAGTGACTGAAAATGAATTTTCAGATTTTGGGGACGTAGATGACACCACTGAGACAAGCTTATGGGCCGTTCATGCATTTTACTCAGGAATTTTCATTCCCTACTGATTTGATATTTTTGAATTAGCGTGCATGGAAAATAGATGAAAGGTTTGGGATATTTTTCTAGAATTTATGTTTTTTCAAGCAATATATATATTTCATGAAATCAAACTTAGTAGGCTACTATGTGCCAATGTGTTGAAGTTCGGATTATATAGCATCAGCACTCAGCACACGGGACAAGATGGGTACTCAATAACGCCAAGTACTCACGCCACTGGCTTATCTTTCTAACGCCAATTATATATTTTCTTTCATTGTCACTTTACTTGCTTTGTGTGGCCTAAAGTGCTCACTGCATATGCTGGGGCTGCTTGGCATGCATTTCAGTAAAAGCTCTGCATGACTGAATCATATATGCTTGCATGCAACCAAACTCTAGTATCCCTACTGCTCGAGCCACAGCATATATAATATACTAGCCAACCGCATTCCCAACACAGATGCATACAAAAACAAGCCACGATAGGCATGAGAATCATCAGGGATTTTTAGACAACTTGAGCTTTGCCATATGCAAACTGGATGCAAATGTCCAAGCTTGTGTTTATTAAATTGATGAAGGCTGATCCAAGACTGTTGGCTTAACACCTAGCAACAACAAATGTCCAATAAGAAACCTTGACCTCCATAAGAAGTGGAACATCTAGAAAATGAGAGAAAAAGGGTTTCTAATAGCCCAAGTGCTTATGTCCTCTTCTGCATCCCTTGCCTTGTGCTCTATCTTGTGATATGCCTCGCCGCGATAATGCATCTTCATTTGAGGCACAATCATCACCTCCAGCATTAACCAATGGATTTGCCATATAATTATTTAATCACTGGATTCCCATTGTCTGCTGATTCTGAACTCATCTGGATTAGCATGACCGACACACTCGCTTGTGACCAAGCTTAGGATATTATTCTTTAGAGTTAACTTCTTTGGATATTTTATTGAATAGTTTGGACTTCAAATAAATGCTAAAGGAAGGAATAAAATTTATGATTCTATTGTGCATTATAACTTTGGTATATGTCATATGTAAGAGATCAATTAAACTTTAAAATTTTGATTTCAAAATATGAAAAATTAAAACATATATTTCCGACAAGCAAACTGAAACGACCTCAAACAGAAGCTTTAATAGCTACAAAGTTTTGGATATCGCCAAGCAATTTTGATATAAAATTTGTATTCCATCATTATTTAAACATTATGAATTTATTTTTACAGTACCAATGTCTAGGGCAGTACATGAATACATGATGCCAACAACCACCTTTAAAAATTATTTTTTCCTATAAACACCGCTACTAATTTCTATAAGGATTGTGTTACCAACTGAACCAAGAAACAATGTCCAGGCCTATAGTTTATCCCCATTCGCTTAATAAATTTCCGTGAGCTTAGTCTACAAATTTTCCCATCTATAAAGTCCAAATGTACGTCGAACCAAGGACAAGTTGATGTTTAATAAAAAAAAGTTGTCATGTTGATTGGATATTTTCATTCAGCATGCATGGAAAATAAAAGTATAGTTTTGGGCATTTTCCCAAATTTTCTTTATTTTCAAGCAATATGCATTCATGAAAGCACATCATGAAGTACTGCCAATTTTTACTACTTTAAATTCTATCAGCACGTCAGAAGATATGTATATTGAATAACATGAAGTACTGCCTCCGTCCCTAATTAAGTGTCGTTTTCGGTTTTTGTGCCCGCAAGTTTGACTCGATTTGTATAAAATGTGTGCAACATTTTTATCTCCAAATAAATTTATTAAAAAACTAGATTCAAAGATCTTTACAATGATACTAATTATATACCATAAATATTAATATTTTTTAATATATATTTAATTAAAGTTGTTTCTAAGGAAGCGTAAAGCGACTAGGGACGGAGGGAGTAGTCACTACCAGCTTATACATCTTTTTATGTTAGTCTCTTCTGTTGCTGCCCAATTTGACAAATTAATACTGTGCTTGCATTGCATGGCCTCAAGTGCTGCTGGCATCTAAAAACTCGATGGTACATCACTATATATACTTGCATGCACACAGACCCGCACTACCAGTAAATCCTGTTCTTAACACAAACCCTCACCTACACTGCGCTTGCTTTGCATGGCCTAAAGTACTTAATCCTGGAAAAACTACGTCGTATTTATACTGTGGTCTGTGGGGCAGTTTGGCATGCCTTTGTGTAAAAGCTCTGCATCATATATACTTGCCTGCAACCAACTCTGGTATCCACATACAGCTCGTGCCACAGCATATATATGTACTTGTCAATCACATATGCCAACACCTTCGATTCTCAGCTGCATCCCAAGACTCTTATCCAAGCAGGTAAAGATGGAACGTGCCTAAGGTGCATGCAAAAACAAGCTGCGACAAGCATGAGAAGCATCAGGGTTTTTTAGACGACTTGGGCCCTGCCATATGCAAAGATGCCAATGAAGATCAATATCTTTATGTGGTATTTGAAAAGAGGTGTAATTATAATTAAAGATAATCTTGCAAGACGGAATTTGAACAGTGAAAAAAATTGTTCGTTCTGTCATATAAATGAATCTATCCAAAACCTGTTTTTCGATTGTGCATACGCTAACTTCTTGTGGAGAGCTGTCCACTTAATGTTTGGTATTCCTAGACCAATTAACATACATGACTTATTTAATCGGTGGTGTAAATTGGGGGAAACAAACATAACCTACCCTTATTAACTGCAGCAGCAGCTCTACGCTGGACCATTTGGGTCACAAGAAACGAAGTGGTGTTTGACAAATGTAGACCAAAAATATTCTTGCAGGTACTCTTCAGGGGAACGCATTGGCTTCGGCAATGGGCGCAACTACAGCTCCATGAGGACCAATAGTTGCTCATTCAGGCTGCTCGGCAACTGGAGGAGGCCGCGTTGCGTTTTTTTGCGTCGTTTGGTTGGTTATCTACTTGTCGGATTGGTCTCCATTAGTGCTTATCTGGTTTTTGTTTAAGTTTAGCTCTGGTGTTGTAATAATTTGGTCTGATTCTACCATGAGTAGATGAAGCCAGATTTTTATCCTTTATCTAAAAATATGCAAACTCGAAACTCAAGTGTCTAATGTGATTGTTAAATTGATGAAGGCTCATGAAGAAATTTAGGGCAAAACCTAGATCAAACTCTACTGTCCAATCAAAAACCTTGAGCTCTACAAGGAATGGAAAGCTGGAGAATGACAAACAAAAAAAAGGTTTCTAATAGCCCAACTTTCCATCTCCTCGTCTGCATCAATTGCCTTGTGCTTCAATATCGTCACATGACTCACCACCATCATCTTCATCTGAGGCACTATCTCAGTAGCTCCAGAATTAACCACTGATTCTCATTCACTGCTCTCGTTATCTTGTGAATGTCTTCTGTTTCTGAACGCTCTGGATCTGGATTAAAAAATCCCCACCGATCATTCGTTTCAGACCATGGGCAACTCAACTCTGTTTCTGAAAAAGAAACTTTGTTTGAGACTCGGTCTTTTGAATTTGTGCTAGAACATAATAGGACAGAACCCTAGGGGCCTGTTTCAGTGGTTGTAAAGTACTGCTGGTACTTTTGGATACTTCGTTTTTTTTATCTTGACAAACAATTAATTTAAGAATGAAAATCAGTAAAAATAAATTAAGGGAAAGAAGTGTAGACTACTAATAGGAGGAGGTTTAACAAAGAATATTGTCTACGTATCTTTCCTCACGGTCATGGAGAAGCTTTGACCGCACGACCCGCAATCAGTTTCTCGGAGAAAGTTTTCTACACAGGCAGCGCCGACCCCCTTGGTCCCAGCTCCCTCAGTGGCAGGACGCGGGCTGCGGGCGGCACTATGTGGGCTGTGGGTGGTGGGCGGCGGGTGATGCGGCCGCAGGTAGTGCGCTGTATGCCGTGCATTGGGCTCCTGGTGGCATGGTCGTGGGCACCCAGGTGAAGGGCGGTGGGCCGTGTAGTTGTATATTGCGAACTTTTTTTTTATCTCCTTGTATTGCAAACTTGAATATGTATGGCTACGGACTACGAAGGGGTATGGATCTATATCTGTACACATACTGTGGAGTAAAATTATTTGGAGCAGCTTTTATTTTTTAACAATAACTAAACATTACTTAAAAATTTATAGGTACCGGTGCCACATATTTTGGTACTGGCCCCGCTTGTTTTAGTACTTCCCGGAACTTTCTTCCTGGTACTTCCTATTTTCCCATGTCCGATTTGAGTCAATGGACAGTCCACATTTTTTTTCCAACAACCCTAAAACTTGTAATATACCCCCTCAGGTCCATTTTTTCTGATGCAAATTAGAATGACACGGTCTCCTAGGTTATACTTTAACCATTTATTTGTTTTATATTATATTATTTATGCTTATAAACTTATAATCATTGGATACTATAATTTCTTACAAATCTAATCATATAAAGTTTGTGTTATAATAGTTAAAAATTATAAGCCTAATTATTGTCTAAGTTTTTGAAGTTTGAATCTTGATATGCGTGCGCACCAGATAAAATGGACCGGAGATAGTATTCAATAATAAAAAGATGTGAAGCATTCACCACAGGTTTATTTTCTATAGTACTTTTGGTTAGCTGCTTTAATTTACTTGACACGTGGACACTGCACTAGCGGTGCATGGCTTCAAGTGCTCACAGCTGGAGAAACTGCATCGCCGTGTGTGTATATATACACACTTGCTTGCACATGACTCTGATATCTCTACATCACCTGCTACTGCATATATATACTACGAATCAATCGCATTCTTAACACCAACGCTTACTTGTGCCTTCTCTGCCGGATTTTTAGCCCTTTATTCATGCGATTAGGATGCCTATGAAGACAAGGCCGGATATATAGGCATGTGAGGCATCAAGAATTTTCGGACAACTTGAGATTTGAGATAGGCTGATCAAGACTCGTTGAGTAAACTGGAAGCTCAATTGTCCAATAACCAACCTAGAGGTTCAAGATACTGGACGACAAGACAGAGACTTAGAGAGTCTGGCAGCCACATGTGAGAGTTTGGGATGACTAAAGGAGACGTCAGAGAATTTAATGACTCAGCCACATTTAATGATTATAGGAGACGTCCAGCAATTTCTGCTAGTATTTAGCCTTCTGCATATCTAGTAAAGTTATGGATCCAACTCTAAATCAGTATTATGCTTAGCCTATATCGCAGCCTGTGGTTTGGCGCAAACAATGCGCTGTAAATTCTTGAATTTGTGCTACCACAATGCAATTAAGAGGGACTATTTTCCTTAGTATTCTTAAAACAGTAGAAATGCGTGAGGGCAAAGAGACTAAAAAGTTTTTAATATAAAGCTCAACAGCCGGAGCAATGTGTGATATGCAGATGTCCAAGAATCTGCAGGATAGTATATGGTTTTTGGTATTTTCATACAGTTTTTGTTTTTTATTTTATAATCTGTCCTTTAGTATAGTATCCGAATTCAACACTTGAGCGGAATAGGTATTCAATAACGTGAAGCATCCACAATGAGCTTATTTGATAATCTGTCCTTTAATATAGTATCAGAATTCACACTATACCACAGCCCAACTTAGCGTCAGACATTGGGTCAAAAGTATTAAAATACGGTTGGACTGTCGGTTGGTATAGCTTACTAACAGACGATTGATCACTATATCTCATTTTTTCGTCTGAGAGTTGGTCGGTATTTTTATTTTGGTTTACCGTTAGACAATCGGTCGATGAATCTTATTATTTGGGTTTGCCGGTCCATCGGAACATTGGATTAGATTTGGGCATGCGGAACATTAGATTGGGCCCACCTATCAGACCAAATTTATGCCTCTATCCGGGCTTGGAAAAACCCTAATACATTTCATCTTTCCCCTCAGCCGCCGCCACACGCCCGCCCCACCACGACTCCCTCCCCCGCCACCACATGCCCGCCCCACAGCGACTCCTCTCCGCACGTGGCAACTCCCCTGCACGGCTGCACCACGTTGGCGTAGGGCGCGGCCCCGCACCACGAGCGTGACTCTCTACCGTGAGTGCGCACCCCCGCGCGGCCCTCATTGCGACGACTTCCTCCCTGCACGCAACCATGGCGCCGCCGCCAAGGTGAGCTGCAAATGCTCTAGATCCAATGTTGTTTCCGCATCCGTTGTCCCCCTGAGCTCGTCTCACTCTAACAATCTGTACAGGGAGGATCCACGCAGGGGCTCTAGATCCGTTGCAGGCAGCTTCGAATCTGCGGATCTGGATCAGCCCCGAATACACGCCGCAGCCATGGTGGATGGGACATCGGCGGTCGAATTGACAGTTTTCCAGGACACGCCGCAGGCCAGGCTCCGTACTCGCATGCGCTGCAGGCCAAGGCTCCAGGATGCGCGGTAGGTAGGCGGTGGTGAGGCGATGCAGGCTCCATCTCTACAGGGATTGCTTCGGTACTCTGATCCTTGATCTGTTCTTCTCACACTTGTAGCCGCTCATCTATTTTTCTAGTGATTACCTGATTGGCAGTGGCAAAACAGAATCTTTAGCCAACCTTCCTGGACCACCAAACATTATGGTATGCTCGGTGGCTTTATAACTGCTAGAATGTGCTTTTTTTTAACAGGAACAAACAGATCTATAGACGATGGCAATAGAAGGATTTCAGGCGTAAGTCCGTAACAGCCGAACCGGGAGACCGCCGCCGCCCCCGCGCTCGCCTCCCCGGCGGCCATCCGCGCCGCGGCCTCGTCAGCTTCGCCTCTGCGCTACGCTCCGGCCCCGACCGCAGCCCCCGCGCCCTCGCCTTCCACGCTATCAGCCTGACCGAGCCTGCGCGTCTCAACTGCCAAAGCAATGTGTAACATGCAGATGTCCAAGAATCTGCATTGTATTATATGGTTTTTGGTATTTTCATACAGTTTCTATTTTTTATTTGATAATCTGTCCTTTAGTATAGTATCCGAATTCAACACTTGAGCGGATAGGTATTCAACACGTTCGTCCTAGCAGGACTAGTGATTCAGTTTTTTTTTACTAATTCATCCTTCTAATTGCCAAACACATGTGACAGGATATGAAATTTAGATAGACCTAATACAAAGACACATTATAGTTATGGACCCAACTGCAAGAGCGATCAAGGACTTAGGGCATGTTTGGATTCCATAGACTAACAACTAGTTGACTAAAGTTTAGCCCTTGAGGATCTAAATATGTGGACTAGTGATTGGTCTACCAACTAGCCAAAGCCCCAACTAGTTGTTAGTTCACTAGTCCATACAACCCAACGAGTTGGACTAATCACTAGTCCTAGTTCGTCCAAATAGACCCTTAAAGTACATGTTCCTAATTAATTGTCTCCCCTTTGTGATAGAGGCTCCCTATACATCCTTGCCAGTTGTGCACTTGTGCTTGACTGGACTATCTTTTGTAACCACAACTCCTCTACACAAGTACCACGAGATGTTCATGAGTTTTAATGGCCTTCAATTTTCACAGACCTTTCTTGATATTAGGAAACATCCATGCAAATTAATGCTTGGTAACGTGATTTCACAAAGAATTGTGTTCTCAGGTTTAGATACCAATGACGCATGGCCTTCTCATATGCTAACTCAATATGACATCTCTGTGTGATGAGATGTATGGTGGAGAGGTGCTGAGGACTTCTGATATAGTGATATGTTTAGTTCTGGCTGTATTAAGTCGACAACCATATTCTTTTTTGTAGTGGCCATTTGTCCTCCTATAACCTAACATATAATCGTTTTTCCACTGTATAAGGGATCCAGATGAAGAAAATTTCTCTTTACCATTATATAAGAATATGTTTACTACAAGTGTGAGTTTCTGTTTTTCACATGCAGTTAGCTTTAACATCCTGGTCAAACTGCCCTAGACACATGCAGCTTCCATGCACACCGAGTTTAATGCCACAAAACAACTAAGCCAAGGGAGTTCATCTTTCCCTAGTGCTATATATATGTATGAGAGCCAGGGGTCGTCAAGCAATCCAGGGTAAGCTTGGTCGATCCTAGCTATCAATGAAGTGGTGAAACTGATGTGAGCTCAAAGTAAGAGAAAAAATTGGCAGACAGGAAAGATCTTGGTGAAACTAATGTGTAGGTATCAGGTGTAGAGAAATATTCCATTAGCTGAGAAGAGGTCCCACACATGATTTGAGACCAGGTAGAGGTAGTATGTCACACAAGCCCTTTTGTTTAGCATCAGCATGAGAAGCATCAGGAACGCTGAGAGATGATCATGAGGCTTTGTCCAAAAACCAAGAGTTCGAGTGAGATGGTTAAGACGAAAGCTGACCAAGGCTCCAGAGGTGGCCATCTCAAGAAGTCCATCGTTGTAAATCTATTTATAAAGATGATTAGTCCATAAATTGGCTAAATTTTTCAGAAGTTCATCTGGTACCGCCGAGAGTAAAATTCTTTGCATGGCTATTGTCAAAAGGAAGAATTCAGTGCAAGACAAATTTAATCAAGAAAGGAATTGTGCACACCTCGGACTGTGATGTTTGCCATGGGGCGGAGGAGACGGCAGCTCATGTGGTCTTCCGCTGCCCGGCAGCAAGAGAATTCTGGGAGGCCGTTGGGATACACGTTGATAGCAACTGGGAAGTTCAGAAGTTGCAAGAGATCAGGCCACCACCACACATACCACAGGCTCATTTTGGGACATTCTTGCTCTTATGCTGCTGGCACATCTGGAAACGCAGGAACAACACGGTCTTCCGGGATGATCGGACTACACTGGCAGGTGCTTTGGCAGCGTGCAAGACGGAAGCAAACCTGTGGCGAGTCCGTCTACCGAGAAAAGATAGGCAGACAACAGATGCTTGGTGCTCTATCCTTACTGCCGCAATGTAAACCTGAACTAATCTTATCTTTGAACCGTGTACTACTATGTATTTCAAACATCTGGCCTAGAGGGCCATTGAAATCAATATAATCTCAGGTGGGGATCCTCTCCCCCCGTCGACTTATCAAAAAAAAAAGAAGTTCATCTGGTATTTTGGAAGACACTAAAATTTTTTGAGCACCTTTGTAAATAAATTAAATTGTCTCCTAAAATACTATTACAGCTGTGCGAGGAAAATTTTAAAATTAATTATGGACACAGTTATTTATGATTATACTGAATTTGCCCCAAGTTGTTGCGAACTAGGTTTACGTACATTTTGAACTTGTTATCTGCCTTATACTGCCACAAAAACAACTTTAGGATACACGCTTTTTTTATATTTAGACACGGATAGAAATTGAGGTGTCTCCCAAAATACCTGACGCTAGTCAGAGGCAGTCAATTCATTTATGAAGACACTCAAGGTGCCCGACTCTCAAAATCAATTTATAGATGTGGCCATTTTATTTAGGAGAAAGTAAAAAACTATCCTCTTGAAAAATAGATTTACAGAGGCAGGTCTCTCGAGAAGTCCGCCTCTGAAAATAGAGCCTCTACGAATCTCGACAAGCCCACGAGCCCAACTCCCAAGCCACTTAGATGACCTAGTAGACTACAAAAATTTCACAGCCACACTTCATTCCCACTCCCCCCCTCTCTCTTCACCCCCTCTCCTAAACATTCTGGCGGCACTCCTCTGGTGGAGCTCACGCGACCACCTCCGATAGAGCTCACGTGACCCCCTGATGGCAGCACTCGAGTGGCACGCGGCGTGGCGGTGCTCCTCCTCCTGTGTGGCAGGCAGTGCCGCGGATCAGGCACGCATGCGTGGCGGGCAGATCTTGCACGGCCGCAGAGGCGGCATAGATCTCGTGCACTGCGCAGCAGTGGCAGCGCTCTTCCCGTGAGTGGGATGCACTATGCCAGAAAATGTTATCAGTGACACGACGATTCGTGACACAAAAACGAAACGCGTCACCAATTATCTATTTGTGACGCGGGTTCACGAGACGCGTCACCGATTAGTTGTTGCCCATGCCCCAAGAGCAAGACGCGTCACTAATAATGATGTATTCGTGACGCGCGTTAACAAGACGCGTCACGGATAAAAAATGTGACACATATTGTCAAGGCGCGTCACAGATAGATTGTAGTATTGGTGACGTGGGTTAACAAGACGCGTCACGGATAATAAATGTGACGCGTTTTACCTGGACGTGTCACCAATAAGAACGCATATCAGTGACGCGTTTTACCTGGACGCGTCACCAATAAGGCACAGTGGAATGCCATGCCTACATGTGCCTGTGCAGAAATTGAGTAGAATGGCATTTCTTACATTTGTCTTCAATTAACTATCTATTGTTTTGTTGTAGCCTGGGAGCTGTTGGCCTACACTGAGCTGAGAGGAAAGAAAGAAGCTAGGAAGTTTATGTATTGCTATTTATAAAGCATGAAGCTAGGAAGTTTATGTATTGTTGAAATGGTGGAACGTATTGATGTGTGTATGCGTGTGTGTGTATATATATAGGATCATCCTATATGTATAGGATCATCGTATTTTCTTTGTTTTATGAAATGGCTATCAGTGACGCGTGTTGTCTGGACACGCCACTGATAGATGTCTATCAGTGACGCGTCTTGGCTGGACACGTCACTGATAGATGGCTATCAGTGACGTGTCTTGGCTGGACGCGTCGCTGATAGATGGTTATCAGTGACGTGTCTTGGATACACGCGTCACTGATAGATGGTTATCAGTGACGCGTTTTTACGCGTCACTAATGTACCCTTATCACTGACACAAGAACAGTGACGCGTTTTTTATGCGTCACTAATAACCCTCTAGACGCGTCACTGATAAGCTTTTTTGGCATAGTGATGCACAGGAGCAGCAGCGGGCTCACCGGTGGTGCGGCACAATAGCTGCAGCGGTGGTGCTGCTTCGGAGCTGCGGTGCTGGCGGAGCAGAGGAGCTGCAGTGGTGGGCTTGGCAGGCTCAATGGGCCCGTGGGCTCCCGTGAGTGGGCTTTTTTTGTTTTTCTGTAAATGCTTATTAACAATGGCATTGTTTTAGAGGTGAATGCTTTGTCCGCCTACGAGAACGGTTTTTGGTGTCTCTGAACAAGGATTCAGTAGTAGTGCTAGTACACCATTTTCAGGGGTGCATCAATTTATTAACAAAAATATTCTATAATGTTATTTACAAGGAAATATTAAAAAAAAACAAAAAAAGTTGTCCGTTGGTCTCGGGTATTTCTGTCCCTACGCACGCTTGATCTGGTGGGGCGTTCATGTCGTTTTTTATGACCAATAACATGTCACGGGGTTACCCGGGACAGAGTTTAGTGGGTTTTGGCGTATGTAGAACTCGGCAGTGAACGCGAATACAACTGATTTATACTTGTTCGGGCCCTCGTGATCGAGCAAAAGCTAGCCTTACGTCTAGTTTGGCGTGATGCCTTTGTGTTGGACTAGATGATTGATTAGTGTGTACAAGGGGTACTGTCTGCCTCTCTTTATATAGCCCAAAGGCAGAGTGGTTGTTCTAGTCCTAGTCGGTTACAATTGTAGAGTTCTAGTTCTATTACAGAGACTATTTTCTCTAGATGTCCGACTAGGTCGGTCTTTGATTACATGTAGATCACACCATCTTGTTCCTTGTCTTCAAGCGGACCTTGGGCCGGCCGAGGATAATACTGCGTAGTCAGCCCAATGGAAAACCCATAGGATCCTGATACATCATTTCGGCTGTGCGAGGGCCACGGGCATAGAAGGTGGCACACGCAGCACATCGGCTTTTGTCGCGAACGCATGGCATCGTCTGCCAACAAGCTCTTGGGTGGCGTCGGCGACCAAGCTCAGCTCATCTGGTGCCGAGGCGAGCTATGCTCTTGTTTAGCCCTGCGGCCTGAGTGTGCGCGGTCCTTGGCGTGCGACCACGAGCATCGGCAAAGGGGTGGCATGTGCTACAGTTTGACAGCGTTGCAGTATTCCAATTTGTTCATTCCTTGCTTTGGAGTTACAGATTTCGTCTTATTAGACCATATTTTACTATTCCTGTTTGGGTGCAAGTTCTGTTTTAATTGGTGTAAATTGATTGTTTCTAAATAAGGATGGTCAGAATTACTCGAACAGTTATTTGATTTTTTGGCTTTTTTTAATTTTCTTTACGTTTCATTTGGTTTCCTTTTGAAATCCTCCAATTTAGCTTTCATAGAAATAATCTGGCTGTTTTTTTGTTTTGTTTGTTTAATATTTTTGCATTATTTTGTTAAGTTTTATTTGGTTCATTTGAATCGACTGTTTCATGGATCAGAAACACTAGATTTTCTTTGTGTTCTCAATCGCGTGTTTAGAAGGCATCCAACAGTAGCTGTCAGAACAAAAATTCAAAAATAAAAACAAAAAACATTATGGTTTGTATTTGTGTTGTAAAGGACCTTCTTAACGGCCTCCAAAAGCTACTCGATGCGTACTATTTCCGAACACCAATGCGATTCGTAATTAGATGTCACGAGAAGAGACTCCAACTCTCCCAGATTAACCACGTACGTAAGCCATCATAATTACAACCCCATTATATATTTAATTTATTTAAACCAAAACAAGCAATTGGATTGATTGATCCAACAACCTAACACACGACGGCCGGCAATGGCATACGAGGACGCAATTGGGCAGATTATCTGCCGAGGAGACACTGTCACGGTCCTGAACCTGGCGGCGGCGGCGGCCGCCGACGGCAACCACTGCGGGGTGGTCCTCTGGAAGGGCAGACCAAATAGATGCCAAAGCCCACTCAATACTCTAACCTTAATTCATATTTAATTTTCTCTCTTCTTTTCTTCTAAGTTCGAGTTGCCACCACCGCAACACACTCAGCACGCTCTAGCCATGTCATTGCTCTCCTCATTGAATAAGCAATTGATAATATGTTTTATTTAGTTTTTTTATATCAGATTGTTTAGAAATGATCTATGTGCTTTCCTGAACAAAATGAGTTATTTTTTATCTAAATTTCTTCCGAAATTTTATTTCTACCGCCGATAAAATTCCGATATATCCGATATTCCCGTTTATCGGTGACCACCAAGATTTTTAAAATACCGGTAGAGAAAACCAACCGACGCCGGGGCGGATGCGGGAGCATGGCTGGGCTGCGTCGTGGAGTTGTGCGTCGACATCGACGTGGTGTTCGACGACGGCGCCAAGTGCAGTGTCGCACGGGGAACACCGCCGAGCTGTGGAGGAAGACGGCGGCGACCGTGAACAAGGACGGCTCGAAGGACAAGGAGTTGTACCGGGCCAGCGCGTCGGTGGCCCACCGGGGGTTTTCAGGGCGTCGTGGTGGCTCAAGGGCAACTGGAAGCGCAGCCATGGCGAGGGCACCGTGTCCATGGTGGAGACGACGTGCGTGCTCGTCTACTGGGTCGCGTCGTCGTCGCAGCTGGAGGCGGTATCCGCGCCGGCGAACCAGCAGAGTCTTAGCGACCTCACCTTCTTCTGCCCCGGCAAACTCTTGGAGGAGTACACACACTGGGCCGCGGGCGACCGGTGCTTCTTTCGCCGTGGCGCGCCAGCTGCTGCTTCTGCCGGCGCCCAATGAAACTTTATCCAATGAAACTTGTACCCACAAGAAATAGGATGCTCTAGTTACTTTTACCACTGTATTTGCTATTCATAAATTATCATCGCTTCCATGCATTGGTTCAAAGTTCAAACTCTATTATGTGTTTTTAGTCAGTGATCTGTCATATTATGTGTTATTAGTATTCGCTGCTAATTAGTTTTTTTTGCAAACTGCTGGTGAGTTGCAGGGCACAGGTGGAGGAAGGAAGTGGACAAAAAGGGTGCAGAAAGAATGGAAAATTCTTGAGAACAACAACTTGCCAGGTACGTTTGAATACAGTAAACCCAAGGCATCACCAAACTCACAAATTAACAGCTAGGTATATATTTGAGCATGTATGTCTATCTATATATCTAAAAGGTTTAATTGGTCGTACATGCATGCATATACTATCTACGTGCGTGTGTTCGAGGACCACATGGACATTCTACGAGCGGTGATGGTGGGAGCGAGCGGGACACCGTACCACGACGGGCTCTTCTTCTTCGACCTCCAGCTACCGCCGTCGTACCCAGCCGAGCCGCCACTTGTACACTACCGCTCCTTCAGCCTCCACGTGAACCCTAACCTCTACCCCTCCGGCACGGTGTGCCTGAGCCTGCTCAACACCTTTGGCGGCCAACACAAAGCCGAGCTATGGTCGCCAGAGGCATCCACCATCCTCCAGGTCGTTGTCTCCATCCAGGGCCTCGTGCTCACCGCCCAGCCCTACTACAACGAGCCAGCTCAGCCATGGGTCAACGCATCGAGCTCCTGTACGTATAGTGAGAGCACCTTCCTGCAAAGCCTCCAGACCATGAGACCATGCTCCACCTCTTGCGTCGGCCGCCGGCAGGATTCGAGGGGTTTGTCAGAGACCACTTCCGCTGCCGTGGGCAGCGTGTGATCCGGCCATGCGAGGCGTACCAGGATGGTTGCCCTGTCGGCACGCTCGACGAGGAGGGGAATCCCACCGAGGGTGGTAGGGAGCGGCCATGCTCCGCCAGATTTAGGATTGCGCTGCTCAATGTCCTGCCACGGCTGGCGGAGGCGTTCGCTAATATCGATGCCCAAGGGTGCTAGCAGCTCCAGCTGCCGGCGCCAAGTAGTATGTGCAGGTTGCAACCAGCTATTCCGCTATAACTAGTTATATTAAAGTGAATGAGTAGTCATTGTCACATTTGTGCCTGTTATTGTGACTTACACCCTCCGTCCCTAAATGTTTGTCTCTAGAAAACCATGTTTCCCTCACAGACACGCTTTCCGGACGACCAACAAAAAGAGACAGAGTAGTAAGGATCCAAGCCTTCCCAATGTTGTATTGAATCTGGAACATGGCATATATCAACTGTTGGTAGGTGTTTGCCTCTCCCCACTTCTCTATTCTTCTTCAACAAGTCCAATCACACAGCTTCCTCCTTCATTCCCTGCTGCATCACATCGGCGGTCCGACCCAACCGGCAACTGGCCTGCTCCCCTCTACGCTCTCTCTCATCATCTCTCTACTCTCTACTGCACCCAAAAAATACAACACCCTACGATAGAAATTTTCCCTCACCTCGCCTGTCACAGCTTCACCACGCCATCCGCCCGCCCGACTATGCCTCACCGACGCCTCCATCCCCCACCGGCCATGCCCCCATCCCACGCCAAACGGCGTCCCCTGTAGTGCTGCGCTAAATCCCCCATTGTGCCCCCATCCACCATTGTGCCCCACTCCACCACGTCCGTCACGGCCACGACATGCACCCCGCTGCCACCACCCTGTCGCCACTAGGAGAAGATCGTTGCCGGCTGGGACATCGTCTCCCGTGGTCAGTCGCAGACACCACGGCATAGGAAGTCATGCCACCACCAACCAGAGCTTGTTGTCTCTACCATAGTTCCCCACCATGAAGGTCACTGCTGCGCGACGCACGACCTTAGTAAGGAGATGTTGCACTAAAAGTACATGTTGCAAATATATCTTCCAAGTGTTTCAGTTGTTTCAGAGGTATGTTGCAAGTATTTCATATGAATGTTGCAAAAGTAAATTCGGATGTTTCGTATGTTGCAATGGCTATATATGTTGCAAGCGTCTGTTCAAAATGTTTCATCTGTTTCAAATATATGTTATAGGTGGTGTTTTATCTAGATGTTGCATGTTTCACACATATTTTATAAGTGTGTATTCTAAATATTGTAGCTGTTTCAGACATATGTTGCATCAAGTGTTTTCATGTTGCTAGTGTTTCATGTTTTCAAGCATATACTCTTGGATGGGATAGCCAAAGTCACGCGGCGCTGCATTTGCACGTGGTGCATGTGGATTTCCGCATGGACGGACGGTGCCTGCATGCGCACGTGAAACAGTGTAAGCGCGAGCAATACTGACGTGCATGCGGGAAACGGAGCGTGCAAATCCGATCGGGCATAGTATGCGACACGGAGCAAGCCACGGCATCTGGACGCCAGCTCTACCGTAGAGTTATTCATATATATGATTTGCTGTACAACTTGTGGAGCTAGACGTGAAAACTTCAGTCCTGTATGCTCTCTAGGTGGATTCTCTGATGGTTTTTTCTGTGCGCAACTCTGATCATCCGTGAGAAATAATTTATTTTTTTTGACACAAAAGACCGTGGGGGAGTTCCCCACGGTGTTAAAGAGCTTTTATAAAACCAAAACAAGGGCAAAAAATGCAAGAGTACAGGAAAGGGAATACTTACAATAGAAGGTAAGAGGCAACGACAGAAAAAGTACGAACACAAGACTAATATATGCCATTGTGGTTTGGTTGTGATGAGTGATTGCCAACGTGACTTATGTCTTGGGTTGAGTCGGTGAACTAATCATGGCGTGAGTTGGGTTGTGCAACATGTCTCTTGGCTTGTGATGTGCAGGTGTGGGGCTCGGAGGCGATGGTTGACGGCGAGGTAAAGGTCAAGTAGAGACGTGCTGTGTCAATGGACTGAGAGCGGTGAAGGACAGACGCGATGCTTGGACCGAGGGACCAGGAGGCCGGGTGACCAACCGCGGTGGTTGACACTTGGGGACATCGATAAACGTAAAAGTACATGGGTGATGAAGACGACATTGACCAAGTCAAGGAGGAGAACGATGGCGTCATGTCACTTGGTGGAGGCTGTACACGCATCTACATGGGAGATGTAGATGGTGTTGGTCGAGTCAGGAAAGAAGGCCAAGGCGTCAAGCTTGGTGGAGGTTGGACACACGTCGACATTGGAGGAGTCTGGTGGTTTCGGCCTCAAAACCATCGGAAGACGGTTTTCTGGTTTGGTCCTCAAAACCAGGCACGGACGGTTTGGTGGCTCGGGCCTTAAAACTATCGGTGGTGAATTTGATCGGTTTGGGCTTCAAAACCGGGAAGTGGCGGATCAACGTATACGTGGTGGTATCTCGAAGCTTGCGTCAAGGCGAAGCGAAGTCGAGAAGGCACCAGGTCCGTTGGATCGACGAAGAAAAACTTGAATAGATTTACCCCTAGCGAGTATTTAGGATGAATATTTATGTGAGGGTGTTTTTATCTTTTGACGGTCGCATATATATATATATATATATATATATATATATATATATATATATATATATATATATATATATATATATATATATATATATATGTGTGTGCGCGCGCGCGCGCGCGCGAAGGAGCTGGTTGGACAACCATCCTTGGAAGGGTCACTCTCATTTGTGTGGTGCTAAGAAGAGGCTAAGGTTAGAGAGGAGTGACTCTTGTTCTTGAGCTTTTCGTCATCTTATCTTTGATTAGGCTAGGAGTGGCTCGTAATCTGACCTCTTGAGCTAATCAAAGGATCAAATTCGTGCTTCACTTGTTCCCCCTCCAAATCTGTCTTTTCTCTTTTTCTGTGATTTTCGGAACTATTTTTTTTTGTTTTTTCGTTTCGTTGACTTGAGTTCAATTCTGTTCATTCTTTTTGCGTTGATTCGTGCTATGATATGAGTTGAAGCTACCATAAAAGTTAATTTGATTGAATCGACTCGAGCACGGAGAAATCAACGATTTTCGTTTTGGGGACTTTTTCGTGTTCTTGGCTCAATCTGAAATTTCCCGGAGATTGGGTAGAAATTGGGCTATGGTTCTTTCAGGATAGCTCACTAACTCCTTTGCGATCCTCTGTCCGAAGTTTGAGATTGAATCACGGAGTTTTGGTTGAGTTCTCATCGATTTTCCCGGTCCCTTTTTCTTCTGTTCGTGGACGTTGCCTCTGTTCTTCAGGGGGCTCCGGTCTTCTCTCCCGGCGTCTTTAGCTGTGGGCCCTGCAGAGAAAGGGCGCGGCCAGCGCTTGCGCATCAGGCGGCCGAGCCACCGAGCCGCTGCTGCTCGTTGTTGGTCTCCCTCCGTTCTGTTCGGTGGTAGCCGGTGCTCTGCTGCTCTTCCCGTTCGGCCTGATTTTCTTCCTTCAGGCGTGCAGTCCCGTATCTCTCTCTTTGGTGCTGTCTCTCCTATTTTAATTCCGTCTTTTGCGTTGGCTTTTCACTGATTCAAGGAAGCTATCTAAATACTCTTACCACCCGTTGGTTTAGGTATTTTAGATTTAGGAACTCGCTTCTTTTCAATCGACGTTGGGTATCCTATTTTCTGTTCCTCGATTTGGTGTGTGATCTCGCTCAGATTGCTTTGTGGTGTCTCGCTGTATTCTTAGGGAACATCCATCCACTCATTTGGGTCGTGGATATCACGGTGCTTCGTTTGTGTGTTTGGTGGTAATTTTGGGACAACGACTAAATATTTCAGAAAAATTTACGGCTCCCGTTCACCCCCTTTGCTCGCCGTTTTCGGTTCTTAAAAAAGAATGCTAAACAAAGGGAGCTATATAAAGCACAGTACTAGGATTACAAAGTAACTATTTTGCCTGTCCCGCGGCCTCATATCATGCTATACTGTAACTTTGCATCACTGATGATACTAAAACTGTTTCTTTAGAGCTTTTCCACAATAAAACCCCAACTGCGAGTGTTAGCTACTATGTGGGTTTTACTAAACATCTCGCTAAATTTTAACATTTGTACCCACAACTACTTGAGAGTACTTGTTCTTTCTTTCTTAGCATGAGGCCGACATTCTTAACTCCATTCCAGTGATTTATATCTGGACTGGACTTTTGCCAAAATAACCCGGATATATGAACTATGTCAGGATAATATCTTATCTGTGTACTCATTAAGCTTCCAACAGCTGAAGCATATGGGACGTCCTTCTATAACAATCTCACATTGCTTCTTGAAACATAAAATTCTCAAAAATATTACCCTTGACCATAGGAACAGGCGTATGTTTGCCCGTATAGGTACTTTATTTCTTTAGAAACTTTTCTTAGCATGCCTATGCGATATTTCTAATACCCCTTTTCTTCTATCTCGGTGAGTTTCAATTGTTATAACGAGAGACATTTCACCGAGAACTTTCTTATTGAACCTTGAGGACAAGAGCTTCTTCTTCTCATGCAGTAGATTGATATCACTACTAACAAGTAAGATGTCATCCACATATACATGATTAGAAAATAAATTTCCCATTCTATAACTTTGTACAAATGCAATTGTCCTTTTATTTTCTTTAACCTAAAATTTTCAATTGACTCTTCAACTTTAAATGCCATTATCTAGAGATTTACTCTAGTCCATAAGAGATTCCTACAGGTGGCATCCCTTACGTTCTTTTCTTTCCATGACAAAACCTCTAGGTTGTGCCACGTAATCATTTTCATATAAATTTCATTTGGGAAATACCGTCTTTACTTTCATCTGATGTAACTCAGATCATAATGTGCCACTAGCACTCATTGTAATCTATTCATTCGGTTTGCGCAAAACTTTTGATTCAAGTCGCGCTCTACATCTTTACATATTCCCTTTGGAGTCACATTTTATCTTGTAGACCCATTATAGCCTACTGTTTTGGCTCCTTAGGAATTTATTCTGAATCCTAAAATATTATTGGTATCATCAATTTTATTTTATCTTTCTTTGCTTCTTGCCACTTGGACGAGTGAACGTCTCTCATGGCTTCTTCAAATGAGGTGGGATTACCCTCCATTTGAATTTCACTAACATAGACTTTATAGTCATCAGAAATATCTGATTTTCTTATTCTTTGAGACTTTCTAGAGCCTTAGCTACTAGCATTTCATGATCTTTATTGCCAAAAGACAATTGATTCTACAAGATCATGTGTAACAAGATCCTTGTTTATATTATTCATCCTCCTTGTGGAGTTAGGTCTCTTTGTACCATGCTCCCCCAGATTGACCTATCTTTAAACTTTCTTATTTTGGGTTTAATCTGCTAAAACTCATATGGCGCGTGTAGCACCGTCTTAATAACTTTGAATGCGTCCAGTATGAATACTGACCGACTATGCTATCTTTATATTGGAACTATAAAAAGTCCATGTATTTAGCTATTTCTTTACTTTAGGGGTATCATTATTATGACCTTCTTACTCCCCCGACGATCACATTCATCTTTTATAGATCACATTCATCTTTTATAGATCACTCTTGCCTTCAATGCATAGTATGCATCGCATTATCTGAAGTATGGGGAAGTATCTTTCTTAATTATCTATCTTAATTGATCTCATATTTCTCCCCCTCGAAATGTGGTATGAACTTTTCTACCACAATTTCGAAAACTATTTAGAACTCTTGTGAATGAGGAAACTTTGATTACTTACTTCACCCACATGATTACATCATGCAAATGAAATTATTTCTTAATTCGTGTGGGAGTACTTTTTCCTCATTTCACTTCAAAAACTCAACAGAGTCTTTTATCATTAATACTTTCGTAAGTCACACTTGCTTGTCATTCTTATCTCGAGGTTCGTCTGTAACTTTCTGTTCTCCTTAAACTCATTGAGTGCTTAATTACTATGACACAATAGAAGAGCACTGTCAAGCACATGAGTCGTCACAACTTTCTCCTGCCGTGCAGGATAAGTACTATGTCAAACTTCTCCCGCCATGCAGGATTAATTAATACAAGTACTATGTCATCTTCACCCCGCCATGCGGGTATTTTCTCAAACCTTTCCCGTCATGCGGGTACTATCACAAACTTTTTCCCGCCATGCGAGATAATTTTCTTGAAGGGACATAAATGTCAAAATTGGCTCATATTCGATTATCAAATTTAGGAATAGATCCGAATACTCTTTAACACACATGCTTAATCTGACGTTGGTCAAATTAAACATGCATGTCACTTATTGTAACACCCTAAAAATTTAAAAAGAAGAAAAATAGGAAAAATATGATTTTTATATTTATTTTTGTAGCATGCAAATTTAGAATAAGAATAATTTTTATAAATTTAAAATCAAATATAAGAGTAGAAACATGTTTGTGCACTCATGCTGTTGCATTTAAATTTTTGAGGTGAGTGGTTTGATTTAAATTCAAATTTGGATTTGAAAATCTTTTGAAAATTTGCTTTGAAAAATTGGAAAAAGAAAAAGAAAAGAAATTCATCTTCATTTGGATTTTGGCCCAACTCAGCCGCAGCCCGCCGCCTCGGCCTGCTCAGCATGTGGCCCGCTGTTTTTCCCGCGCCCGCCTTCTCCCGCATGGGCCGAGCCCAGGCACGGCCTGTTGGCCCGTCATCGCGCGCGCGCGTCTGCGTCCCGCAGCGGCCGCGTTTTCCGCCCGAGTCGCTGACAAGTGGGTCCCATCTGTCAGTGACCGCTTCCCCTTTCCTTCTTCTTCCTCCGGTTCCTTCCATCGACGAACGCCGTTTTCCTCTCTCTACCCGATTCGGTGATTCGAAATCCGTCTCCAAATCTCCCTCCTTTCCATAACCGGTGATGCCTACGGGCTATAAAAGCCGAGCCGCACCCTCGCCGATCCCATCTCGCCCGTTTTGAAGCAGTTGTAGGCCTCGGGGGTGTTGCCACCGTGAGCGCGAGCTCTACCGCCGCCATCTCGAGCCAAACACCTTCCTCAACCCGTCCTCCGGTCTTCCTTTTGTGTGAGGTAAGATCGCCGTGGGCCGCTCTTTCTCCCGGTGTCTCCAGTTTGTCGAACGGTGGTCGGTAAGGCCGTTTCATCGAGCTCCGGCGAGCTCGGGCCAAGTCCGGCCATGGCGCCGCCGTCGGGCTCCTGTAGCCGCCGGCCGTTCTCTCTCTCCCTCCCCCGATTAGATCTAGGCCATTCATTTTAGATCTAACGGCTGTAAATAGAAGATACCGGTTCGCTGGTGATTTTGCAAAAGAAACCCTGAAGTTTTTAAGTATGTAACCCGCGGTCCAAAGCGTAATCTGGAAAAATACGTTTTGATTTATTGAAAACGTAATTCGTTTCGGAAAAAGAAAAATACGCTTTCTGATATTTACAGTTTTGCCATTCAGATTGTTTTAGTTGTAGAATCTTCGTTTTAACTCCGATTTGGTCCATTCAAATTGCGTTAGATTCATATTTGCAAGTTCTATGTAATTATACCACTGTACAGTAGGTTTGGATTAATTTATTTTCGAATTTTTAATTAAAGTATTTATTTTTCTATAGGAAATCTTTGGAAATTCATAACTTTGTCATTTTAGCTCCGATTTTCGTGATCTTCGCGTATGTGTGATCCTAGCGAGTTGTAGATTCATTTTAAAGACTTTTTATCTTATTTTCTTACTGTTGGTGTATTGTTCTAATTATAGTCTTGTTTGTCTATGCATGATTGCCTCTGGATGTGTGTTGTTGATATTGGTTGATCGAGTTTAGACGGTGAGAAATTCGTTGGAGATCAAGAGCCTTACTACGAGCAAGATCTTCAGGACCAGTTTGAGCAAGGCAAGTATAGCATGGGATAATCCTTGTTGTCCTATTCACCTTATGCAATTAATATCATTATGCATTTATTCCTTGTTAAGGATGACTTAGCGATTGATCCTTTACCTTGGTACCTATTATATTGCATTGAGTAGTGTGGCTAGTGCTTAAACATGGACTATGATCATGTAAATTGATTAGAGGAATATGCAACAAACATTAAAAGATGATTTTGATTAATGTTTAAAGGGGATTAGAGCATGGGGGTTACTTTTGATGCTCTAATTGCTCTCTATAAGGACTCATCTATAAGCGACAATCCAGGATTTACAGTACAACTGTGGGGGCTATATGGCTCTAGCTTTAGTCATATAGAAGGACCTTTTCTAGCTTGTTAGAGGTAACCTTTTTGGCGTAAGAACGGCTTGACGAATCGGGTATAGTGTGGCCTCTGTCCTTATGTGTATAGGCTGCGAGTTATTGTGCCATTTGGAAGGGGGGCTCTACATCTGTTTGCCGAGTGAATCTAATGGCCCTAACTTGTTAGACGAACCTTCGAAAGACTTCATAGTGTTTACCCTGCCTGCTCACCTTGGTAGTGTTTTGGGAGTAATTAACCCGGGCATTTGGGTAACACGACTCATAGTGAAAGTGTACAACCTCTGCAGAGTGTAAAACTGTTATAACAGCCGTGCTCACGGTCACGAGTGGCCTTGGACCCTTATGGAATAGTTGAATAATTGTTTATGATATGTTTTTGCTATTCATTAATCATTTCACATGGATCATATGTTTATTGTTTATATTGAGACACTTTGATATCATTGATATACTGAATTAATGCTAACTAAAAGCTACATGCTGATAAACCAATGAATATGCCTTTTTGAGCCTCATGAACCCCATGTTACACTTGTTGAGTACGAGATGTACTTACGCTTGTTTATTTCTCTTACTTGGATAAAAATCCCGGATGGGTAACAGATGGAGGTAATAGTGACTACTACGCCTACTTCCCTGAAGATTACTAGTCTTGCTGTCAACCAGTCAATGTACCTGTGACTGGAGCTACCACGAGAGATTTTTATTTATACTTCCGCTACGTTTGTGTTAAGACTATGTGTTTAAATATCGTGATGTAATAACATTTGTGATGATACTTCTGTTATAATTTGTGAACTTATGTGTGATTGATCTCTGGGCGCACATAAGGGTATGCATTCTATTTGATCGATAAATAGGTGTGACAAATTGGTATCAGAGCTCTTGTTGACTGTAGGACGCAAGCCTAGCTAGGAATGGTCGATTTAGTATCATCTTTACACTATTTTTATGCTCACTATCTTGCTCTTGTTATTTGATAAATTTTTATGCTTCTTATGTCACATTCTATTACGAAATTTTGCCTCTATTCTAACTTCATCTAAAAATTCTGTAGATGGCCCGTGACCGTAAGACTGCCCGCATTAGCTCTGGAGGATACTACCCACCTCGTGCCCTGCATGCAACTGAAGAGCCACAAGAGCCAGAACCTCAGGAACAGGAGCAGACTCCTGTAGCACCAGTCCAAGCACCAGCACCTCCCCAGGAAGAGCCTGAGCCTGAAGAAGATCCAGAAATCGTCGAGATTGAAGATGATGAAGAGGAAGCTAATGGAGGAGTACAACCACCACCTCCATCACATGAAGCTCCTGAAGATATGCCACCTGCTCCAATGGGGTGGACTGTGAGGATCTACCACAGGAATGGAGGGAATGATGTCTCTCATCTTCGCCTAGTGGGGATGCTCACTGCTTACTTCGCTGATTGGCATCCAGCTTTGGAGTACGTCTGCTGGGAGTACACTCATCCACTGGAGGACACGTACTGGAAGGCAAGACAAGGGGGCATATCAGCTGGACAGGATGTTCTCTCACGTGGGACATCGAGCTACTATAGAGGATAGCATTGAAGATGCTGCTTTTGAAGCATGTATGGGTCTCCGCTATCTTCGCTTTAACCTTATGAAGCATGACATTCATCGCTTCTTTCCTCGTGCACACCCCAAACTTGGATGGGCTATGACAGATCCAGTGCAGCTAGAGCCACTACCTCGGGTGATGGTGAACTTTGTCTATGATATGATGGATAGGAAGCTACAGCTAGAAGAGATGGTGAAGGCACAAGGGAAGACTATCAAGAGGTGCCAAGCAACCATTGATGAGCTCCGAGCAAACCAAGGCATGCCCAAGATTTATGAGACATTAGAGCATGAGCCACTTCCTTAGGAAGTAGGAGTCCTTTATGTAATAAGAACGTTCTTAGTAATGTCAGTTGAGTCAGTCGAGTCTGTCGTGTGGTTTGAACCTTGGTGTGCTAGTTGCTTTATTATTATGCTTATGTGTGAGTTGGATCTTTGTTTGAGTGTCGGGACTTGTAGGCATGTCTACAAGTTCCATTCTTAAGAATAATAAGTTTAATAGCCAAGGAATAATAGTTGGGTTTGATATTATCACGTTTCTGTCCTTGCTGTTTTCTGGAGCAGTCTTCAATGTTTCTGCTATAGTTTAAAAACGGTTCGTGCAACATTTATGAAATTTTTATGAGAGAAACTAGACTCAAGCATCTTTCAAATGCCACTGGAATCACCTTTTTATCTGATCTGGTTCGAGAGATATAATTTTTACAAATTAAAGTTTCTGCACAGTCTGGAATCTGGAACAGTTTCTGTTACGCCTTATTTTTCATAGACTTAACGACAGAATCTGATCTTGAGGTCTGAATAGAAATTGTGGATAATTTCATAAGCTTTCCAACCATATAAGGCACGCCTCTTTTGGATTTCTGTAGCTCGAGATATGATTGAAATACTGAACTGTCAACATTGCTACTCGTCCAGAAAACTTTCAGATCTCGTTCTTAATCTTATAAGTGGTTGAAATCATGGAATTCTTAAAGTTTGCATGTTTATGGGTGGCAGATGGCCGGAAGAGGAAGAGGCAGAGGTCGTGGAAACATTCCCCTAAATCCACCACCACCACCGCCACCAACTATCGAGCAACTGTTGGCGATACAGACGCAGTTGATGCAGCAACTAGTGCAAAATCAGCAAAATCAGCCAGTTGTTGGGGCTCAACCACGTGATAAGCGTGGTGAGTTTTTGAAGGGTCGTCCCCCAGTGTTCACACATGCTGCTGATCCTTTGGAGGCCGATGATTGGCTTCGTGCTGTGGAGAAACAACTCACTATTGCCCAATGTGATGACCGACAGAAGGTGTTGTTTGCTTCTGGGCAACTTCAGGGAGAAGCTCAGGATTGGTGGGAGTCATATGAGTATGGTCGTCCTGCCAATGCTCCTGCAGTCACCTGGCAGGAGTTTAGGGAGAACTTCAGGGCTTACCATATACCTGAAGGAATGATAGAGTTGAAGGCGGAGGAATTCAGGAACCTGACCCAAGGGTCAATGACTGTAGCTGAGTACCGTGACAAGTTTGCTCAATTGTCACGATATGCTCCACATGAGGTGGCCAATGACAATGATAAGCAGCGCCGCTTCTTGAAGGGATTATATGATGGACTACAGTTGCAGTTGATGTCCAATACCTACCCTAACTTTCAGACGCTTGTGAACCGCGCTATCGTGGTGGATAACAAGCGCAAGGAAATGGATGCAAAGAGGAAGAGGTTACAGGGACAAGCCTCCAATAGCAACACCCGTCCGCGTACTGGCTTTCAGCAGAATACTCAGCAGAGGCCTCCCTCTGGACAGTGGAATCGTGGTCAGGCCCCATTCCGTGGACAGTTCCCGCAACGTCCCCCATTCCAGCCACAGCATAGCAACCAACGTCCACCGCAGCAGAATGGAAATCAAGCGCAGCGTCAGGGTCCTTCCAATAACACTCCTACGAAGACTAGTGCTCCCAATACCCCCAACAAGTGTTTCCGATGTGGAAAAGAAGGTCACTTGTCTTACAATTGCCCGGAGAAGCCCAACCAGCAGACTCCCCAGAGACAGAGCAGCCACCAGAAGCCCGCACCTAACTCAGGAAGGGTGAATCACTTGTCCCAGGAAACTGCAGTGGAGGAGCCAGAAGTTATGCTTGGTACGTTCGATGTCCACTCTACTCCCGCCACTGTTCTTTTTGATTCTGGAGCATCACATTCTTTCATATCGCAATCATTTGTTAGAATACATAGAATCCATTTGTGTGCCATGAAGAATCCTATCTTAGTAAACTCACCTGGTGGAAGCATGCCAGCATCTTATCGCTGTCTTCCGATTAGTCTCAACTTAAGGGGGGTAGAGTTTACAGTTAGCCCTATAGTATTGAGAACAACTGTGATTGATCTTATATTAGGAATGGATTGGATGATGCAACAACAAGCAGAGATTCAGTGTAAGGATAAATCAGTTGTATTGACAACACCAAAGGGTGATAGAATCAGGGTTGAAGTAAAAGTGCAAAAACAAGAGACCGCGACAGTGAACCAGCTCAATGATGGTGCCAATCAGGAAGATCCAGTTGTGGAGGAGTTCCCAGATGTGTTTCCAGAGGAATTGCCAGGTATGCCACCAGACCGTGACATTGAATTTATTATTGAATTATTACCTAGAACTGCACCTATAGCTAAGCGTCCATATAGAATGGGAGTAAATGAATTAGAAGAACTTAAGAAACAAATTAAGGAGTTGCAGGATAAGGGTTTTATTCGTCCTAGTTCTTCACCATGGGGAGCACCAGTGATTTTTGTGGATAAGAAAGATGGAACTCAGAGGATGTGTGTAGATTATCGGTCTCTTAATGAGGTTACTATTAAGAACAAGTACCCATTGCCTAGGATTGATGACCTGTTTGATCAGTTGAGAGGAGCTTGTGTATTTTCCAAGATTGATCTTCGCTCTGGGTATCATCAATTGAAGATTCGTGCCAGGGATATACCCAAGACAGCTTTTACCACACGGTATGGGTTGTATGAGTATACGGTGATGTCTTTTGGTTTGACTAATGCTCCTGCATACTTCATGTACTTAATGAATAAGGTGTTCATGGAATATCTGGACAAGTTTGTAGTGGTATTCATTGATGATATTCTAGTATTTTCCAAGACTGAGGAAGAACATGCTGAACATTTGAGGTTGGTCTTGCAGAAGCTCAGAGAACACCAACTATATGCAAAAAGGAGTAAATGTGAGTTTTGGTTGAAGGAAGTTTCTTTTCTGGGTCATATTGTTTCAAATGGAGGAATATCAGTAGATCCTGGCAAGGTGAAAGATGTATTGAATTGGAAACCACCCATCAATGTGAGTGAGATCCGTAGCTTCTTGGGATTTGCTGGTTATTATAGGAGATTTATAGAGGGATTTTCAAAGCTTGCAAAACCAATGACTGCATTATTGGAGAAGAATGCCAAGTTTGTGTGGTCCGAGAAGTGTCAGGCTAATTTTGAGGAACTAAAGAAGAGATTGACGACTGCACCCGTCTTAGTTTTGCCAGATCTGAGTAAACCTTTCTCTATCTATTGTGATGCATCTCGATTGGGTTTGGGATGTGTTCTGATGCAAGAAGGTAGAGTTGTGGCATATGCATCGAGGCAGTTGAGGAAGCATGAGTTAAATTACCCTACTCATGATTTGGAATTAGCTGCAGTAGTTCATGCATTAAAGATATGGAGACATTATTTGATTGGACATAAAAGTGATATATATACTGATCACAAGAGTTTGAAGTATATCTTCACTCAAACGGATCTGAACTTGAGGCAGCGTAGATGGTTGGAGTTGATAAAAGACTATGATCTAGAGGTGCATTATCATCCAGGAAAGGCCAACGTTGTTGCTGATGCTCTTAGTAGGAAAAGTTATGCAAATGAAATACAAGTAATGCCTATGCCAAAGGAATTGTGTGCCGAGTGCAAGCATCTGAACTTAGGATTTACTACCAATGTAGTGGAATTAGTATTAGAGCCTACTCTAGAGCAAGAGATCCGTAAAGGTCAGCAGAAGGATGAAAAGTTGAGAGAGATAGCTGAAAACATAGCGAAAGGTAAATCTCCAGGATTCCGTAAGGATGATAATGGTACGCTATGGTTTGGAAAAAGGCTGTGTGTGCCCGAAGATAAGGATATCAGAATGGCAATTCTGCGTGAAGCTCATGAGTCAGCTTATTCCATACATCCGGGGAGTACTAAGATGTACTTAGATCTGAGAGAGAAATATTGGTGGTACGGTTTAAAAAGAGATGTTGCTGAATATATTGCTTTGTATGACACTTGTCAAAGGGTGAAAGCGGAACATCAGAGACCTGCAGGATTGTTACAGCCTATGCAGATACCCGAGTGGAAATGGGAAGAGGTTGGTATGGACTTTATAGTTGGGTTGCCACGGACTCAAAGAGGATATGATTCAATTTGGGTGATAGTGGATCGTCTGACTAAGGTTGCTCATTTTCTGCCTGTGAAGACTACATATAGCAGTGCGAAGTTGGCAGAGTTGTATATGGAAAGAATAGTGAGTTTACATGGAGTACCTAAGAAGATTGTGTCTGATCGAGGTACTCAGTTTACATCTCATTATTGGCAAAAGATACATGAATCATTGGGGACCAAACTAAATTTTAGTACAGCTTATCATCCTCAGACAGATGGTCAAACGGAGAGAATTAATCAGATATTGAAAGATATGTTGAGAGTTTGTGCTTTACAATATGGTACTAGCTGGGATAAGAGTTTGTCTTACGCAGAGTTCTCTTATAACAATAGTTATCAGAAGAGTCTTCAAATGGCACCGTTTGAGGCTCTGTATGGACGAAAGTGTAGAACCCCGTTGTTCTGAAATCAGACAGGGGAAAGTCAAGTGTTTGGGCCTGATGTATTAAAGGATGCTGAAAAGAAAGTGAGAATGATTAGAGATAATCTAAAAATAGCACAGTCTAGACAGAAAAGCTATGCTGATACTTGCAGAAGGGAGTTGACTTTTGAGGTAGGGGATTATGTATACTTGAAAGTGTCACCTATGAGAAGTGTGAAGAGGTTCAACATGAAGGGTAAATTGGCACCAAGATATATTGGACCTTTCAAGATTATAGAGAGACGTGGTGAAGTGGCATATCAGTTGGAATTACCTGAAAGTTTGGCAGGTGTACATGATGTGTTCCATGTGTCTCAATTGAAGAAATGTTTACGAGTACCAGAGGAGCAGATTCCATTAGAGGAACTTACTGTTAAGGAGGATCTTACATATGAAGAGTTTTCGGTTCAAATTTTAGAGACTGCGGACAGAGTCACAAGAAGTAGAACAATCAAAATGTGTAAAGTACAATGGAATCGGTACACAGCAGAAGAGGCTACTTGGGAACGAGAAGAGAATCTGAGAAAAACCTACCCGCAATTGTTTGAGTAAGCATCGGTCGAATCTCGGGACGAGATTCATCTTAAGGGGGTAGAATTGTAACACCCTAAAAATTTGAAAAGAAGAAAAATAGGAAAAATATGATTTTTATATTTATTTTTGTAGCATGCAAATTTAGAATAAGAATAATTTTTATAAATTTAAAATCAAATATAAGAGTAGAAACATGTTTGTGCACTCATGCTGTTGCATTTAAATTTTTGAGGTGAGTGGTTTGATTTAAATTCAAATTTGGATTTGAAAATCTTTTGAAAATTTGCTTTGAAAAATTGGAAAAAGAAAAAGAAAAGAAATTCATCTTCATTCGGATTTTGGCCCAACTCAGCCGCAGCCCGCCGCCTCGGCCTGCTCAGCATGTGGCCCGCTGTTTTTCCCGCGCCCGCCTTCTCCCGCATGGGCCGAGCCCAGGCACGGCCTGTCGGCCCGTCATCGCGCGCGCGCGTCTGCGTCCCGCAGCGGCCGCGTTTTCCGCCCGAGTCGCTGATAAGTGGGTCTCATCTGTCAGTGACCGCTTCCCCTTTCCTTCTTCTTCCTCCGGTTCCTTCCATCGACGAACGTCGTTTTCCTCTCTCTACCCGATTCGGTGATTCGAAATCCGTCTCCAAATCTCCCTCCTTTCCATAACCGGTGATGCCTACGGGCTATAAAAGCCGAGCCGCACCCTCGCCGATCCCATCTCGCCCGTTTTGAAGCAGTTGTAGGCCTCGGGGGTGTTGCCACCGTGAGCGCGAGCTCTACCGCCGCCATCTCGAGCCAAACACCTTCCTCAACCCGTCCTCCGGTCTTCCTTTTGTGTGAGGTAAGATCGCCGTGGGCCGCTCTTTCTCCCGGTGTCTCCAGTTTGTCGAACGGTGGTCGGTAAGGCCGTTTCATCGAGCTCCGGCGAGCTCGGGCCAAGTCCGGCCATGGCGCCGCCGTCGGGCTCCTGTAGCCGCCGGCCGTTCTCTCTCCCTCCCCCGATTAGATCTAGGCCATTCATTTTAGATCTAACGGCTGTAAATAGAAGATACCGGTTCGCTGGTGATTTTGCAAAAGAAACCCTGAAGTTTTTAAGTATGTAACCCGTGGTCCAAAGCGTAATCTGGAAAAATACGTTTTGATTTATTGAAAACGTAATTCGTTTCGGAAAAAGAAAAATACGCTTTCTGATATTTACAGTTTTGCCATTCAGATTGTTTTAGTTGTAGAATCTTCGTTTTAACTCCGATTTGGTCCATTCAAATTGCGTTAGATTCATATTTGCAAGTTCTATGTAATTATACCACTGTACAGTAGGTTTGGATTAATTTATTTTCGAATTTTTAATTAAAGTATTTATTTTTCTATAGGAAATCTTTGGAAATTCATAACTTTGTCATTTTAGCTCCGATTTTCGTGATCTTCGCGTCTGTGTGATCCTAGCGAGTTGTAGATTCATTTTAAAGACTTTTTATCTTATTTTCTTACTGTTGGTGTATTGTTCTAATTATAGTCTTGTTTGTCTATGCATGATTGCCTCTGGATGTGTGTTGTTGATATTGCTTGATCGAGTTTAGACGGTGAGAAATTCGTTGGAGATCAAGAGGCTTACTACGAGCAAGATCTTCAGGACCAGTTTGAGCAAGGCAAGTATAGCATGGGATAATCCTTGTTGTCCTATTCACCTTATGCAATTAATATCATTATGCATTTATTCCTTGTTAAGGATGACTTAGCGATTGATCCTTTACCTAGGTACCTATTATATTGCATTGAGTAGTGTGGCTAGTGCTTAAACATGGACTATGATCATGTAAATTGATTAGAGGAATATGCAACAAACATTAAAAGATGATTTTGATTAATGTTTAAAGGGGATTAGAGCATGGGGTTACTTTTGATGCTCTAATTGCTCTCTATAAGGACTCATCTATAAGCGACAATCCGGGATTTACAGTACAACTGTGGGGGCTATATGGCTCTGGCTTTAGTCATATAGAAGGACCTTTTCTAGCTTGTTAGAGGTAACCTTTTTGGCGTAAGAACGGCTTGACGAATCGGGTATAGTGCGGCCTCTGTCCTTATGTGTATAGGCTGCGAGTTATTGTGCCATTTGGAAGGGGGGCTCTACATCTGTTTGCCGAGTGAATCTAATGGCCCTAACTTGTTAGACGAACCTTCGAAAGACTTCATAGTGTTTACCCTGCCTGCTCACCTTGGTAGTGTTTTGGGAGTAATTAACCCGGACATTTGGGTAACACGACTCACAGTGAAAGTGTACAACCTCTGCAGAGTGTAAAACTATTATAACAGCCGTGCTCACGGTCACGAGTGGCCTTGGACCCTTATGGAATAGTTGAATAATTGTTTATGATATGTTTTTGCTATTCATTAATCATTTCACATGGATCATATGTTTATTGTTTATATTGAGACACTTTGATATCATTGATATACTGAATTAATGCTAACTAAAAGCTACATGCTGATAAACCAATGAATATGCCTTTTTGAGCCTCATGAACCCCATGTTACACTTGTTGAGTACGATATGTACTTACGCTTGTTTATTTCTCTTACTTGGATAAAAATCCCGGATGGGTAACAGATGGAGGTAATAGTGACTACTACGCCTACTTCCCTGAAGATTACTAGTCTTGCTGTCAACCAGTCAATGTACCTGTGACTGGAGCTACCACGAGAGATTTTTATTTATACTTCCGCTACGTTTGTGTTAAGACTATGTGTTTAAATATCGTGATGTAATAACATTTGTGATGATACTTCTGTTATAATTTGTGAACTTATGTGTGATTGATCTCTGGGCGCACATAAGGGTATGCATTCCATTTGGTCGATAAATGGGTGTGACACTTATTACATTTCATATCATGATGATTAATACTAAAATTTTATTACTTATTATTATTATTTTAAAGAGTACATAAAAGATATCTCCTAAACTAAGCTCTTATTGTTCTGTTTCTTTGCTTGGATCAATATCCTAGAATTCTTTTCTTTTGAATTCATTCTTTAAAGAGACCACAGTCCCTTACACAATGGTCTTCTTTCTGCAAAAATTGCACTTTTCATCTTCTGGGTCACAAGTACCCAACTCATTTCCTTTTCACCCTTCAAGAATAAAGGCATGAAGTTCTTTGTCTGAAAACATTAATCAATAATCAACAATAATAAGCATGAAAATAACCCTACATTGGTCTGGTTAAAGACATGCACATTAAACTTTTAAATCTTTAAGTTCTATTCTATATCACCGTTGGGCAGAAATAGAACAAAACCATCAATCTTATATATCAATTCCACATCACCGTTGGGCAGGAATGGAATTAACATATGAAAACTCAATTATCTTATAACCATCTTCAAAACTAAATTCTCCCGTTTGTTCGAATTTAATTTTGAAGATCATCATCACTATTGCAGCGGAAACATGAAAATACATTACATTTTGCTCGATCTGGAGCATGTCTTGTTTCTTATCCATTCTCTGAAAATTGGTCACTTTGATGCAAAATTTATCAGAGATTTAAACTTTAAACATAAAACTCGTAGAATTATAATATTGTTATCATCAACGTTGGTCAGAAAATAACAACATCATAATTTTCTTAAACTTAAACTCTTAAATAAACTTATAATATTGTTATCATCAACGTTGGTCAGAAAATAACAATATTATAATTTATCTTAACTATAAACCAATTATTCCTCTAATTAAAAAATTTCTCATTGGTTCCAATTTTAGCTGGAGGATAAACTTTTCATCGTTTACTGAAAAACTATAATTGCTCTTCAAATAAAATCCTCCCGTTGGTTCGGATTTAATGAGAAGACAATAAACCTTTTCTTTACAACGGAAACATCAAATAATACTCTTAAAATAATATTATTCAGAAGCATCACTGTGTACTCAATTACTTTTGCTCAATTTTTCACGTTGGTTCAAAATAGAGCAAGATTTTGAATCACAACTTAACAGAATATCATTGAAAAGCTTCTGATATAATAAAATTAAAACCAAACTTTTCCATTTCGGCCTAACTGCTGATCCAGCCCACAGCCTCACTGTTCTTTCTCTTGGCCCAGCAGCACGAGCGGCCTGCCGGCCCACTTGCGCGTGCGCCTTGCGTTCCCCCGCGCCCAGTAGCAGCGCAGCGCGCGGCCCAGCAGCCAAAAATGGCCTGTGACCAGCTTCATGCGCTCGCAGTGCCTCCCCCACGCCCAGGCCGGCCAGCTCGTTTTGACAGCCCAGTTGCCAAAACGGCCCGTGGCCGAGCCACACGAGCGGCGCTCCCCGCGCCCAGGCCGCAACCTGGGCCTGGGACGGGAATCACCACTCCCGCCTGGGCTTGGAGGTGGCCCGGTCATCCGGAGCCGTCCGTTTTCACCCGACGGTCATCCGTCAATCTCGCCGAGACAAAACTAGTGGTCGCCGGCCCTCCCTTGGAAACCCTAGCCATTCTTCACCCTCACCCTTTCCTTTCCATCACGCAGGCAACAGCGGCGGCGGCCGCCCGTGGCTACCGGAGCCGGTGAAGAAGAGTGCCGCCGGAAACAGATCCGGCCCGCTCTCCTTCCTCTACCTCTTTTCTTTATCTTCCCCACGTTTCTCGTGCCCACAGTTACCGGTGAAACACAAGAACGACGGCGACCCGAGCTCGCGACGCGAAGAAGGTGGTGGCGCCACTACGGTCCCTCTCGCCGGCACGCGCGTGCGGTCGTAGCCGCGCGCGGCGCCGTCGAGCGGCATCGCGGTGGTGCCCTTTGGCCCGAGCCCAAGGTGGAGACTACGCGGCGGCGAGACTTCTCCCCCCCGGCGACTCAGGTTGTCTTCCTGCGCGGTAGCGCGGTGGTCTGCCCACCCGTCGGCGATTACGATGGCGAAGAGAGAGCCCAGGTAAGCGCCTCCCCTGCCCTGTTCATCTCTACCCTTTTCTCTACGGGTTAGGGTTAGGGTTTCATTCTTTTCCCGATTCAAAATCGGGTGTTTCTCCTTTCTTTTCTTTTCACTTTTCTGCCCCAGACTAGATCTACACACTAGAAACCTCGCTCTGGTACCATTGTTGAGACTATTGGATCGTCTAGGCGTAGATCAGTGGGCGATGTACTTCTCTATTTTAGGATAAACACATGGATAGATGTCCAACAGAGAGATCCAGAGAGGGAGAGAGAGGGAAGAAGAGAGGAGACGGACCATCGGGCTTGGCGGAGCTGCTGGCGTCGGTGAAGAAGAGGCGATGGTGGCGCGGACGTCGGGGTCGATGCAGCGGCGACGATGGACTTCCCATCGCCTACAGCCCCTCCTCTCGATCGGTCTAGGAAAGGAGGTGGGGCGGTTACTATGGCGGTGAATCTCGTGTTGTGTGCCCTTGGCCCCCACCTCCTTTTTATAGGGCTGCGCGACAGGGGTCCACCGACTAGGAGTCGGTTAAGCGTCCCCGATCAGGACGCGGTCAAAGGGTCCGACTTGATCGTTGGATCAAGTCTGGTGAGATCAATCCTAACAAGTGTTTCACCTTGTGGTGAGCTTTGGTAGATCAGCAATTAGACTCAATGAAGATTCAGTTGGCCTTATGTTACAATTTTGTCTTGGGGGAACTGCAAAAGATTACAATGTTTTACATCTTTCCAGTTGGATGTTCAGCTTCTCTGTTTCCTGCAAAAATGTTGGCATTATGGTTTACAAACTTAAAAGTTTCTCCTGCAAATCTTTCACTGCTTTTTTCCACCTCTGGGGTAATGGTGGACCTGATTGGAAGAGGGATTATGCCCTGTGGTTAGATGAACAAGCTGCTAAATGGACAACTGCTGGGGCTAAGTCTAGATCGAATGCCAAATTGAGCTATGCCGAAGTGGCTCGCTCTAACCCTATCAAAAAACGCCCGGCTTTTCAGAGGTTGATCTATCCTAGTAATCATTTTGATAATTATCGTGATCTTGAAGAGAGATTTCCCTCTAGGCCGATCTCTATTCCTAAGGCCAATCCTATCTCCTCCCCTGTTCAAAGTTCCAATCCTAGGCGTGTTCTTCGGTGGGTACCAACGGGCAGGATCCTGAAACTGCCGCAGTTATCGCGGTAGGCAATCAAGGAAAATTCAAATTCAAATGCGCTAGCCAATCAAATCAGAGTTGGACCCTGACTGTAGTTGAAACCATATTTTTTAATTTTTAATAACAGTGAAGATAGAGATTAACCCAGTACAAAGAACAGCTAACCTAGCATATATATTATTGTCAAAACGGGTGCAGGCAGATAATATCTATCGATCAATGGCACCGAAAGCGATTCAGTAGACTATAGAGAAACGGAGCATCAGAGACCATATTCCTTTCCGGCCTTGTCTAGCAGGAACACCAGAGCAAGGTAACCCAAGCCCAGGAACAGTCTAACCCTTGGGCTGAAGAATCCCATGAGCACCAGACTGAGCAGCACGAAACCTTCCAGAGCCACCACCACTACCGCGGCAGCGAAACAGTTTAGGCTGCTGCTGCTGCCGCCGCCGGTGACGGTAGAAGAGCACGATCCTTGCCTTGACCTCCTCCGGCATGACGGTCCAATAGAAGTCGGCCAGCTTGCGGCGCAGGGACCTGAGCTCATCGTCCTGCTTGTACTGCGGCCACTGGTTTTTCTTGACCCTGCGTACCAGCTTCTTGTAGTCTTTGATGATGGGTGGGATCTCCTTGTTGAGGTCGCGGAAGCGGCGGTAGTGCGTCTTGCGGATGTAGCGGCGGTGGGTGACGGACCAGACGCCGTAGCGGTCGATGATCAGCAGGCTCGGGTTTCCCTCGAAGGTGAAACCTCACCGCCGGATTCTGAACGCCAGTCGTCGTGGACCCTTGTAGCCCGGTGTGATGGTAGCAATGGATCTCTTGCGAGATGATGCCTGTGGAGTACTCTTCTGCTGATGGGGTACATCCATCGTGAAGCGATCAACGACCTGTGAGATTATTGTGTATGCTACCGATCACTGTACATATATCAGTACATACACACAAATTAAACAAGGAAAGATTTATATGTATGAATATACATACAAAAATATTCAGATCAGTCACAAGTTAATACAACACACAAACCGTCAGACAATACACAGATGTGCTGTAGTAGTGTTTACGTACGTACCTGTGCAGAAGGAAAGACGTGCCTGCCTGCGCCCTGCGACCAAAGTCCAAACGTTGGTGATGCTATGGAATTTTTGCAAGCTATAAGAGATAAACCAAAATTATATGTAGTCAAGAGCCTGAGGAGAGATAAACCAAAGGGTGGTGACGCGCAAGAGAGTCCCAGCTTGATGGCCGATCCGACCGACTCCGAGCTGGACTCAAAATATGGCAGGTGGCCTCGACCCGGCCCACAGAGCACTCTCGTGCCTTCTTTTCTTTTTTTTTTTTTGAATTCAGAGCTAACTTATAAATAATAGCGAACTGCCATGTGTTTTTCTTTCGATGTACATGGAGCAACACAGACACTCATAACGCACGCACACTTAAGCCTATGAATGCACGCATGCAAACCCTATCCTATGAGCATCTTCGAAGACTGGGCTGACAAATCCTCGCTATTAACGGAAACGTCGCCTATCACTGAAAGCACAACGCCATTAAATCATGAAATATTCGCTCCCACGTGGAGTCAAACTTAGGATCTGAGATGCTACTAAGGCTCTTATAACCACTAGGCTATAGGGCTTTCGCTGCCATGTGTTCTCTGATTCAGCAGGGCTGAACATAGTGGTACTTAAAAAAAAGTTAAATGCATGGTAGACCATTCGACTTGTGTGGGATACCACTTAGGTCCATAGATTATTAGAATGCATTTCGGGCAACCTACATGGTGTTGCTGTGCACGTGAGGACCGCGTGACATGGTTTGAGCCATAGACATAAGCAAGCAGACCCTCTTCTTTCCTTCATTTCTAGTTCTAAGTACTCCACCTCTTTGAATCCACCGCCACCAAGACATAGAGCCGGGGCAGCACGATGAGCGGCCACTAGTGGAGCCAATCACCGATGAGCTTGGAGGCAAACACATCGGAGGAAGGGACACTGAAGTCCGGTGGAGTGCGTATTCCCACGGTGATCACGGTGAATCTGCACGATAGTAACGGTGTTGCGCCACAAATGGCAACCTTGGTTGTGTATGGTGAGTGAATCCCCTTAAGCCCATGTCCTGGTAATCTTGGTTGTGCGTTGAATGTAGTTAGATGTTGGTGTTAATTGAAATGCCAAATCTTTTGCAATTTTTTGATTTCGATTCTATTCATGTGTTATATTTATGCTAGTAGTGTTAATCATGGCTTGTTTTGTATCAATGTTCCCTAATATGTCAAAAATTTCCAATTTTAGGGGCTGATGGAGTTCATAGTTGAGATGCATAGGGGGTTGAGTCACACTAGGGTAGGGTGGCGACGCAGGGACTGGCCAGTTCCTGGTATTGCCGCTTGCCAGTGCTAGGATTCAGCTCGGATGGCTTCTTGGTGGCGAGATGGGTGTGTCAACATGCATGCAACAAAACACTACCACAAAGACGATTTTCAGAAACGGGATAGCTTTTACTATGGAGGTGGCTCTTGATTTAGCTGCCTCTATAGTGTGATGTCAAGCAGTACACCTCTGTTGATGCATCTTTAGAGGTGGCTCGCAATCGAGCCACCTCTATACATCTAATTGCAGAGATGGCTAGATGGCGAGCAGCCTTTGGTTTTACTATATGTTATATGTGGCCACTCTTGCTCATCTCCTCATCTGCCAAATCAACACCCACTCCGCCTCATCGTCTCCATACCCTCGCCTCCTCCTTTCCAAACCTATTGTTTGCTCCTCCTCTCCCCTTGCGTGCGTGGCAATGTAGATGCCGGATGCCAAAGGGCACTCCTCCTCCTCGAGCAGTGGCGCTGGCGGCAGCAGCTAGATCCCCGTGCATAGCGTGATGTTGTACCTCATAGAGTCTGACAAGGAGGTCAAACCATTCGTGTGATGGCGATGTGTTGTACCTCACGGACTGCAATGAGGAGGATATTCTTGGCTACATTTCAAATAACTAGAACTTCAACAATAGTGATAGTGTTTTTTATGTGAAAGCGCTCATATAGCCTCCTTGCATCATGCGTGCCAAAATGCACAGTTTTTTTTTTTTTTTTTTGCAGTGGTTGGTTGTGATCGGGCACAAAAGGGAAGTCCCACGCTGGTTCGCTATACAAAACATTCGACACTTTTGTTCACCAAAAATGGCTAAACCTTCTCCCTCCACCATTAAACACTTAATCTCTGTAGGATTTTTAGGATAAATTAGTGTCTACAGTTTTTTTTAGAATTACACAGTACAACGTAGACGCCCACAACACGCATGTATACTCACTCTATGAACACACGTACGCAAACCCTGCCCATATGAGCACCTCCGAAGGACTGAGACAACAGATATCGACATTCACGAAGTCACCACAAGCACCTTGTTGTCAATGCGGACGTCCCCTACCACTCAAAGCATAATGTTGTTAAATCATGCAATAAATCTAGGAAAATACGAGCATCCGTGCCAAGTCAATGACTTGAACTCTAGTGGGCAGGTTCTAAATCAAGGAACCCAACCAAATCATTTCACGCAAGTGTCCACAGTTTAATAAAAATTAGTCATGCATTGATCCAATTTATTGAAGATCAATCCATGGTAATTAAAAAACAAACCGCTAATTGAAAGAGATGTATGGAGGTCTATTGAAGCGCCACGGATATCGAGGAACTCAAATGTGATGAAATAGTTGTCCTAGGAAGCTAGTATACATATTTATTACGTCAGATAGTTTTCATAGTAGTAGTTCAAATGGAAGCAGGCGCTTAAACCACGCCAAAATAAAGATACAAATGGATCCAAAGATCTACAAACCAGCACACTAATATCTGGTGATCCCATGCCTCAGGCTAAGCTGGGTGCAGACACGACCTCATTCAAACGCAGCTTTCGGGTCTTCCTCTGTATGACAAAGCAAGGGTGAGTAGAAAAGTACTCAGCAAATCCAACCTTATCTTACGGAGTGGGATAACAATATATGCATATGGATAAATCAAGAATAAGGCTTTGTTTTATTTGCAGAAAGCTATCTTTTTGACACATGCAAGGTTTTAGTTTATAAATAGCTTTTTGCAAAAGATATTTATTTTCTAGATATAAGACTATTTCTAAAAAGGATTTGTCACAATTTTAAGTGCCGCTGAACGCTCTGTCCCCACAACACATGGCAGCCAACATTTTATTTCCAAAATCACACACACTCATGTTTTTACTCATCCCAGTCCATCCTAGTTGTGTTGAAACCAAACTGTAACTCGTTCGAAACCGCAGACACAGCTATCCAGATAGATTTTACACTCTGCAAAGGTTGTACACTTTTACCACAAGTAGGATGCCATAACTAAACACTATAGTCCAAGCACAGATCCATCAAAGTCATTACCCTCCATAGCAAGTACCGGCGCTCACCACGAGAACACTAAGGCATCATCATCATAATACAATAATTTACATAGCTCATTATATTTCATACAATTTCTCAGTTTCTACATACACCTGCCTCCAGGTGATTCCTATACCAACTAGGGGATTTAGACTAAGCCACACCACATACGAGGTCAAATGAGATTGTACGATAAAATGATTTAGATGAGTCATTAACTCAATCCTTAATCAAGACAAGGCAGATATCTTCATGCTTAACCACAAAAGGTACAAGCCCCAACACTACGGCATCCAACAAAAGGAACACCGATCTGCCCCATCTCTAGGGTAATCCCCATTTCTGAGTTGTTCATTAACCCTTGCACAATACCCACAATTCATTCTCACAACTCACACTCTTGCTTTTCAAATCATTGTATTTTAAGAAACATAATGTGTGGGTAACCATGATATAAGTACCAAGTTCTAAGCATACTAGTTAACGACATCTCGTCGTAGCATGATATTAATCCTTAGGTTTGAGCAAGGTGATTAAGTCAAACAATTCAAGGGTGGCCATTTAGACAAATTTAGCTAAGCGGCAAAAATACTTCGTATGTATAATCGTGCATGCAATATTTAAAACGGCTGCTACGAGTTGTGTTTAGAAATAGGATCAACATGCATCAAAGAGGATTATGATGGACTTGCCTCCATCGGCGTCCTCGACAAACTCCTGCTGGTAATTTGGGTCCTCAGGGTCGAACTCGCGGTACTGTCTTCCAAACTCCTCATGGCCTCCAAGATCCTCGTGCTCCTCCTCGATGAATCTGTTAGCTACAGACATGCAAACAAGCAATCTCAATAAGTAAATAAATTCCAATGAGCTCTAGAAAAGAAGAAAATGTTATGAATAGATAGCACTTGATTTTAAATGAATTTAGGACGAAGAATCAATGGAATCGGAGCTCATTTTAAGGAGATATTGATATTACAAGGTGGCCGCTAATTAATCACGTAAAGAGTGATTAAAGAAATCTATTAGTGGCTTTTGGCTAGCTGGTCACACATATCTGATGGACTTGAGTGGTCTTTGGTCCTTCGATGTGTCAACTGAGCTGGTCAAGGAGAAGGAGACTCAAGGAAATAATGGAGAATGAAGGAATCCTTACAGGCTAGCTACCTCAGTCTACTGCACCTCGGGGAGGAAGATCGATGGAGCACAACTTTCTCGGGCAAGAACAGAGGAATTCGATTTGGAGAGGAAGAAGGTGAGCGGTAGAGCGGGATGGCTCGGCGGGCTCGGCGTGATAGGAGAGCTGCCCGGCATACCCTTTTATAGGTAGGAGAAGTGGGTCACTGTCCGGTGGGCTTGGTTGCTCTGCCAGGGGCAGCGATGCGGATGGCCGTCTTCGATTGCTGCTGCGACGTTGTGGAGAAGAAGACTTGTGCGGAGACGAACACCAAGGTCCGCTAGCACATGGTAAGAACGTGCAGCTCTACAACAAGGCATTAATGGATGGCACACGAATTTCTATGAGCTACTGCGATCGGTCTTCATTTGCTGCAGTGCACGTGCAACACGCTAGCAGTTGCTGCCTAACTCGCCTTGCTTGACACGGTGATGTAATGGCTCTGCGGCGAAGCTTGCCAGCGAAGGGTATTGCATGCATGCTATGCGGGCTTGCTCTGTGAGTGTGCTGAGCGCGTGCTTGGGGAATTAGGAAGGTGAAGAATAGTGAGAGCTGGAGTTGGATCAGGATGACTAATAGTGAGCCGAGCTATGCTGGAGAATATTTGGATAAGGAATAGATTAGAGCTCAATTGGGAATTTAGTTTTTGAAATGATTTTGAAAATAGTTTTTGTGATTCGCATGATTTATGTATTTGAGTTTTTGTGATGTTACACCCAGCCGCCCAGGAGATAAAATATCATGTTTTCTAGAACAATATTTGAGTCATAAAATATCTAAGTTTCCTAAGACAGAGAGAGGACATTCTAACAATGTGTCTTCTCCAGTGTCAAGGTTTTTTATTCGAGCTGGATTGAATATATGTGTAGCATATATACCAACGTAGGGCACCATCAAGATCGTCATTTATTTATAATATACATTGACTATATGTGTGATCGATGTGATTGGTGCGTAAGTACTTGCTCTCCTATACATACATCCTATGGAAAATGTTTGCAGATGTCTACGTGGAAAAAGAGAGGAAAAACTGTTTTGATGCATACATGTGCGGTGACTAGATGTAGGGTCTGCACAGATTTCGTCATGCATGATCAGGAATTCAGGTTGCACAATGACAGAATTTGGCAGTGCGGAAATTGAAGGCTATTTTGGATCACCGTGTATCTAGACAAACATAGCACAATCATCATCAGCCTGTTGTGTGTACACAGTATATATTTATTTGCGGTAACCTTTACTTTTAGAAAATGTCCATTGACGCGTATTTCATTAAGAGTTTGTTGTAACCTTTACGAGTGTTGTGAAAAAGAATCATCTTTCGTAGCTATGTTCGGTGAAGGCACTAAACATGTTTTCAAGCAAGGCCTTCAAGACGAAGTTATCCATTGAACAAGGAATACCTTGTATGACCAATGTGTTGTCTTTGTCAACTTGGATTAAGTTTTCAGCACATCTAGATGATCTATCTGATAAAAATTCTAACAAATGTAACACTGCAATCATTGCAACAAATTTCAACCGTGTGCTATTAGCTCCTCATCAAGTCAAATAAAATAGCTAGCACATATACGACAACTGATGGCAATGTTATCCTACTAGACGCTATGTGCTAGGCAGATTAATAGAGACGTTGAGTTACGGCAGGAGGCGCTAGTTCGCCTCTCTGAAAATGCTAAACGCCCATCTCAAGAAACCTTTTGTGGGCTACAGATCATGTAGACGATCTACACCCACGTCTAGGTGAACAGTGGTTGATGTGGACGTTGGCTTCATGCGAGATGCAAATTCGCGCGATAAACTTAGATTCAGATACAATTTGTATGTTCAAATTTAGAAATGCTATGGCTTTTATACAATTTAAAGTCATAGTCCCCCTCGCTGGATTTTCGGTCTTGCATGCGTTCATACTCATACAGGTTGTGAAGTGGCTCATCGACAGAGTTAACCATTTCTAATTGGCATTTGGCACCATTTCCGTGAATCTATAGTGTTCTTGGTCAACATACAAGAAGGTCTTTTTTTTGTCATTCCAGTGGCCCTTATACTTTTCTAGCGGTCTCATCTTCCACGGGCTGCCGCCTGCCGGCCACCTATAAATACACGCCTGCTAGCCACTCGATCGACTGCTCGACAAGAAAGTACTTAGCTAGCTAGCTAGCATCAATGGCGGCCTGCTCGATCCTCTTGCTCCTCCTCGCAGCCTTGGTGGCCGGCGCCAGCGCCTCCACCTTCACGATCACCAACAACTGCGGGTTCACGGTGTGGCCAGCGGCGACGCCGGTGGGCGGGGGCACGCAACTGAACCCGGGCGGGACGTGGACAATCACCGTGCCCGCCGGCACCAGCTCGGGCCGGGTCTGGGGCCGCACGGGATGCTCCTTCAACGGCGGCAGCGGGAGCTGCCAGACAGGCGACTGCGCCGGCGCGCTCTCCTGCACCCTCTCCGGGCAGCCTCCCCTGACGCTGGCCGAGTTCACGCTCGGCACCAGCGGCGGCAACCAGGACTTCTACGACATCTCGGTGATCGACGGCTACAACCTCGCCATGGCCTTCGCTTGCAGCGGCGGCGACCGCATCGTGTGCACGGGGTCACAGTGCCCTCAGGCGTACCTGTTTCCGGACGACAACTCCAAGCTCCATCATTGCCCCGGCAACAGCGACTACCAGGTCACCTTCTGCCCATGACCATGACTCCATGAGGCAGCAGTGTGCATGTTCGGCCGACGACGCATGCACCCATTCATGCAGTAACGTTACCATGTAAGTATTGCATGAGTGGGTATATATAGTATCTATATTATGATGATGAGAATAAGACCATCCTGGAAATCCCGCATGCATCATGTATATGTATGCTCCTATGTATCAGGATCAGATTTCGTGTACCATCAAAATATGGATATATAGACGTTTCGAATAAATAAAAGGAGCCAGTTAAAGCGCGACCAGTCACGCACGCGCCCAAGGTATCTGGCCCCCACGCGTGACAATGCATGCGCACACAGTGCTGTCAGACCTGCTCCCTTCCACTCCCTCCCCCGCTCTCTTTTTATTGACGTTGCAGGCATGCTGACGGAAGAAAAAAAAACGAAACATTTTATTCAAATTGTTATAACTTTTGAATAATGTATCCGTTTTCAATTCCATTCGTACCGGTATGTTCTACGTGACGAGACGAACAAAACAAGACCCCACTTGCCTATGTTTTGAAGAATTTTATTTTCATAGCAATTTAAGTGTCAAAATATGATAGGAGATTTATAAAAGAAGTTGCTACCATTTAATATTAAACTTGCTACTTCAAATATAAACTAAAGTTTTTAATTTGGTATGCACATCGATTGTTATCATGATAATATAATAAATTTGTTATATAATATTTACATAAAGGTACTATTACCATGGTAATATAATAAATTTGTTATATAGTATTTACATAAAGGTAATAACCCCTAAAGAGAGTAACATACCAAATCAAGACAAGCTGTAAACTAGAGGGGTAAATTATTAAAATAAACATTGCATAAACTGCCAATTCGGGGCCAAGTTATTATAAAGCACATTACAAAAAGTCAGGATACTTGACTTGCTGCCAACAGGTGGCATTTATTAAAAAATGAGGGTAGCGATACAAAACAAGAAAAGCTACAACTTGGGAACAAATTGTTAGAACAAGAATTGCATAAGCTGCTAACTAGAGGGGGCAAGTTATTATAAAACCCACTATATAAGCCGGGAAACATGACTAGCTCAAAATTGGAGGGACATTATTAAAAATATAAGAGTAGCAACCCAAAATAAGATAAGCCGCACCCTGAGGGACTAATTATTAGATGAAGCATTGCATAAGGTGCCAACTTAGAGGGTAAATTATAATACAACTAATATGTAGGATTTAGCAATGCATTCGAACCTAAAAGGCTGATTGAGAACTGAAACTAAAAAATATAAAAAAACATGACTAAAAACTAAAACTAAAAAAATTGAAAAAAAAACTTGACTGGAAACTGAAATTGGGGGCAAATTCTTTTGTGACAACTTATGTGTACAATGGCTACCTTTTTATAACTACTTATACATTGTAGGTGAGGCAACTAATAATATGTAGAATTTAGGAAATAGAATCTAAAAGAGTGACTGAAATCTGAAACTAACAAAAAATAAAACAAAAACTTGAAGAAAAAATGAAACTTGAAAAAACTAAAAAAAACATGACTCAAAACTAAAATTAAAAACATGACTGGAAACTGAAACTAGGGAGCAAATTCTTTTGTGTCAACTTATGTGTGCAATGGCTACTTTTTGTAACAACTTATACGGTGAGGCAACTAACATACAAGATTTAGAAAGACATTCAAATCTAAAAGGGTAACTGAAATATGAAACTAAAAAAATTAAAAAAAACATGATTGAAATATGAAACTAAAAAAATACTGAAAACTGAAAATAAAAAACATTTAAAAAACCTCGTCCAACTGAAACTAAATGAAACAATGAAAAAAAAAACAGAAATGAAACAAAAACTGCTCCTTGCTGCACGTATCAGCATGCAAACAAACACAGAGCATTGCAACATTGAGGTGATGTAGACATCATACGCCCATAATGTGTATGTGTACGCGAAAGGTCATTGTGAACGCACCTTGACATCAAAGTCTGACGTGCGCGCGCACGTACAAGAAGATTGGTAGGCATGCTCATCTCGATTTTCTTTCATGATTATCATCAGTGGCCCGATTCAAACTGATGCGTATTTTAAACCTGCTTCAATATTTTCGGTCCAGCCCACTTCATGTTCATATAGGCTGCTAACTCGGGCCACATCAGGCATACGTCCTAGCCTATATGCCACCGTACACGCGGACGCGGACTAAGGCCAGGGGTCGCGCGCTCCAACAGGAGCTCGACCGTACGCGCAATAGCTTTTTCGTAAATAAAATATCGAGATACGATGCATTTCAAGCATATGTCTAGTACATAAATCATGGCTGATGTGTAGCCATCATCTATATATCTAATATTAAAGAATAAAAAAATTACGGAGGGAGAGAAAGAGGAGGGCGATTGAGGGACAGAGAGACAGAGGAGGGCGAGTGAGGGAGAGTGTGCGGTTGGGTGAGAGAGACAGAGAGGGAAAGGTTGAATAAGTGAGAATGAAACCCTAACTCTCCGTGTATATACACTACTAGCTAGGCTGGTCTCGAATTTTTCTAGGTGGACCTTATAGTGTGCCCACCTCCGAAAATAAATTTACGAAGGTAGGCACCTTAAGACAACCGCCTCCGAAAATAAAACATTTTTTGAGGCAGTTGTCTTTAAATGACTTCCTCCGTCTATCGATTTTCAAAGGTGGGTATTTCCTAACTTCCTCCATAAATGAAATAACTGACTCCGTAAATCGATTTATGGAGGCAATCATTTTTTGGTGCTTGCGTAAATAAAAACGACCGTCTCTGTTAATCATCAAGTATTTTGCGAGCCGGTTAGATTTTGTGACTACCTCGGTTAATGTTTGGGCAGTGCCTTAAATTCATTTTTGTAGTAGTGAGCATCACGGCAATTTGACATTTAGCAGCATACACTTGAACAAGCAATCATGTTTTAGTTCTGAACTCTGATGTCACCTCTTACAAACGGCACCACAACGTAGCAAGCACAGTGCACTTATTATCACTCAATAACTATAACAACAACATTGCTATATCTGAACCTTCAGTGTCTCGAACACAAACACAGGGACACCAGAGCTGAGGCCAGACAGGAGAGAAGCCATGGCGCTACCTGCAGTCTGCACTCTATGCGGTGGCGATGGGTGGGATGTAAAGCGACTTGCTGCCGAGGACGCGGGCGCGGGTGTCGGGGAAGTTCTCCATCCACGGCAGCGCAGTAACGGTGCCGTCGGCAGTGACAGCGATCGGGTAGCTGAGGAGGTGGCCTGGGAGATCCTGCTCCAGGTCATCGCTCGAGTACAGATCCCAATACTTCTCAGCGATCCTGTTCACCTTCTGCACACACTCCACGCTCTCAGGGCGCTGGAAGACATCATCCAGCATTCCCAGGTGCTCGTACCACAGAGACATCCGGAAGCCGTGGATCTGGCCACGGGCAGGCTGCCTGGTTGCCAGGTGGTACGGCTGGTACGCGCCCATGGCGATTTCAGAGTCCCTGGCACCGTCCATGGACCTCTGGTTGATGTTGGCAGACCCAATGATAATGTACTCGTCGTCCACTGAAATCAAACAAAAAATGTTACCATCTTCATCAACAAATGAACGCCTTTCAAGCCAAACAAGAGAGCAATTCAAGCTGGAATTCGGCAGTTTAACATTTTGCTACCAAGATTAACTAACAAGAACTGCTCTAATACTCCTCTTTCTAAAAAGTAGCACAGATCTCAAAGCAGCCTAGCCAAATAATCTTTTTTCTTTTTTTTTTCTGGGCCTGTGCCATCCAAACTGATCAGCCCGTGCCCCGCTCTAACCCGAGGCAGAACACGGCGGAGATCCATCTCCATTGGTCGTACATCGCATGGGATCGGTGAGCCGGAACCTGCCCCACGGCCTAGTCTCCTAGGAAGCACGGCAGCCGTGGAACCATCCGAAATAAGCTGCCAAGGGACGCCCAGGCAGTGCAGTATATACTCTCTTTCGACATTCGATCGTGCTCAGGCCATGCGCAACACCCCAATCTTGGTTGGACATTGTAATCTGAATCTCCATTAACAGGTCCCGGGGCAGCAGAGCCACCAGCATGGTGCCCAAGGACCATCTCAGGAGGGAGGACAGTAGTTCACATGAGTACGACAGAGAAACCCAAAGTAAATCTACAGCAGGGCTTCAATCTATATTCTCGGTCCTCTGATCAAACTAGTGTAACGCCACCGGCAAGCTGCTGCTCCTGTGGTTCTGCTACGCGTCAATGGAATATCACTGTCAACGCAACCTCTCGACTCTCGTGACGGCGTAATCCGCACCCGTCTCCGTGGGCAAGGAACCGAAACGTCAAAGGTGATCTGGAAGAGATGACTTCAACTGTGGGTCATGATTGGATACGGGCTAGGCTTGTATGGACCAGGCCCACCCAGTACCCAGGAGAAAATAATTAAGAAAGAAGTAATTACCTGCTGAGGCTGCTTTGAGATGTGTGCTATTTTTAGAAAGAGGAGTATTGGAGCAATTCTCCTAACTGTATACCTTGAATTATTTTTACTCATTTGAAAAGAGTGTTAATTCCTTCAAAAAAGTGGAATTATATGAGCCTATATAGGATAGTTGTTCCCCTTAAAATTTGCTGTTTTATATTGATGCCTTTCCTGTCCAGCATAGTTATGCTTTTAACTAAGAAAACATGTTGATCCAAACATATGCACTTCAGAAGAGTAATAAGTTTCACAACAACATCAAACATGCTCCTAATTTTTGATAAATAAGTTACATGGTCTATTAGAAAAAACTACTGCCATATCTAGTGTAATGCATGGCTATATAGAGGTTACTATCACGAACAGAAAATCTGAAACCTCTGAAGCCAAGAAAAGAAAACAATGTAAGGAGGGTGCCCAAATGCTTTGCTATCAAGAGAAACTAACTATACCCCTTGGTTTCAAGCCAAATGAGAGAAGAGCATGGGATCTTTGAACCAAGCAGGATTATAGTAGCGTAGGACAATTTCTTCCTGATATACTTTATTTATGCTTTAAGTTGATTCTGCTGCTCTCTAAAATAGTTATGATTCTAATTTAATTAAAGTGATCCCTTGCTTCCAAATTCCAATACAGATAAAGCAGAGATGCATGCTTTGTAGCGAAAGAAAACATGCTCTAGGTGTGAACGTATAAAATAGATATTCTATATCAGTAAACTTAATTGCGTTAAAAAATTCAGTAAACTGAAAAATGAAATATAGTGCAATACGAGGGCAAAGTACAACTGATCCATTACCTATCATCATTTTGCTATGAACATAGATCATAAACCTCCTAGCCTCTTGAGCACGGATGTAATCAGTGTGAGGTTCTGGGTGTTGCTCGGGTTCATATTCTCCCTCCAGCTTCACCTCGCGGTTACCTAAGCAGAAGAAAGTGAGATAGTCCTTGGGATTTGATTCGATTCCCTTGGCTTGGAGAGCTTGTGTGATGTCAGTGTACATCATGTCCATTGTTCTCCTTTGCCAGTCAAGGATTGCCTGAACAGGAGACTTTTCTGGAGGATTCTCAGGCCACATTGGCACCACAACATAAACAGTAAATCGTTCCCCAGCTTCAATCTTGCTGACAATCTTCAATGAGAGCTCCTTTGGAATCAAGTGAAGAGCACCAATTTCTTCTGGCTTGATGCCTTGGGGCTTCCATCCAAATGAACTTCCAAGGAAGTACTGATTCTCAATGTAGATGAAGTTCTTCGCCCTTCGGATGGCATTTATGTATGCATCCTGGATACTGCGGTCGGTGATTTGATCCTTTCCACTCACAAGCCCAGCTCTTGCAGCTTCCTCAGGAGTCTCGGGGAAACCAAAAGCAGCACCACCATCAATGGATCTGAAGAGCTGAACATTCCATGTTTCTCTGTCCTCCGGGAACATCACAGGAGAGGGGGGAATTATAATGTCAGAAAGATCCCTGAGACGTACAAGGAGGTCCTTACCACCCTGCTTCCTCCATCTCTGCTCAAAGTTGTAAAGAACATCCCAAGCAATTGGCCCTTCCAGCCGTGAATGAATATCATGCCATGGCTCTCTTGGACCACCTTTCTTGATTGATCCACCCTTAAAGTTTGGCTGGTGGAAGTCATCATGATGGACAGTGTCAAGGGTCCTAAACAAGGAGTGATACTGGGTATCATACCTTCCATTACAAAGGTCAATGCCACCAATGAAGCTGACTATCCTCCTCCGTTGGGAGCCCTGGTTTGGCAGCTCATGGTCAACTACTACTATCTTCTGATGGTGCGTGAACATAGTTGATATCTTCAGATTTGATATCTTCGGATCCTGAACCAAGCTGCCATCAGGGTTGCGACGGCACAGAACACAGTTGACGTCCGTGCCATAGAAGTAATTTGCAGTCTCCTCATCATGGGTAGCCATAATGCCATCATTCTTAAGCGGGCCAACGTCGACCGAAGTCCTATCATCCCACACTAGCATAAGGACCCGGACACCTTCACTGGCCTTCCTCTTGAGCAACTCCCCAAGAGTAACATCACCTCCAGGTTTTGGCCTGTTGGTGTCCCTAACCAAGGTGATCTCTGTGTACACGGACCAGCCAGTGATGTAAATCAAATGCTGGGCTTTGCTTATGGCATCAAAGATATCCTCCCAGCACCTTTGTGGCTCGTAGTTCTTGCCATCAGCAAGTGGGATCCTGGGAACGAAGTTGTCGGGGACATGAGCGTCCTGGTACAGAGTAACCTTACACCCCTGCCTCTGCGAGAAGAAGGTGTAAGGAACACCAGGGTACTTGGTGCTCCGGACACCCCTCGCCCAGTTACGGTCCCTGGAAACATCAAAGTACTGAAGCTTCACATGGATCTTGCTGTGTCCAATAGGCTCACGCTTGTCATCACAGATTTCAAGCCACCTATCAATCTCCTCTCCGTCCAGGAGGTCCGTGACAGGCAAGTAAGCCCTCCCGATGAGCGAGGCCCCAATGGGGTTGTCGATCTTGATGGTGAAGATGACGTTGGTGGCCCTGTGCGCGCAGTAGATGTGGAAGGACTCGTACCAGCGAGGATTGATAGGCTCGTTGGAGATGATACGTGTACGCCCAACGCGGACCTTCCCCAGATCAATGGTGGCATATATCTTGGTGCTGCCCTTGCCGACACCCACGGTTTCCTCGATCCCTTCCACAAGCTGTCGAAGCGAAACGAAACGTACATGTCGTGTTAGCAGAAGAGACGAATCTGTTAGGCATACTTCGAAACAAGATTAAGGGAACTAATGCTTGAGCACTCTCGCTCTTGAGCAAAATTAGTACAGTAGCATGGCGGTTAATGATGAAGCGATCAACAGTAGTAGAGAGAATAGTAATCTGGAGGCAGGCAGGCAGTGCCATCACTCATTAATCATTTGCTGTCTCCGTACTAACCAAATCACTCGTCACGAGTTAGTGAAAGCGGATTAACTCAACGCGATAATCATTAGATCTCATGCATCGTTTATAAATAGAACACACCGAGGCATACACAGAGAGTCATGTTAAGAAAAAGAAAACAAGCAAACTATCTAAACCGCCTCCTGAGATGGCACCGGGTACGTGCGCCTGCTGCTGCATGGTCTGTAGAACGTGTGAAGATTAACACGCTAACAGGCGCCTCCGCAGTTGGAAGGTTGATATCAGCCGGGATTGAAGACATTCAAATTGGACCTAAACTAGTCCGTCAACCTGTGCTCTCGCACGGGTTAGAATTTTAGGAGATATATGTATTATATATTATTTAATACTTTGGAACGGAGAGAGTATATCTAACTAATAAAAAATTACTTTTACTAAATCATAAGTTTTCTTTGTTTATTTTCTAACATAATAGACAAAATAGATACTTTGTAGTCTATATCTAGAAATCATAACATCTAATTATCGTTTAGGTCATAGAGTGTATTCTTAAGTACTTCAATAGCATAAGCCATTATTTGAAACTTGCAACATATCATTTAAGATAAGTCATAGAGTTTGAAGTGAGATTTAGTGCTAACCTGAAGAGAATTTTAATACTTAAACCTTATAATAATGCTTCACTTTTACTCTAAAGAATTTTAATACTCAAATCTTATAATGCTCGACTTTTAGTTTCCCACATTGCTCAAAATGGTTGAATTTTCCTATTAAGGAATTATATTTACAGTTATGGTTACTATCAATATAAACATATTAGATATTTTAGTTAAAATACATAAATATATCTAAAGTAACAATCTATATAAATTATATGTTATGGTTACTAATATGGTCTAAATATTTTGTTAGTATCATTAGTATATGAGTTTTTAATTAAGAAAATAGTTTTTATGTGATGAAACATAACATATGTATTTTTTTGCACATGCATGGCGCTTATATTGTCTTTAATTAAATCTTACTACATTAATTGATAGAGGTTGGGTAACGTAGAAACATATATATGTTCTTGTTATCTAAAGAAATTTATTGTAATCGGAAATATTGATAGTTTAGATGTAGATTTGAGGGGTATTTAATTTTTCCAATAATGAGATGAAAGTTGAGTTATGTAATCAATCATAATAAGCAGATGTTAGCTAAATTTAAATTTAGGTCTACTTTAGATCATGTTTCTTAACGATATATGTGGGTAATATAAATTATAGTCATAAGTTAGTTTATATTGTTTTACACAATAGCGAAAGTGGATAATTATTTAGAAAATAGAATAGATCCAGTAGCTATTGTTAGAATCAATGGTGATTAAGTTATACCTAATTGATGGTAAAATATTTCTAATTTTCATGAAAATTTCTAGGATCTATCGTTTGATTTCCTGTCAAGTCTTGAGAGGATTAACAAGAAATTTTAGTGGGGACCTCTAATTAGAATTTCTAGTATTTATCTTTTTATTTTCTAGTCACGAATCTAAAGTTTATCTTTTAACTTTAATTAAGTGGTTTTAATTTTTTCACATGTTAATTAGGAATCCTAGTATTCTTTTATATTTATTCAAAAATTATTTTTATATTAAAAAGAGTCTAGGTCTAGTAGTATTATTTTCCATATAAATCGAAACTCGGTTTGCATACTACACTAAACCTGTTGAATTTGTTAAATCGCACAAATATATGTGTAGTACTATTTATATATTATAGAGTGCATAAAATTTAATTAATAAGATTGATATGGCGTAATATTTTAGTAAAGAAATATACACTTTTTTAATATAATAACTTATAAAATTAATTATCATGGAGTATTAACGTAAAGTGTTATTGCTACGTGGTTTGTTAAGTGAACATTTTTTTTCATTTTTCATAACTTGTTAAAATAAATACTTATTCTATATATATATATATATATATATATATATATATATATATATATATATATATATATATATATATGTTTATTTGATATACATGGTGGAACGTAGCATTATAATTATTTTATTTCATGATTATATATATGTATCATACTTTATATGAATATTGATTATCTTTTTGTAGCAATATATATAATACTATTTACTTGTAGATTTTAGATATTTTTTATTTATTCTTTATAATGGCTATGGTGTACACAAATATAAGGTAATACCTTATATTATCTTTCACAATCACATGTATGAATATGTTAAATGCATTAAATTATCATTCATAATGGTAGACGTGCATAATTTTTTTGAGCATAGACATGGCTAATTTAGATACAAAAGTTAGAGGATTATTTTAAATTAAAAATAGTAGTATTGTTTTCCATGTAAATTGAAACACGGCTTACATCCCGACTATAAACATTTTGAATTTATTATATCACACAAATATATGTATAGTACTATTTATACATTATAGAGTGCATAAAATTTAATTAATAACATTGATATTGCATAATATTTTAGTAAAGAAGTATACACTTATTTAAAATAATAACTTATAAAATTTTTTATCATGGAGTATTAATATAAAGTGTTATTGCTACGTGGTTTGTTAAGTGAACATTTTTTCATTTTTCATAACTTGTTAAAATAAATACTTATTCTAATATATACATGTTTATTTAATATACATGGTGGAACATAGCGTTATAATTTTTTTATTTCATGATTATAGAAGTATTTAGAAATATATATATGTATTGTACTTGATGAATATTAATTTATCTTTTTGTAACAATATATATAAAACTATTTACATGTAGATTTATATATTATTTATTTATTCTTTATAGTGGCTATGGTGTACACAAATATAAAGGTAATACCTTATATTATCTTTCACAATGACACGTATGAATATGTTAAATGAAAACTTAGAATATTATTTTACATTGTCTTTCATAATAGTAAAGGTGGATAATTTATAAATTCATTAGGATATATATTAAATTATCATTCATAATGGTAGACCTGGGTAATTTTCTTTGAGCCTAGACATGGCTTATTTAGGTACAAAAGTTAGAGGATTATTTTAAATTATCATTCATAATGACCAAGCTGGTTAATTTGGACGCAATGCTAGGGTGTTATTTTAGATTATATTTTATAATAGCCAATGTGGGTAATTTATATGCAAATTTAGGGGGTTATTTTGAATTATTTTCATAATGACATATGTGGGTAATTTATATACAAATATAGGGGGTTATTTTAAATTATATTTTGTAATGGCAAAGGTGGGTAATTTACATGCAAAATTAGGTGGTTACTTTATATTTTTTTCGTAATGGCAGTGGTGGGTAATTTTCTTAATATATTACAATAGATTCAATGGCCATTATTACTGACGATGATTAGAGTCTGCCAAATCAAAGGCTAGATGTTTCTAATTATTGTGAGAATTTTTAGGATTAATCTTTTTTCTTAGCGCGTCTGGTGAGAATTAATTGCCTCCACTAGAGCCTCTACTTAGTAATAGTAAGATTCCATAAAACAGAGGTAGTCAAACCCTTAGTGAATATGTCCACATACAGTGAGGTGGTAGGCACATGAAGAACTCGGAGTGTAAATCAATCTCAACGTGTTTGGTGTGCTGATGTTGTACCGGATTTGTTGAGAGATAAACGGCAGTGATGTTATCACAAAACACCTCAATGGAACATTTGAGACAGAAATGGAGCTCGTGAAATAACTGACGGAGCCAAGTGACCTCGGTCAAAAATAGCATTAGCAACTACCCGATATTCGGCCTCTGCACTCGAACGAGACACCGTCGGCTGGCGCTTTGATGACAAGGAGATCAAATTATCGCCCAAAAATACTGCATACCTTGCGGTAGAATGGCGAGTATCCAAATAGCCAGCCTAGTCAGCATCGAAGTATGCAACCAGGTCATAACTAGGAGAACGAAGCAGCTGCAGACCATAGTCCAAGGTGCCCTTGATATAGAGGAGAGAATGCTTGATCAAGGCCAAATGCAACTCACGATCATGCATATAAAGACAGATCTGTTGCATGACATAAGAGACGTCCGAGCGAGTGAAAATGAGATACTATAGGGCGCCAGCGAGAGCATGGTAATCAGTAGTGTCAGTAACAGGAGGCCTACCAGCAGAGAGCTTAGCATTTGTGTCAATAGAAGCGGAACTGTGTTTGGAATCAGTCATACCAGCACAATCCAAGATCTCAAGCATATAATGACGTTGTGACAGGGACATACCATTAGTACTCCAAGAGGCAGACATCCCAAGAAAGTGATGTAGACTGCCAAGATCCTTCATAGAGATGTCCACTATAAGAGAACTGACAATACTGCGTAGCAAATCTCTAGAAGAGGCAGCCAAAATAATATCATCAACATAAATTAGCAGGTATGCCATGTTGAACCTACGCCCAAGAACAAAGAGAGATGTATCTGATTTTTGCTTCCACAAAACCAATGGATCGAAGAAACAAAGCAAACTTGTTGTACCAAGCTCGGGGCGCCTGTTTCACGCCAAAGAGGGAATCAACAAAACCAGACAGTTGTGCACAATAGACCGTCTCAATCAAGGTGCCAGGGAGAAAAACATTCTTCACATCCAACTGATTTACAGGCCAATTTCGAGATAATACCAAGGATAGAACCATGCGGATGGCGGTGCCTTCACAACGGGACTAAAAGTCTCAATAAAATCACTACCACGGCGTTGTTTCAAACCCCAAAGTACCCAACGAGCTTTGTACCGATCTAGGGTACCATCAGGATGCAACTTGTGCCTGTAAATCCACTTCTCGGCAACAATGTTGGTGCCATGTGGGGGAGGAACAATTAAGAACCTAGGTGTTGTTCGCTTGGAGGGTGGTGCATTGCTCTATCATAGTATCCCGCCAGTTTGGATCGGCCAAAGCGCTGCAGTAGGTCTTTCGAATCGGAGACAACACAGTGGCTTGCAGGTCACAGATCGCCCAGGCTATCGATGTTTGCCCCGAGTGACCATAACATGGTCATTGATGACAGTCGATACTAGAACCGCACTTGGTGAAAGTTGTGCGCTAGAACCAGGAGTGCTGGTGTGCTACAGCGAAGAGGAGCCGCCCTCTGATGAGACTGAGGGCAGGTTATTGGGCCAAAAAAAAAGTCTAGTACCCACTACTACAGAATTGGACATCACTGTCGGCCTTATCACTGCCGGATTTTGAGAAACTGACAGTGATAGCGCATCATAGCTGGTTTTTGGCTCAAACCGATAGTGATAGGACCAACCGATACTGATACTCGGGTCTTCACGGTTGGTTCATATCACTATCGGTTTTAGCGAAGAACCGGCGGTGATATTGGGTCATCACTGCCGGTTTTAACCAAGAACCGACACTGATACTATCACTGTCGGTTCGTGGCTTGAACTGATAATGATATGCTGTAAGAAAACTTCATAAATTTCTTATATGATATTCGATGAAGATGAACTTATATCAAAGTTATAGAACTCGTCGGGATTTACAACTTTGTAGTTCAAACTTTTTTAATTTGAGTTTGTTTGGATGTCCAAATATTTTCATTTGAAATCATCTGTCTAACGAAAATTATGTTTGATTTCTAAAATTTAAAATATGAATTTTTCAAACGACTTCAGATAGAGTAACGTCCAAAACAAATGTTGTAGATGTTGAAAAGTTATGCAACTTTGTTGTTGATAACTTTTTCATTTAAAATAATTTACTACTTTAAAATGTTGTTTGAAATTAAATTTTAAAATTATTGAAGAACTCTGATTTCTCTTTTTAATCTCTAGCTAAAACTTTTAACTAGTCTTTCTCACTCGTACTAACTTCAAATTTCATGATTTTTTCCTAAAATTTTCTAAAATCATACTCTATCAATTTATTTTTTTCTTACAGCTATTATTTTATCTATATTTTCATGTGACTATGTTTTATTTATTTGAATTTTGAATTTCAAAAAATGGCAACTTCAAACGTTATTTTGGAACATTAAATGATTTCAGCTGAAAAAGTCGTGAACATAGAAGTTGTAGAACTTATCAAGATCTACAATTTTTATTTTCATCATTTCTTCATCCGATAAAGTGGTAGTAACGTTGTTCAGAAAATTTACATCTCTCTTATAGTTTCATAAGAGAGATATGTAACATTTGTGAACAATGTTACTACCACTATGTTGGATGAATAAATGACCAAAATAGAAGTTGTAAATCTCGAAAAGTTACGAAACTTTGTAGTTGACAACTTTTTGATCTGAAGTCATCTTGTCAACGAAAACTATATTTGAATTTCTAAAATTTGAAATTTAGATTTTGTAAACGACCTCGAATGGAGAAAGTACCAAAATAAAAGTTGTAGATCCCAAAAAGTTATGAAACTTTGTAGTTAACAACTTTTTAATTTGAAATCATCTTGTTAAGAAAAACTACGTTTGAATTTTTAAAAATTTGAAATTTGAATTTTATAAACGACCTCAAATGGACAAATAGTAAAAACAAAAGTTGTAGATCTCGAAAAGTTATGAAACTTTGTAGTTGACAACTTTTAAATTTGAAATTATCTTGTCACGGAAAACTACATTGAATTTCTCAAATTTAAAATTTAAATTTTGTAAACGACCTTAGATGGAGAAACTATCAAAATGAAAGTTGTAGATCTCAAAAAATTATAAATTTTTGTAGTTGACAACTTTTTCATTTGAATTCGTTTAGGGTCTCAAATACTTATTTTAAAATCAGATGAACATAAAATGGCTTGAACGGAAATCTTATTTGGACACAAACAGCTTGGAGGTGGAGTGGTTAGGGGCCGAAGACGCGAAGCAGGAGGATAGCGGTTCGAGCTCTGATGGCCGTGAAGCGTGCGTTTTTCGTGCAAAAAATTGTGTGACTTGTGACTGTCTAGTGGGGCCTCTCCCGACCGTCGAAGGCCTAGCAAATGCTGTGGAAATGGCCTCCACCGTGATCGGTGCATGGAGGGGAGCTGCTGAGGCGATGTGTCCAGTGTCCCAATGGCAACAGCCGAGAAATAGATTCATCAGGGGCAGCGGCAGATCGGCCAAGACCGGCAGCACCTGGACCTGCAAGACCAGTTCCTGCAACAACCGGTGAACTAATAGGGCTAGACACATAGTCAAACTCTGAGAGAAATTCAAGGTTGGATAAAGGGAGTGGGGCAGGAAGCTCGGGAAAAGGAAAGGAAGATTCACCAAAGGTAACGTGTCGAGAAATAATTAGGCAATTTCTAGCAAGATCGAGGCATCTGTACCCCTTGGGTTCTGAGGGGTATCCTAAGAAGACGCAAAGGGTGGACCGAGGAGCGAGCTTATTTGGAGTGGTTGTAGATCGGTTAGGATAACACTTGCAACAAAAAAACACGAAGATGATCCTAGGAAGGAATGAGCACCATACAGAGTAGAGTACGGAGTCTGGAAATCAAGTGTCTTGGTTGGGTGGCGGTTGAGGAGATAGGTGCCTGTGTGAAGGGCTTCCACTCACTAGGGTGCCAGAATGCTGGCCTGAAACTTTGGAGAACGCATAATATTATTTGTGGAATGGATAATACGTTCGGTGTGACCATTTTAGAGGAAGTATGAGGGCATGACATGTGAATGGTGGCACCATGAGTGAGGAGGAAGGAGCAGGCGGTGCTGTTGTCAAACTCTTGACAATTGTCGCACTGGACTGTCTTAATCATGGTGCCAAACTGAGTAGCCACATAAGTAAAAAAGTTAGAGAAAGTAGAAAATGTGTCTGACATGAGACTTAAAGGAAAAGTCCACGAGTAATGCGTTTAAGATAGTATTTATAGCTAGTGACAGTTGCAGTTGGGGATGTCCACAAATCATAGTGTATTAAATCAAAATTCTTGATAGCATGAGAATTGGATTGAGTAAAAGGAAAGCGCACATGGCGGTCTAGCTGACAAGAATGACATAAGGTTTCACTACTACAAAATTTATTAACCGTGACCTTTCAAAATGGCCCTCGGAGGCGGGCAGCATTTCCAATCGCCTCGGTTAATGGTAGGCATTAACCGAGGCAGTTATTTTTTATTAACTGAGGCGGTTGCCAAAAGCCGCCTCGCAAAAACAATTAACCGAGGCAGGCACGTTAAAATAACCGCCTCGGTTAATCGTTATTAACTGAGGCGGGCATCTTAAGACAATTGCCTCGGTAAATAATTAACCGAGGTGGGCATACTAAAACAACCGTCTCGGTGAATCAGGTCCAGCCCGCTAGGCCCCTCCAGCCCACTATCATGTCGAATATATAAACGAGATGAGAAACCCTAGAATCACTCCCTCTCATTCACCCACACTCAGCTACCCGACGCCCCCATCCCGTCTCCCTTCTCTCAGGCGCCCAACGCCCCCATCTCCTCCCCTCCCCGTCCCCATGCTGGCGCCCCATCCCCTCCCCTCCCCTCCCTCATGGCGGCGCCCACTCCCCTCCCCTCCCCTCTCAACGACCGTCTCCCTCATCCTCTCAGGCACGAGCGGCGCCCCATCTCCTCCCCTCTCCACCACTGCGGCGACAACGTCATGGGCGAGCTCTCAGTGGTGCAGGCGATGGAGGCCGAGCAGATCCGGCCGGGCACGGGCGATGGAAACCGGATCCGGTGGTGCGGAGGCCGGATCCAGACTCCCCGTGGCATGGGCGAGCTGTCGGTGGTGCAGGCGATGGAGGCCGGGCGGATCCTGCCAGGCGCGGGCCATGGCGGCATTCCTCCTCCTCCAGCAACACTGGCAGCGGCGGATCTGGCCGGTGGGGGAGCCACCTCCCTCCTCCCCCGACCAGATCTGGTGGCGGCACGGGTGGGGAGCCACCTGCTCGGTGGCGCGCGGGGATGCGGGCGGCCGTGGGGTTGCGCGGAGCAAGCGGGCTCATCGGCTGGCTTTGAAATGGGCTGGCCGATGGGCTTGGGCTTTTTTTATTTTTTTACTCCATTAACTGAGGCAGGCAAGGAAACCGCCTCCGTTAAGGTCCGATTAACTGTGACCTTAGCACCGAGGTGGTTGCTTTGCTCGCCTCGGTAAAGCCAAAACGTCCGCCTCCGCTAAAATTGCTGTAGTAGTGTTTCTAACTCACTTTTATTACAAGCAGAATGTATGGAAGGTGCTAAGTGAGATAAGGACTCATGGTCAAGATGACAGAGCCAATGGTGCCAAATCATGGGAAGGGATATGATGGTGGCGAAAGCATGAGGCTAGGTTGGCGGCCCAAAGGAGTAGAGCTCCCCAGAACTATTGCACCATACGATCATGCTTCGCGTAACTAGATCCTTCACATAGAGGCCAAAAGGGTCAAATTCGATGGAACAATGATTGTCAGTGGTGAAACGATGGACTGAAATGAGGTCCTTAATAATGTGCGGGGAGATAAACATATAATGTAAATGTGAAGGGTGATTTGTAATAGGAAAAGAAGTAGACCTAACACTAGTGACAGGTAAAGAAGAGCCATTGTCAACAATGATATTAGTAGGGGTCATAAAAGAAATTGGGTGAGTGAACATAGGATAAAGAGCCGGAGTTTGAGACCATTTGAAAGGAAGCTCCTGAGTCCATATACCCGTTGTCGGTCGGTGGAGGAGTGAGTGTCACGGTGTCAAAATTGTTCGCTAGAGCCTATGGGTCCCATGTCCAGGATAGCTGCTGGTGTGGTGCGATGGAAGGAGCACCGTAGTAGCTGTAGAGGTGGGTAAGCCTACGGCAAACGGCTGATCGGCTGGGCTAGCGAACTGCTGCTGGACAGGTGTGTTGGCGATGAGAGCCTAGGGTCGAGGAGGCAGTGGCACAAGAGGAGGGTGCAGGCGTGTGCTAGGCAGGCCTAGCCAGACAGCAAAGTTCTCTGTGAGCGGGCTCCTGTGCGGCGGCTAGGTACTGAGCGTGCACGGCGGACCGCCCCGGCCGCCCTTCCCGTTGTAGCGCCAACGCCACACCAGCGCAGAATGGGTTGGAGTGGCCACGAATGCCATCTGAGTGGAGGACTTGCAGGCGAGAGTCACTTCCACAATAAGCAGATCTGCAAGGACGTCGGAGTAGGCAGAAAACGGGCGCATGCGCTTGATGAATGACGCCATGTGAGATAACCACTTGTTCAGGCCACGAAGAACATTAAGAACTAAGGTGTGGTCCAAGACCGGTTCACCCAATGTCCTAGAGTGGCCGCCATACGCTTCATCTTGTTGCAGTAGTCGGTGATAGAAAGATATCCCTAAACAGGGGTCTCGAATTCGGCATCAAGGATGATAGCACGGGTCTCCTTATTGCCGATAAACTGTTCTTCAAGGCCGAGCCAGATGGAGTGCGATGTCGGGGATGCGGTGGACACTGCTTCGATGGGATCAAAGCGACCCCGTGCCGAACAGCCATGACTTGACGTTGCAATCCACGCGATGCCAATGAGGATCCATAGAGAAATCATCATCAGGACAGTCGAGAGCGTATTTTGTCACGGTGTTGAGGAAGACCGTGCACTGATGGCTGTAGAACGCGGACGTCTGCTCGAGGACGAGGGGGGTCACCGTTTTGATGTTGAACACCGGAACATCCTGAGCATGGAGCTGGGACTGCTCCACGTTCTCGTACTCGGCAAGACGACGGGCGCCTTCCTATGCCCTGGCAGTGGCTGCCCGGGTCTCGGCGGTGGCTGCTTCGGCTGCAGCCTGCCGGAGCGCCACGTCCTCGTCGGATTGCATTGGGAGGGTGGGAGCGCCGGCAAAAGAAGGGATCAGTCCCCGTCTGATACCATGAAATCGGATTAAGTCAACCCGATAATCATTAGATCTCATGCATCGTTTATAAAATAGGATACACGGAGGCATGTTAAGAAATAGAAAACAAAGAAACTATCTAAACCTGCTCGTGAGATGGCACCAGGTATTATGTGGGCCTGCCGCCGCTGCATGGTCTGTACTCTGTAGAACGCGTGAGGATTAACAAGCTAACAGTCACCTGCTCGTGAGATCGTTCATCGTCGAGAGAGACTAAGGAGAGGAGTACCTTGCGGATGAACTTGGGGGCGCGGCCGGTGGCGCGTTGCGGGTTGGTGAGCGACGCCGCCTCGAAGATGGTGGCGTGGAGCGTGCCGTGGAGCAAGGTCGGATCCATGGCGTGTCCTCGTCGTCGTTGCTGTCAGTCAGCCTAGCTAGCAGCAGGCTCCTGCGGCAGCGGAACAACGCACGCACGCCATAAGCAAGAGGACAGGACAGACAAGTAAGAAGCCGCGCGCAGTTCGAGCCCACGCAACCGCGAAATAAACCAACGGCAAGACGGCAGCGGCTGCCTGCACCCACCTTTCCCGGCGCCGGCGGAGATCAGGAGAGCAGAGCAACAGGCCCACCGCGTGGAGGATCTGACGAGCGAGGCCGCTGGCAGAAGAGCCTTTTGCTTATATAAGCACCACTGGTTAGAGGGGTAGCGGGAGGGGTTAGATAGATGATTACCGGTACCAGTCGGCAGCGAGGGCGAGGGCGATTCTGCGGGTGGACGGCGACGCCCAGCCCAAGCCGTGTGTGTGCCGGCCGACGAATGGTGCACGTCGCGGGGGCACCGGCGACGACGAATCCAACCGGGCTCCCTCCACGAGACGACAAGGAGACGGGACAAGTGGCCTAGATGTGGATGTGGTGGGTACATGATACTCAAGTCCATCGCCCAGTCAACCGTCGCCTCAGCTGCCTGCCCAGACCCAGTGGACAGTGAAAAATCGCGGCATGTGGCCGTCCTCCGGATGCGACACTTCCAACGAACGCATGCAACCTGTGGAGCGTGGTTAATCATTAATCAAATCAATTCGCCCGTTGCATTGTTTTTCCTTCAGAAAAAAGAAAAGTCGCCTGACAAAGACAAGCCGAAGCTTTCATATTTTTACTAATTCGATTCGATCCTCTCAAAAAAAATCTTTTTGTCTGGTGTGCGGCGCTCTTCGAGTCGCGGTTCAGGAGCCTCTGACGGCCGGAGACCGCGGGCGCTCTTACGGTCAGGGCGGCCGGACAGAAACCAGCTACGCAATGAATTATTTTTGAGAGAATTTCCTATTTGGCCCTCAAAATAATGCTCCTTTTCTATTTGACACCGAAATTGAAAATCTTTCCTATATGTTCTCAACTTCAGTTTTTCTTTTCTATTTGACACTTCCGTCACTTCTGTGAGCAATCCCCGTCAGTTGCCCAAGTGAGACAATGGGAAAAGACCAAAATACCCTTTGAGAGGAGAAAAAGAAATCGCTCAGCACAGGGGTCGCAGGCTCGCGGCCGTTTGTCCGACTCGCGCTCGTACAGGCGGACGCGCTTCCCTAACCCTAGATCGAGCGGGCGGCCATGGATGCGAGCATCTCGGCCTCAGAGGCGGGCGGCGCGGAGTCGGAGGAGGGCGGAGCGGCCACGGCGGCGGGTGGAGCGGCCAAGCAGGTGCCCCGCGCGGCCAAGCAGACGCCCCACGCAGCCAAGCAGGCGGACGGCGCGGGCTTGGAGGCGTGCGGCGCGGGCTCGGAGGTGGGCGGCGTTGGCACAGTGGCAGGCGGCGCTGGCACAAGGGCCGGTGGTGCGGCCAAGCACGCGCCCCGCGCGCCGAAGCAGGCACCCCGTGCGGCGTCGGTGGCGGGCGGCGCGGCCTCGTTGCCGCGCAGCATGGCCTCGGTGGAGGGCGACGCGGCCACGGAAGCACCCCGCGCGGCCATGGAGTCAGGCGTCGCGGCCACAGAGGAAGGCGGCACATCCAGGACACAGCACCAACTCCCTGCAGGGTGAGTTTATTATCTCCATGATTTATGTTCATTTTTATCTCCATTATTATGTCCACTGAATTTATTTTTATTAGTTCAGTTCAATGATTTATGTCAATCATTGAATTAGTTCAGTTCTCATGCATGACGTTATTGTGCTCTCATAGGATGGATTCAGCTACTAATTTTTTATTGAAAATTCATTTGCTTGGCAATCGCAAAATGGCTAGAAAGGATGTCAAATGTTTTAGTTTTGAGATGGTTGTTGACTCAGATCTGTCGAATTATAAGGATTTCATTGACTCTGTTACAAAGAAGTACCCTCCAGGCTACTTAGAAGTTTCACATGTCCAGTACTATGATAATGTTCTTAAGAATTTTCCAGAAGTAAAATCAGACCAGGATTTAATGTCTATGTTTGATGTACACAGTAAGGAGAAAGTTGTAGAGATGTTTGTCACTTATTGTGATCCCTCAGAGGAATTTGAGCCTATCACTGAATGGGAGTTTGATGTTGAAGAGCAGCCTGAAAACAATACAGATGAGGATGACGATGATTACCTTAGAAATCCTTTACCAGAGAATGAATATGTTGGTGTTGATGAGGAGATCATGTACTTGGACATTGTACCTGTGAATGCAGTACATGGAGCTCCAGTACATGCTCCTGGATGTTCTGAAAAAGAGAAGGAAAAAGCATTGGCTGAGGATGGATCAGAGGATGAGTCTGAGGATGGTTCAGAGGATGAGTTTGAGGATGAGGATGAAATAGAAGGTGATGAGGATCAGTCATATGAAGAAGTAAATCCTCACCCAATTGCTGATTTTGATGAAGTAGATCCTCCTATGGAAGTAGGCACCACTTATCGTAGCATGTATGTGTTCAAGTTGGCTCTTTGTCAACATGCAATCAAACATGAGTTTGAATTCAACACAGAGAAAAGTTCTAAAACTAGGTTCAGAGCCTATTGTTCAAGGAAAGTGGAGGATAATTGTCCATGGAGGCTACATGCATCTACAACGGCGGACAAATGCACTGTTATGGTAAGAAAAAAAATTTATTAGTTGCTACTACACGTAGTATGACAATGTTATATTTTACTAACTAGCAATCTTGCTCTTTGTAGGTGAAGAAGAATGAATTTGCTCATGATTGTTCTAGCACCAGAAGGAAGAAGAGAATAAAGAATGCTACCAAACATTGGATATGTTGGAAGGTGAAGGACTTTCTGATAGAAGATGCTACTTTGGGAGCAAAAGCATTGCTTCAGAAAATTAAAGAACACCACAAGGTGAGCATCAACTACCAGAGGGTTTATAAGGGTCAACAACTAGCTATGAAACAACTTTACGGTGATTGGGATAGCAGTTTTAATAATTTGTTTAGTTTCAAAGCACAAGTTGAGAACTCTTGTCCTAGTAGCAAAGTAATTATTGACCATCATATAGTAAATGGGGAATTCAGATTTATTGACCTACAACTAGTAAGAAGAGAAAGAGTGTTGAGTCCAATTCTGGTCCAGCAGGAAGGTAATTAATAAAACTTGAATAAATATTGTACTAATAGAAAGCTAATGGTGACTTCTAAGTACCAAACTCTCTTCTTTTTTTAGTGTAAGCTTGGAGATTACAAGTAGGAAAAAGGGAAAGCAGGGTTCCTCTAACTCTGGAGCATCAAAAAGGTAGCCTATACTACATCTGAATTTATTTTGCATGGTCACATTTTTTATTTGATCTCAATTTTTTGCATACACATTAACATGTATAGGTCCAGAAGCGGTTCAAATCAACCTGAACCACTTTCAATTGAGCTTCCTACGTCCAAAGATAAACCAGAAGTTGTTGTCAAGTTAAAGGGTAAAGGAAGGAAGAAAGAAGTAGATAAAAACGCTGCAAAAAATCTTTTGTCGCAGCTTGATAGCCCTGCAATGGGCACAAGGAGCAAAAAACTGCAGCCAACTAGTCCTGTATTGAGCACAAGAAGCAAAAGAAGGCTGAGTTTGTGATGTGAAAATGTGTTGGAGACCTGTGAAAATGTTTCTGTGCATGCGGACTTGTGATCTATGTGAACCTGTACGTTCTTGTTCTTGTCCTGGTAGCATAAGTTCCATTTATCTTGAACTTGCATGTGCCCAAAATAAATGTGCTGGATGTGAACCTATGAATCTGTGAAAATGTTCCTGTGCATGTGAACCTCTGAACTTGAGAAAATGTGACAAAATGTTTCTAAGTATGTGAATCTGTGAAAATGGAGTTTCTGTGCATGTGAAAATGTGTTGGAGACCTATTTATTGTGAGAGATCTCTTATTGTGATCATAGATTATTGTCATTCTGTATAAGACCTTTCCTTTTTTTCTTATTGTCAAACCATGTACTTTTTTTTTTGACAATCTTATCATTCATGTACTCTAGGGGTACAAAAATCTCCAACGATATCAACAATGGAATGTCAGTGTTGCTAATAAGTCTCCAAGGGTAAAACGGACTTTTCACATAGGACTTAACACTGTTAGGCACCCAAACTAACGGAAGTGTCAAATAGGAAACAAAAACTTGAGTTGAGGATATATAGGAAAGATTTTTATTTTCGATGTCAAATAGGAAACGAGCATTATTTTCGGGGCCAAATAGGAATTTCTCTTATTAGTTTTTGTTTCCCGCGCGTGGTTCACCCAATCTGACCGCCGATTAATTAATCTGCTTGCGCGGATTTGCGTCTCAGGGTTGAAACGCGCGCGCTCAGACTGTCTGTGTGGGCTGACTTTCTTTAGTGGGGTGTTTAGATCCTTGGGCTAAATAAAGTTTAGCACTTGTCAGATCGAATGTTCGGTGGCTAATCACAGTAACTAAAGATAAGCTAATTATAAAACTAATTGCAGAAGCCTTGGACTAATTCGCGAGACGAATCTGTTACGTCTAATTAATCTATCATTAGTGAATGTTTACTATAGCACCATATTATCAAATCATAGACTAATTAGGCTTAATAGATTCGTCTCGCGAATTACCTACATCTGTGTAATTAGTTTTGTAATTAATCTATGTTTAACTATCCTAATTGGTATTCAAACCTCCAATGTGACGGGGCTAAAGTTTAGCCTTGTGAAAATAAACACCATGGCTGAACCACCAATATAGCGATGCGACATGCATTAAATCCAAAATTACTGACATCGGCACGCCTTTTCAAGTTAAAAAAAGTCATAACTACTAAACAAGTATCAAAATAAAAATCCGATTACACCTTGCAATAAACTCTTCAAAACAAAATCTTACGTGCATACATTTAGACAAAATTTTATTGACGAACATTTATGTCATGAAGATATAATAATTGTTTTTATTGAGTACAATGATGTTATAGATCCATGATAGAATGTTCCGTTATTATAAAACAAATGTTTTAAGTTAAGGAAAATAATAATATATATTAATGTGAATGGTATTATAATATCTGTGAAAATGGAGGAAAAATGAATGAGAAAATATGTGAAGTATATAGAAATAGACAAATAATAGCATAACATATCAAAAATAGGAAAAAATAATAAAAGATAGAACAAGGCGTGAGGGAAAACAAAAATAATAGAAAGAAAAAAAGTCTACGTAAAAAGAGGAAAAATAAAGAGAACAACATACCAATACTACTTGAACTACCAAAAATATACCATAAAACATCACACGGGTACTGTATGAATATTTCCTCACCGCTACAAATGTATACTATTATATATTATTTATACTATTATAAACCATATCAGACCATCATAGAACATCACAAAAAATACATCATAAAATCTCACATGTATACCACATAAAGGTCAAAAAAAAACAACATAGAACACATATATATACTACATAAACATCGCAAAATACATCATAGAACATCACATGTATATACCACGTGAACATCAAAAAAATATCATAGAACATCACATGTATACTATGTGACCATAGCGAAATATATTATGGAACATCACATGTGTACCAAGTGAACATAATCAATATACCATAGAATATCACATGTATACTACATGAACATCACAAAACATATAATAGAACACCATATACATACGATGTGAACATCACAAAATATATTATAGAACACCTTATATATGCGACGTGAACATCACAGAATACATCATAGAACATCACATGCGTATATTACAGGCATAATATGTGAACATCACATATATCTCATAAGATATAGAAAACTTAAAATAATCAAATTAAAAAATAAACTAAATCGAAATGAAAATAATAAAATCTAAAAAAACATAAAAGAGATAGAAAGGAAAAAGAAGTAGAAAAAAAGAAAACATAGAAAAATATGAAGAAAATAATGAAATATATAAAATAAAATAATGAATGAAAAGCAAAGAAAAAAAATAAAAATAAACTAAAAAGGAAAAGAAAAGAATAAAAAAGTAAAAAGAAAATGGGCACCAACTCATGGAACGACACAGGCCAACAAGCTAGCAGCGGAAGAAAGGACAAAACATCTCCAAAGGCCCAAAATAAATAACAAGCAGCCTAATTAAAATAGAAAATTAGACAGCCAATCGTTCGGCCAGTGGAGCTCTTGCGGTCTTGAAGATTGGCGCGGTTCCGTCCCACGCTCGTCGCTCGCGCACGGTCCCGTTCGAACGTTGTGACGGGATGATTTGCGGGAGACCACCGGCTCCCGCTCGTGACCCCGACGACGACGCCGGCCAAAGTATGCTATAGCTACCCCGTTCGTGGGCTTGGACCTCATTGGTTCCAGATCCAGAAGAAGAATCTGCCTCGGTCCTGGCTTCGAGAAGCCGAAAACGGTGGCTCTGGCTATTCTGTCCCGGCTGGCAGTGGCAGATCGAGTTGATTTGCACAGTGCCGACGTCCCCGACGCAATCGCACACATGAATCCATCGCCTCTCGTCCCAGCCGCCCACCACGTGTGTGCCGAGGGTAAGTTTCGCTGTGCCTGCGAGCGAGCTTCTCGGCCTCAGCGGGCAGGACACATTCGCCAGAGCCCAGAGCTCGCTCCAACTCCAATCATGCACCCAGCCACCCAGGGCACAGGGATGCTATATGGTGAGGCTAGCCATACGACGTCCTCGGCCGCACAAGACACCTCATGCGCGCGGCCCTCGCTCCGCTGTGACGCAGCCTGTCCATGGCTCCCGGTGCCGCTGCCCTCCTTGGACCTCCGGCAGTGTGTGGCAGCGCAGAACGACACGGTGGCGTAGCAAGCACCGGGCATCGTCGAGGCTCGGTTGGGAGCAGGGACGACCGAGGTGGCGGCGACCGCATAAAGGGAGCCGCGGCTGGTGGCACATGAGTATGGGCGGCATAGTAGTCCGAGGCGGAGGGGGCGAGTCGTGTCAGTTTCAGAGCAATTGTGATGCCCTATTACATGGATTAACAGGTAGGAGACCCACGAAGACCATGATCGGACGGTCGACGTCGCTTGTTCGCTAAATTGGACATGATATGTGGCTTATCCACTTGCCTGGTTTTGGGGACAGGATACTCTTCTCAAGTGAAGTTTAGGCAAACCTGAAAACATAAAACACAAAATAGCCACGATGTCCAACTCATCGGCTACTTGGATCTAAGGACGATGTATACATGAGCCATTTTTGTTCTAAGGGCAATAAAAAAAATATCGGTCATATGAATTCATCCATAAGAGTATGCATAGCTAAATTATAACACCTCGGCTCTTGAAATAGAAAGTCATCGATAGGCTAAATGATTTTGCAACCCTTCATAATATAAAGACCCATACCAAGGATCAAAATAAGAAGCTGAGAAATAACCATACATACCTTGGAATGAACACTTCCATTAGCAACCCATTCCAAGCCTTTTTCTTTCAGCTTCTCTCTACACTAAGCTTCTGTAACTTGTTTTCTTGGCACTTTGATAAACTGAGTGAGCATCTCGATTTTGTTTCTATTTTGGACAGGGGCATTCTTTCTTAAATTTGGGCACTCTCACCTTCTTTTGTTCAGATGTGGTATCTATAATATCAATAGATGGATTTCTCACTTCTTTGTCATCAATAGCTGGATTTTACAGCAATGTAATTGGCGTTTCAATATTTGAATTCAGATCTGATCTCTCCTTACGGCCACCATTCTTCACCCAGCAAACTTGGTTTACCACTTTCTTCTTATATTGAGCTCCGGACCGATTTTGATTAAAATGGTCTTTGCAATATGATGATTCCTCTGAATATATTCACATAGAGCAAGTCAATTCACATAAATCAAGCAGCATCTCAATAGAGGATTCAATGGGCTGGTGGCTATGGGGACATAGGCATATAGCTCGATTGAATTGGTCAAAAGCCATATCCTTCTCATTTTGATTGGTCTTCGTCTCCTCCTAATTTTTGACTTCTTGATTTTGTTAAATTTAATGGGGAGAATAACAGGAGTACTTGGAAGCACATAAGTCAATATTTAGTTCAATTAGGGGAAGCTAATTCGGTTGATGCTTTAAAAGTTCGCATGATTCCTTTGTCTTTAACCGGAACTGCTTTTTGGTTTGCTTCTTTGACTCCTGGTTCAATCAATTCTTGGTATGATTTAGAAATTATTAAAAGAAGTTTCATGAGCACTTCTTTTCTGGTTCTAATGAGCTCAAGATTTGGCACTTGACGTCAGCTAAGTAACAATATGATGAGTCCATTGTTGAGTATTTTAATAGGTTTAGAGACACCAAAAATCTATGTTTCAATGTTTTTATTGCTAGAAAAGATTTGGCTTACTTGGCTTTTAATGGTTTGCATACCAGTTTGAAAGAAAAGCTCTTTAGTGTGAACCAAGTCTTGCAGCAAGCTTCGGCCATTGAAAACTGAAATAGAGATAGAGATGTATTGGGAAAGAAAAAAGGTATATTGGGAGAAGAAAATATGCATTGAGAAGTAAGAAGGTCAAGTATTTTGGGACAAATTTGAATCCAATAAGGTGAAGTATTTTGAGACGGTGTAGTAGAAGTAATCAACTATTTTTGTTCATATAGGTAGTTCATATGGCCTGTATATATATGTCAATAAATAAAGGAGTAACACTATCCTATATTGTTCTTTTATATAAGGTTTTTTTTTCCAAGATGTCTGGATGTGAGTTATGTAAACTAGTCCCATCAATCTGTGCTCTCGACATATCTACAATTTATAGTTGGTAATATTTTCTTTGGAATTATTTATAGCCCAAAAAATATGTTTTAAGCTGTCATCAAATTTTAAAACAAACAATCAAGCATGTAGAAAAAGTATATAGCAGAGTGTAAATTCTAAACATGTGAGTTTAAATTCTTATATTTTGAAACTTAAAATACCGAATTTTCAAAGAGCCTTCCATGGTTAATACCAAAGTTATCTACAAGTTTATTTATTATAGTAGAAAAAGGACATTGATGCCCCGTGCCCCCAAAGACAAACACGCAAGCATCATAAACACACCGCCTCCTGACCTCAATCAGTGTTTGTTTCCGACGCACTGTGCACGGGAGCGCTCCATGGGCCGGGTGAAGGCCACGCTTCCTGCAATGGGCCGGATGGAATTTGCCGGCGGAATTTTTTTTTTGAATTTCCGGCGGATAGGTTTTGATCGAGTGCACCTCGGACTCGGTCGAATCGGGTCGGCCATCAAGCTGGGACTCTTTTGCGCGTATTTTTTTATTTTTATTTTATTTTTATAATAGTAGTAGTGTATATATATATAATAATAAGGTGCCGTGGTGCTCTCTATTCTATTAATCTTAGCTTGCAAAATTGCATAGCATCACCTGGTCGTCGATCGCTTCACGGTGGATGTACACCATCAGCAGATCAGTACTCCACAGGCATCATCTGGCAAGAGATCCTTTTACCATTACACCAGCCAAGAAGGGTCCACGACGACTGGCGTTCAGAATCCGGCGGCGAGGCTTCACCTTCGAGGGAAGCCCGAGCCTACTGATCATCAACCCCTACGGCGTCTGGTCCGTCACCAGAGACGGAACCAGCGAGTCTGACTATGGGAGGCCAAATAAATATGATAATATTTTTTTAGTGTGCTAAAATATATGTAATTATATGATTCAACAAATTTTTAAATATTTTATACTATTTATAACTAAAATCATAATATTTGAATAAAAAATGTGAAAATTGATATTTTTTAGCTGTAAATTTATACATTTATATAGGTATTAAATGGAATTTACT